>KI966434.1:122148-211563 GCA_000525045.1 Drechslerella stenobrocha 248 | reverse complement strand
CGCCCCGCCGTATTGGTAACATACGGGTGCTAACTTTCTCGCAATCAGCCTGCCGCCGTGGTACTTGCGGTTGTATTTGAGTGGTGCCTTCCATCGCAGCCGGCCGACAGGCGGAATCGCATAAGGAATACCGAGAAACTGAGAAGGGCTCCCGGGGTTGCCGCACAGTCCGCCATAGACCAATCCAGATGCCGTCTGGGCGTGGAAGATCCGAGCAGCTACAGTCGTTAGTAGCAAGAAGAAGCCGGCGAGGAAGCTCTTGGTCGAGAGCGGGTGCGCTCCCCTCATGTTGTGGACAATCGGTAGATGGTGAGGAGAAAACTTCCAAGGCTGTCGGATCTGGTGCCGGGCGATACTAAGTAGCAGCTGAGGTTGTACAAACATCCGGTGTCAGACCCTGAACCACACCACTGCCAGCAACTACCGACATCAGAGCCAAGCCTCAGCATTTGTCGCCAGGGGCCTTGCATAAAACATTGGCCACCAGATTCCTCTAGACCCGTGGAAATTACTCTACCATTGAGTTTAAACTCAATGGCATCCTTGATCATTCAAGCCTTCTATCCGCCTCGCTCCAAGCAAGCCCCCCGTTGGGCAACCCGCTTAGCCGCATAGACTTGCCCTCTGTCTATTTTACGCAATGCCACCACGGCCAAATTTGTCACTCGTTGCCCTGAAATCCCAAAGTACAGATCGTAGAAAGCCTCGAAGCATGTCTCCGAATTCTAACGGCTTTGGATCTGTGACGGACAGCGTGACGCCAAGCACATCCAAAAGATGCCACAAGTGCAAGGGGGCCGCGGCGTCGATCGCGACGTGAACCAAGCCGAATGACACGCTGCTTAGAGACAGAGCGCTAGCTCCTCGTACCAATCCTAGCCGGCGGGTTTCAACAGGCTGGGCTGCGTGGAAATTAATCGATTGTAGCGCACAGAGGGATGCCTGGAAGACCGCCACAGCTGTCGAATAGGAAACGCTTGCCAAACTGCCGATATCGCTAACTACCGGAATAAGGGGTGCCGTAAGCGACTTATAGAGGGCGACCTGGATGGTTACATTGGTGGCGACGCGACCAGGGTAAAATGCAATGATCAGTAGAAACCCAATCGTCGCTATAAAGTCCGTCCACATCAGCAGCTATAGGAAATATTTCAATATTGCCCGAACAGGAGCCTTTCTGGAGTTGAAGCATTCTATCGCTATACATCTGGCAAGACTGGCGGGGATTGTGCATTCAACATCTCGGAGTCCGGGTCTGTCTGGAAGGAACGTCAACCCTAGCGCTAAATATACCAGCCGTGCCTGAGAGTCATTACTTATTACAAGTACATGTCTGCGCATATGCGAAGATATCGGGTGACACCGTAACATACCATTAGGTGCAGGAACGGGGCAACAATCCAGTCGACAGAAACGCTAAACCCAGCTAGAATCCAGATTGTCCTGCAGTGGTGCGGAAGTTAACGACCCGTGCAGCGGCCCATATTTCATCTTGCGAAGAACGGGATACACCCTTACCAGGAAACCGATGGCTAACTAACCCTGTTGCAGTAGAGTGGGTGGGTGACCTGATAACTCTCCGGTCAGAGCGGGAAATCAAATCCCGACTAATTTTCCTTTCTGGGCTGCTGCCTTGTTGTTATAATCGGAACGCCCCAACATGATATTGCAAAAGATTTGCTCAAAACTACAAGTCGCCTGAGTGCTAACCCCGTTAGCTCTCTAGTTTTTATTTCTAGACTCTCAATTTCAAAAATTCCCTTTTTAGAGTTATCATTTTCTTGCCGCGTGGTGAGCGGATCCTTGCTCAGGGGTATCAGTTCGAAGTTGCAACTTAGCGCTGTGGCGTTGCGGAATGTACCGTCCCACGTATACGTCGCGTCAGTGCTTTAGGTCCAATTCTGGCGGTCTCGGCTCAGGTTAGCCAGAGGGATGTGTAAAGAATCCAGCATTCCATGCACCCGTAGAGCTTCACCCCTCATAGTGGGTTATGCTCTCGCTGGCCCTGCCCGGGCCATCAAGCCGAGCATCCAGTCGTGCAGTCTGGTATGTGTGTTACCGTCGGCTACCGTGTTGCGATTGGTTTAACCGCAAACCTCGCGTGCTGGTATTTCGCACTTTTGCAGCCAAGTACATCGGGATGGCGCTGTAGCCTGGATTCGGCTTCCGACCCAGTCCGCCGTCTAGACCTCTAACTCATAAAATATACTGTTACCTGGGCAGACCTTTAGGAATCCAAGAACCTGTAACCTCACTGGCGTATATGCGTAGCGAACTAGATAGTAAAAGGTTCCAGTGTGTAGCGATATATGTGCGGAATGACATAGATCTGCATATCTATTTCTATAAGCAGGTAGTAGTATAGCCTCGTAGCAGATCCGGGCCCAGATCTTTTTCAAGTGAAAACAACGAAAGACTTACCAGGTTGAATTATGCAACAATGTCGCCCGCCTGTGCACCGTCTGCTACGAGACTAAAGATAGATCTACGTAGATACGAGCTATAACTATATAGTTCCTGATACAAATCAGACTGTTTCCAATAGACATGCAATAGAATACTACACTTGGCACCAGCACAGACTCAAGGGCCCGCCAATATATCTCCCCCTATAGTGCACACCACCTGAATGAGCCCCATATTCACCAGCCTGACGTCAACCATGAGCCTCTAGTTCCCTCCCCAGTATTTCTACCAGCGCCCCTCGCTTGGTGTGGGTCCAGCTCGTATATCGCGCTAGCCGGCAGTCTCCACCCTTGATTTACGAGACCTGAGCCCACTGTCTGGGTCTGGATTCGGCAGACCTCCTGGGCTACATTGAGATAGCGCCCGCTACCATACCATCATACCCGCGAGGCTGGTAGCGAGCAAGCTTGAAACTTAAGTAGCTTTGTTGGCTGGAGGCTGGTGAAATTCAAGAGATCTCGCAAAATTGGTCAAGTAGTTGGCGTATATAGTTTCCGCCTGTTCCTCTCTAGAGCCTCGTGAATGCAAATCCCTGAAAACATATGAATCTCGATGAAATATATCAATTAAGCTCAGCTCGATTATGATCACGGAAATCTAGTGGCTGCATGCACTTGCCGCCTCGCACGTAGTATGTAGACGTCACACAACACCGTGTAGACGAAAACTCCTAGTATATTTAGCGTTCCAGCCCTGCTATAAAGAGCCCGAATCGTAAAAAATTCGCGCACTAGAAAGGAGAAACTTTTTGAAGACCCGCGTAAAGCTACACCAGAGGACTGCCACAGCGCCGGCAAAAGTTGCAAAGATAGTACATCATATTTGTGTTGGTTACCACAACCCTTCTGATTAGTACAAAGATCGGCATACAACCTCGCTAAACCCCGCACTGTCATCAAACAGGGAATTAACTTGGCCGAGGCAAGTTCGGATTGTATCAGCGGGGTCCTGTCACGAACCTCGGTACTTTTGTCCCACGTTCCCCAGCTGCCTACTGCCCCGCTAATTGTCCGGTCCTTATCTGCATTGCATCTGAAGTTTGCTGTAACATGCATGGGGGAATTGCGGGTTAAATCAACCCAACATAGCTAGCACATGCATGCATCTCGTCCAACCAACAGGGGGGGGTCAAGATGTCGATTCGGGGTTGCCGGCGCCCCATGGGAAATACCAATGGCCTCGGGGTCATATTGCCTCAAGTTAATTAGTTGGCCCTAGGTCTTCCAGATGTAACTCTTCGTACCTCTGTGCGTAACCGTCTGCGTGGGTTAATTATATCAAAGTGGGGCCAGTCGCATCGGGTTCCTATAATTTGCATTTTCTGCCTTGCAAAGCGCCAGCGCTGCAGCTGCATAGCACGTCCCCTGAGGGAATTTTGTTCCATTGTAGTGTATCAATGCCTGCAGCGGAGCGTGGGCCCGCGCCGACAGATTTCTTTGTAAAAACACGCAAGATATCAAAATACCGGAATATGCCATTTCATCAGCCACGAGTATACAAACGTCGCACATGTGCAATAGCAGGGTATAAGCCGCCTGAATAGCGCCCTTGTGACCCTTGTTTACTTGCTGACATGCCGACGGAGCATGCCCATGCATACTAACGGCCAACCCTACGGGAACAACTTGGTCCGTACCCGGAATCGAAGCTACGAGAATCCACGCGCTAACACTCGATCGTCTAGCCATAAACGTTTAAACATGGTCAGGCCCTCCTGGTCCCCGAGTCGAAGGGTCCAAGCAGCTCGTTCGGCTGAAAGCCCGGCTTAATATTCCTGTTCATCTATCCCACCTGCGCACACGCCTCACGGACACTGGCCTCATGAGATCCCTTGTATTGTCATAAACAACCTTTTGATTGATTCCCATCGCTTTTCCAACTCGAAATATAACCCAGCTTCGTACATGGAAACGTGTCAAAATGCATAAACGTAATCTGCTTTTCAGTGGCCCGACGTGGGTATCATAAAGTGCACCATTAAGAAAATATGACACAAATAGAATTGCATCCGAGTGCAATAGAAAGTAAAAGCCAAGAAGAAAAAAGAAAATTAGAATAATGTTATCAAATATCCAGGGAAGTGAAAAGAAGGTGTTTTCCAGTTGTCATCTAACGATAACAAAGCTGAAAGAACGGAGAGAAATGCAAATGCCTCGCCCGTATAATCCCGGCGTCAGCGCAGACTCATAGCCCCTCCATCACCTTGTCAAAATCAAACTCGATGTTATCCATCAGCTTGGAGGCGCTATCGGAAATCCTAGCCGAGGCATCGCTACCACTAGCCAGGAGATCCGTGTTACTCCCCCCTGCGACGCCGCTCATCAGATTAAGGTCAAGCGAGAAGGACGCGCACTCTCCAATCCCGTGCGCCTCATAGGCCCCCAGGAATGGATCATTATTCTCATCCACAAACAAACTGTCGATGGTGTCGAGTATATTTTCACTCAGCTCACTGCCGGAAAACTGCTGATGGGACTCCGTGCACGACCGCGGTGAATGGTCTTCCAGGATAGCGTCTGTATCGGGATCCTTGAGCAGGAGCTGATTCAAAGTCATATTCATGGGATGGCTGTCCACAATCGCGTTCGCCGGAACCTGTCCGCTGGTCACTCCATTGTCATCTCGGACAATCTCGGACTCCTCGTTGAGGAAGGCTGCAATACGCTCCCGAAGGTTGTTGTGGTCC
Source organism: Drechslerella stenobrocha 248 (assembly GCA_000525045.1). Classification (NCBI taxonomy): domain Eukaryota; kingdom Fungi; phylum Ascomycota; class Orbiliomycetes; order Orbiliales; family Orbiliaceae; genus Drechslerella; species Drechslerella stenobrocha. The sequence continues at coordinate 206,411 of KI966434.1, read as the reverse complement.
AAGTTTTCCGTCACCTCGGAGTCTTCCCTTGGTGTTTCTGGCCCAACGCTGACTGTCACACCCATGTCCATATGTCCTAGGATGCCCTCGCTGCGCGGCACGTACAAGTTATCTTGCATGATTTGTACTCCTCGCTTGATCAGCATAGCCCGTTGTCGGTGCAATGCCTTCATGGCGTCGTCAGCGGTTTGGAAGCGTTGTTTGTTTGGGACCGTGACTTGAATATTGGCCTTCTTGACTGCAGCTTCGAGGAAGTGTGTCGCAAAGTCTGCTGCTGCGTAATTCTCTCGCAGCCCCTGCATTACTTGCATACAGAGGCCAAAGCCCTGCAGAGAAAGTTCGCGAGTGACGGCCGAGGATGATTTGACGTCCAGAAGATGGATGATTACTGCCGGCAGCATAACGGTCACACCGACAGTGGGCAGGAGGCGGACTAGGTCGTATTCGATCAGCTCTTCAGCTAGGCGTGTGATTTCGTGTGCGGCATGTCGGACTTTCTTGCGTGAAACTTCCTGAAGTTCTGGGGCTCGGTTGCGGGCCGGCCACGGCGCTGGAGCGGACGGTAAAACCTGCGGTCGATGCAGTGCACTCACAGTAGTGCTTTCGCCCGTCGTTAGCTAACATATTCTTGTGATCTTACTCAGGGCCAGATACTTACAAATAGACCATGTGGAGAAGATTTCTGTGCAACAAAATGCACGGGTCCATGTCCTCAAGCAAACTACTCGCAGGTCTCCAGTATGCTTCCCGCGTGAGTTTCCGCTGCCATTCGCTGAGCTGATCGTCGCAAACTTGGACTTCGCAAACCTCGACGTCCGTCACCTTGGGGTGTAGGAGCATCAAGTTCTTCGTTGTGTCGATCACGCCATCTTTTGTCGCCACGCTGTTTAGCACCGAATATTGCACGGTCAAGACGTTGCCGATGAGAACACAGAGCTTGGCTTTTTCAATGCACATCAAAGCGAGCGTTCGCTGCCGCCGTCGTTGCCTCAACTCTTCAGCGTCTCCGCCAAGTAGGACTTCTGAGAGGTCGTCGCTCTCCGGTGGGAATCCAAAATCCTCCAGCGTAAGCATAGGCACATCGCAGTCCTCATCCTTGATGCGGGTTGGTCGCCGCATCCCGAGCGCAACAAGCCGATCCCTCATGAAGCAGCTCCACCATATTCGTTTCCAGAGCTTTTGTCTACGTGGACTGAGACTTGATGTGACCGGGTTACGATGCAGTCCGACTGTGTGAGAGAGGGAGATCGCGACGCCCATCCAATGCCAAGTGTCCTTTTGGTCATCCGGGGTTTCGTACCAGTATGTCATGAGTAGGAGCGCCTGGATCAAAGAAATACGGTCCTGCTCCCAGTCAAAGTCGTAGAGCATCCTTGTTCGTTGGAAGAAGGCCTTTCTGGCGCTCTTTCTGGATGTATAGCCCGCTGCTCTCAGACTTTCCATCTTGACGAATGCCGAACCGGCGAACAGAACAGCTTGGAAGAGGAACAAGCTGATCCGATCATCCTTATGGCGCATGGGGTCGAATCCTTCCCAGTTTCTAGCTGTCGTTCTCCGCCAATCCGATTCCTCGATAAGTGGCATGAATGGGTGGACATAGGCAAAGTAGCAATCTATGAGCTCTTGACGGAATGTCTCCAAGGGAATTGAGGTCGCGCCCTTCCGGACGAGATAGTCGACGTCATCTGGGGCGATTCTGGTCGGTGTGGGCTTGATGTAGGATGGTAGGTCCTTGGTGAGAATTTCGTAACTGGGGACCCGGATTGGGCGAGAAGCAGATGATGTCGAGGTGGAAGGAGAAGGCTGCTGCGAAATCATTCGGCTGTAGGCTGCATGGTTACAGAACTGAGGCTGCAATGAGGGCCTCCGCCGTTCTCTCCCGTCCTCATCGATTGTCTCCAGCGGTTGGGATGGATCTGGTGGGGGGGTCAGCAGGCCAGGCTATGAAATCTTGCAACTGGTGGATGCTGTTATCATTACGCACAGGTGAATATCGGGATGTGGTCATCTCGATCTTCCGAAAGGTCGCCATGAGAGCTGGAGCTCGGGGAAACAGGCTGGACGACGACCTGCTGCTTCTTCTTCGCCTTGCCGGGCTTCTCCGCCGCATTGCTGCACAGCTGTCAGCGGGGAGGCTTTTGCGGAGTCGAGGGAACTGCAAACTCACGATCTTCTCTTGCTCTCGGTGATTATACAATCGACATTGTCAAGCCTGCAGTTTGTGCACGGCGCACCGTGCTCAACCACATTGCAGCGCACCTTTCTGGCCCGGCAGCACTGACAGGCCTTTGAGGCCCGGCGCTTGATCGGCCGGCCGTTAGCGTTCAGGCCGGCGGCGGGAGCAGACCTCTTGAGGCCGGCTAGAACGGAGCCGTCTTTGACGGTCACTGCAGCCTCGGGTTTCGCAGGAACGGCGCTCGCCTCGGGTGACATTATGGATTATACTTTATTTGGACAGCCGGGCGTCGGACCAATGGTGTGGGCTGTGTGTTGGCTTTGCGTTGTGAAGCCGGACGAACGGAGCCGGGTCGATTCGAGGAAGCGGTTTATGCCGAACGACGCTGCGCGCGATGCTGAGAAAATATGCTGGGAGAGGAAGAAAGAGTGGGCGATGAGGGTGAGAATACCGCCGTCATTAATCAAATAGTCGGTGAGCCAAAATGTGGTTGTGATGGTTAGTATAATGAATAACACCGGAGCGAGATATCCCAGATGGTACACATTCCCCGGATTTCGAAAGAGCTGCAAAAGGGCAGGTAAAGAAGGTTTCAGCAACCAGCTTGGAGAAAAGGGCAAGAAGATATTCGAAATCCGGGGGAGTAGCTTGATAATAAAGCATCCGACGGCCGAACTGAGCAAAGGCGAACGACTCCAGTTGACACTAAAGCTAAATGCGACTGAGACCAAGATCCACTCCGGTGCTCCGCTGCCTTGGGAATGAAGGACTGAATGACATTTCAGTTTGTGGACATGGGTTGTGACTGGGAGAAAAAAACAAAACTCAAAAAAAAAAACCTGGGGACCTTCTTTGCCCGCACGCATATCGTCATGCATGTCTTCTCCGTTCAGGGAAAGTATCCGAAGGAAGGCACGAGACAGCCAACCAGCAAAGAAGAAAAGAAAGCTACCAAGAAACGGCTGCGCACTTGCGAAGAATACATGCGACGAGTACGAAGCAGCTCCACCTCAACTATGCAATGCGGCGGAAGACTGCCTGCCCGTTCGATACAAATGCGAAAATCCCTCCATTCCAATTTGCTACCCCAGCTTGGAGCTTGGACAGGGGCTTCGGGAGGGGAAGCTTTAAAAGCCTGGTGCCAGACCATGGGGAAGTGGGCAATAGTGCACCAATCGAGTAATCGCAATCAACGTCTTTCGGGACAGGTACTCGAGGGATGTCGAGCACATACGGTACCAATGGCTCGAGTCGCTCGTTGGGGGTGATTCCCCAGGGTGTCTTCTACCAACAACGGTGGTCTAGCGCACTTCATGTTGGTTTTGTCAGGCACTCGCATTGTCACCGTCAGACTGAGCACCTGCTGAGGTGAGAATGGAGGTCTTGGCTTCGACACCTCTTCCTGTATCATGAGTCGTGGAACCTTGTGTTTGCCTACCAGTACTCAACCGCCATCCTGTCGAGGCGCAAGAATGTCACAATTGCACCCGGATCGTCGATGGTATTTGTGGCGCGCCGCGCGCCAAGGACTGAGCGAGAGCACAGAAACCGAACACGAAAATCAAGCGGTGATTGCCGGGTACGGTGAAATATGCACCGCGCACGCATTCGATGGTACATGTAGCAGCTGACTACCCCTCGTCCTGCTCCGCGCCGGTTGTTCTTTTATTTTTGGATTAGCATCATTCTCTTCTGGCGGTTAGCTGCTGGTTTTCGGCCGTTACCTTTACAAACTCCGGCTAGCCTCATCCATCGCCTCGTCTGACTGTCTCGATTGCTGTCTCAATTTCCTGTTGGCCCAAGTTGCTCTCTCTCGACGTGAGCCGGGACCTCCTCAGCAGCCAGCAGGCCGATTCAGAAGACGCAGGGCACCAAAGGGCCCAGCTGATGTGATAACGCCCGTTGCATATATTCCTCCGGGGTGTTAAACACACACGCCGCCTGCAATCGACGCACACGCTTCTGCAGGCAATGGATCTTGCCGGGCAGCATGTGAACGGCGCTGAATTTTGCGTTCAAACGCCTAACCGGTTACGGCGAAGGAATGGACGGCAATCCAGAACGGCTGGGAGGGAACTTGCCCCACTACAGCAGGCCGGAGCTGGCTGTGTGCCCAACCATGCTGGTCGGTCTGCACGACCATGTAACTTTCTCGAAGCTGATGTTCCAGCGGGACTTGGCGGGAGCCATGCTCCTCACGTGGCTGCGGTACCTGCAAGAACCGGCTTCGAATTTCCCAAAGTCCAATCTTGTCGAAGAGCTCAGCCATCCTCCAGAATCCGGCAGGCGGGTGGCCAGCGGCCAAGCTCGGGGTGATGTCAGCGGGCGATGATGGTTGGATTCGATGTCGTAGGTTCCGTCCTGGCGATGGCGGTTGGTCTGCGACCCGGAGCGGCGGCGTGTTGCGGCGTTCGGCATGCCGACGTCGACCAGCGACGGACGGAGGGCAATAACCTCATACCGCCCGTCGGCCACAGCCCGGCCGATAACCAATCTGAGGCATTTCCAGCAGGCAGCTGCATCTCGAAACTTCATCCTTTCCGTCCCCGGCCTTCACAAGCCCCCACCGCCGCCCTCTCGCTCTCGCGTGGCTTCGATCCCTCCCCGATCGTGGAGCGCAAAAATCCATCCGTCCAGCAGCCGGAGAGATCCCCCGGCTCCCAAATGCGGGCTAGTGGAGACCTCATCTGTCGATGTAGCCCCTCCCACGACTCCAACAACCCCTTCCTCCTCGTCTGCTCAACTGGCGGCTATCTGCGCCCTGGGCCAATCGCCGTCCTGATTGGCTGCGGTCTGGGATCGGCCCATAAGGCCCTTGGCACCACGGACTCGCCGAAGCCAAAGTTCGAGGCCAACGTCAGCGATGCAGTTACGCCTGAAGCGGCAATTTCTGACGACTTTGGCCGGTCCCTGCCCCACTCTTCGGGACATCGAGTCGCGTGAGTTGCCGAAGTCTCGTACGATAGAGACGGCAACCCTTTAAGCAGAATCAGGCCAGAATCTCCTCAGGACTTCAGCTACCCCGCCATCATATCGTTATCTGGGGAACCGTTCAACGGTTTGCGGAGAAGCGTCCGATGCCTCGCAAGGAAGCTTTTGCTGCTTTGAAAAATGGAGTTTCATGCAAGACCTGGGGACGAAGTCAAAATCCGGGCCGTTCGGCTAGCTACGTACCTCTGAAAGAAACTTTCACGCCTGCGCAATCGGGCGCGAACTCTCGGATTGAATTCCGAGCTTTGCCCTAGTCCTCCAGATTGCACGGGGGCGGCGCGATCTCAAATCCCGAGTTGCGGATTGGTGGCCACAATCGTCAATCGATAGGCCTGGGATACGTGCGAAACTCAAACAAAACTTCAAATTGGTTTCGGCTCATTTGAAATCAAAGCTCTCAACTCTGGGGTAACAGGAGATTGTGAGCCGAGAGTTAATCTGGCCGGTAACTCGTGCCGTGCATGGTGCGGAACTTCAGGCCGTGCATGAATCTGTTGGGGATATATCCAAGCAAGCGCTCTTGATATCGCGATGCGGTCTATATCATCGGTAATCACAATCTCAAACGTCTTGTCACCCCACTGCTGTCAGCTTCGCTTAATATAACCGCCGCCATGCATGTGCGGAGTCTGCTCTGAGGGAAATTAGCACCCTGCTGCTATTGCCTCCCGGCCGCTTCGCCCACGGCCTCGAATTTCTTCGCTCGCTAGCTCCGAACCGGTCGCTCTCGCACGAGCCGCCAGACGGAAAAGACCCAACCCCCAGCGCCCAATATGTCCGTGTCGATCTTGATCGTTAGTCCCTGTGCCCTGACTCGTACAGCCTTCTGTTCCTTCGCTCGCTAGCCTTGAACCGTGCTGGCGAGCGCAAGGCTGGACCCATGGACCATTGATTCTACCAATCCAACCATACCCCGGAGGGCAGAATCTCCGGGGCTAGTCGTACAATGGTACGTTGCCGTCATGCATAACACATTGGCTGCACAGACTAATTCCAGACAGCACTAGTTGATCTTTTGCAAATTGGGGATTTTAGACTCAGGGATGCTAAGATCGTTTGTCTTTGCCCAACCGTTTCTTTGCTATATGCAATCATGTGAGGGCCTGAAGTGCATTCACGTGATTTACATGTTGAAATAACCTAGAGCTGGGCAACCTAGTTTGTATGATTACGATGCAGACAAAGCACTGGTCAGAGAGCATTTGTTAAGTAGGGGGACGCTGAAAATTCATAGTCGTGATCCATCAAGCTGACCTCCCTTTTCAAATTGATCCTTCTCGAGACGTCTCGAGGTGTCACTTTGCACCTTATATATGCAGCTTGCTAGAGGATAATTCAGATTCCAATGGCCTTTTTTGAATACATCCGAGTAGTATATTACTTAGATAGGATTCAGTTAATCCAGATAAAACTCAACAAGTGAACACAATTTTATGTTCGCGGCCGGCAAAGATTAGAACATGGAAATTGTGGGTACAAGTGGGGCGCATACAAAAATGTGCCATAACCCCAAAAGACCGGGTACCGGTACTTGGACAGTACAACTCTTTCTATACTTAATTGCATTAATTGGCAATTTTGACTGTATATCGTCACCCTTGCAGGTTCCGGAAGAAGACAATACATCTGCATTCGGACTAGGCAAGAATAACTTGTACAACACTAACACGGTTTCCACCGCGGAGAAACTCGCATCTCCGCCCATTTGCATCTTTGGCTACTGTGGTATACCTCCACTTTGATCCCGAAATTCCAAACTACTAATTGTTGTGGCCGCCGGGGGCGCTTTGTCTGATGACTACGCCGGTAAAGTTGTACGGTTTAGTTTGACCTTCTAGAACGAGTCGCATGATCCCAGCCTTTGTCTATCTATGATGACAACATCAAATCCAACGAAGGTACGATTGTAGAAGGTGCGCTGGAGTCCACAAACATTTTGTCTCTTGTATCTATATGCCATTGGTAAGCACAAAGTCCTAGCTGCCATGTACAAAAGAGATAGCAACAAATTGTATGTTGAATTGTTTCTACTCTCTCTATTATCTCTAGTCTGTCCAATTGAATTTCAGACTAGTACCGCGGATTGAAGGTAAACACCGATTACCGCCATTTGGGTATGTTGTTCTTTACACATTTATCTCTTGCATATACGTATCAAAATTGGACCAATACTGCAGTAGCCACGAAATATAACAACACGAAAACCGCCAAGGCCTTTACCACCTACTAAGTGGTATCTACTTCTATCTATATCCAACAAATATGGACAGAGTTTAACAGGCGCCTGAATCAATTGCAAGTTCGAGAACTGTTAGATGCCAAATATATCATTTGCGCCAAGCCATCAACAATTCCAATGTTCCAAATCTAACCCGTTGGCCTAAATAAGTAATATAAATGTTTGAGCGTATCAATCTAAGATGATTATTACGTACCGTCTCACCGGGGTCTCCACGTGTATAAAAACAAATACTACGTTATACTAACGGCCTCCACAACAGCCACGTAGCCCCGCTATAACCCACGCCGATATTCGTGGTCGGCTTTGAGCTAGCCTGGTTTCTACGCCCGTGCTGCACGTGTTCAACATTTACTAGATTCGTCCGAAGTCTTGGCCTTCGTGCAACTTTACAGGGACGTCACTCAACACAAATCTTGCAACAAGTTGAAGCGACGACAACTCAAACGCCTGCGCCCTTCTAAATCATGTAGTGCAACTATACGGGGACACAGGCTTTGGTGGTTGGGGGTTCGCAGCTCCGAGCATTTTCATTACTCTTGCTAGAACTCAGGAGCGAAGGAGTAGTGACAAGGGAACGTCGAACTGCCTGTAGGGCAGCCTGATCGGGGCACATACACATCTAAGTTTCTTGAGAGCATCTTCGATATGCCTGACAGCCTGACAGAAGATCTTTTCCTATTTGGCAAGTCTGGCGTTTATTTTACTTAGCTTTCAGGATTCGGGTCAGCAGAAATTTGCCTACCTCGGTGCGGGTCTATCGGTCAAGTTTCTGAGGGATGCCTCACAACCTATCGGAATCCATCTTTTGGGTCTAGTTGAATGAGGAGAAATCGAAAACCTTCATTTTGCTTCGTTCGTTGTAATGTTGTTAAAATACATTGCGTAAAAACGAATTAATGAAATTATTTTAAAAAATGAAAGGACAATGGGGTAACGTATTTCGTGTCCCATAGGCCTGACATTGGGACGAGGTTCGGAGCCTCGAAAATGATATTTTGAATTTTGAATTTAAACTTTAGCTAAGCGCAAACTAATTACACCAAACCTCGTAAGGCACTAAAGTAAAGAGAAAAGGAACAGCTGGACAGAACCCAGTTCCGGATATTAAAAGGTTAGTCAAAACCTTCCCCTCAACATCCTTCCCCAAATCCTATCCACCAAGAAAACTAAGGCTTTGGCTATTCAGGACACATTTTTATCAGTAATTATATCAAATCACAACACAATCCCTTCCAATACATACACCTGCCCGCAATCTACCCATCCGAATCTTCCAAAGCATTCTTTATTTCCTCCTAAATCTATTCCAGATTTACCTCATTTGTAGACCTTCCCTCTCCCTTATATCCATAAGGGATCTGGACAATTCCTGCAATACTTCATATTTGAACGGATTGTGTTCCCGACAAACTACGAAGACATGGTGTTCACTTTCAAAAGCCCACAAAAGATACAATATGCTGCCTCTTCCCTTGTCCTCGGGTTTGTAGACAATTGCATTCTTCGCTGAACCGGCACCTGCCCCTGGTGTTGGGATGATGGAGTACGTAATCCATACAATATATATTAATTCTCTGCAAGGTCGTTGTAATCCAGAACTGTGAGCGATGAGCGAAGGTGAGGTGAGGTGACGGGGCCCAGTTGGGCGTTTGCTGCCCCACCGGAGCCGCCCCATGGCCCAGAAGCGGTTTGTAGACGCCCTCTGTTGGGCGCCGGTATATATATAGCCCGCGGCTGGGGTATGTTTGACCACCGTCTGATGAGCGGCTAGGGTCAAACTAGTAGACCTTTTACGTCAGCGTGGGGGCTTGGCCCTCTGGCCCAGTTATCTATTTTAAGGCGGAGTTACTTACTGCGTCAATTTTAGGGCTTCGTCATATTGTGTTAGATACACGACCTGCGCCTGGGGGCTTCAGTGATGGCTCGTTGCTCTGGGCTTGAACCCTGTGCGGGCTGTAGATGTGCCGATGAGATGGAGTATACGAATGAGCCATTCTCTTAGAATATTCTTTTCGTGAACAGATTGCTTTGTGATGTGTTCATATGGTAGGTATGAAGTGAAGGTTGAAAGTAAACAAGGTGGAAACAGCTGAACACCGCGAGAGACCATTTGAGATGCCACCAGCGTCTTGCTAGCGTACTTTCTGGCCCACACAAAAGCATAGACAGTCAGGCTGAAGGAAGGCTCTATACTACACCCTGGCAGATACGACCCTTCCACACAAACCGCACCAAATGATAACACCGCTACGAGATGACAATAATAGCATACTAGAGGAGGATGTAATTGTGAGCATGATATGTACATGAAAGTGAGAGCGGGGAAGCTATCTTCTACAGGTAAGTTGCTGACTAAAAACAACCTCGTAAACAACGATAAACCTCCCATACGGTTTCCACGGTGACAGCACATATAGATGCCTAGAAACGTCGAGATATATGAAGATTTTCAGGGAAAATTGACACCTATGCGTGGAGATCTTACCTTTTCGCGGTGATTGGCCTGAATTTGTTGTAAAAGCAGCAATATGTTTCGCCGTTCCCCTGAAGATCGTAGCGTGGCGCTGTAGTTGCTGTTCTATCTTTCCGATTGATAGGCCGAAATTCGACGTCAAAATATTTTTTGGCCTTTTGGGCATCCGCCGCCGCAACTAATACGCAGAGCTGTGCCGTTCGCCACAGCTGTAGATATCGCCCAACCTCCTCCGAGCATCCGCAGAGCCGCCAATCTCTCCCAGCTATTGAACAAGGCAATTGAGGGCATCCCCTCACTCCAGAACGGTATTGGCCACTTTGCAGTGAGTGAATGGAACCCTGCTCACGCAACTTCTTAATGGCGGTCTATAGCGGTCCTATACAATCGTTCGGGTGTTGGCTCCAGTCTATGTTGTACAGGTGAGTACATTGCTAGATACGTATTAATTAGTAGTGGTACTTGCCTAGGTGCGTCTAATACCGGCGGGTATATACGTCTTAGCAACGTCACGTCATTGCTATGCTAGTGTGAATATAAATCGTAGCAGTGCCGCTATTACAGTATTCTGATTGAAGATTTGAGCGGCGAGAGAAACATACCGAGGTAGTCTCGGTGCAGACAGTATACAGAAGGCCGAGGTAGTCTTGTAGCAGATCCAGGCCCAGATCTTTTCGACTGAAACGAAAATCTTGTGGACGAGCGCGCAGAGCGCAAACCGCCTGGTTTGCGAAGTTAAGTTATGCAATGATATCATGATTTCGTCCGCCTGTGCATAGTCTGCTCTGCTACGAGCCTAATGCCGAGGTATGGTCGGTCAGGGTAAAGAAGAGAAGAAAATATCGGTGGTATACTGTTCCCAAGTGTGATAGACAATATGATCATGGGCAAATGCGTATATGTGCTCGAGTTTATGCCGCGCTTGCAGGATTCAAAGCTCCTTCAGGTAAATGGGGGACATAAACTCCTTTTGTGGTTCGATTCCTCGGTCCGCGACTTATCATCTACTGACAATCACGATGTATGATCAAATTGTATATTGCCGCTCACTGTAGATAGGCCTCGGTATCGGTATGCACAGATAGATGGCTACACCGTCTGCTTACTGTGCCGACGGCCCCAATTCGTATAAATACCCCCCTGCCCTCCCCTCCTCCCGGGCTTTCTTCCTCCCCCTTGTTCCCCACCCCTCGACCTGCAAGCCATAGTGGAGAATAGCATATAAAGCTCACACAAGTCTTTCACACTTTAGTGGGGTCTTGTGTCAGCTGCAACTCTCTTAGCTTGGGATTTCTTTGGGATCTAGCAACGACCTTACTTCTCCTTTCTTTTGCCCTCTGTTCTTCTTCCCCCCTTCTTTTTATTCATCTGACATTGAAGACGTCTTGCAGTCGGTCTTCTAACCTTTGTTTGCCCTCTAGCTGCTAATACTTCAGCTAGCTCGGATTCCTGTTGAATCAAGTGAGTACCTCTGAAACCCATGAGCTGCTAACGGTCCCCCAGATCAAACCCTTATTACGATTTTGCAGGACAGTGACTGACTTATATGCCGGTGCCAGCGGGGGAGGGGGTAACGGTGAGAAAGGTAAGTGATAACCCCCCATCCTGTTGATCAATGGTACTGCACAACGTTTAACCCTTTTTTTTTTGCGCGTTATGTCTGCTTTGCCAATCTTTACCTTTGCGACATCTGCGTTCCCGTTTGTATCCTTGCTTTCAATCAGCCAACAGTTTGGAGGGGGGGCACCGAGGGGAGTTCTGAAATGGCTGATGGATCGTACTTGTTTTGCGCGCGCTTCCTTTCTGCTTGTCAAGTCAATTGTTTGAGAGTCTGCAGTCATATATGCCCCAATTAAGCGATTTTAAATTTTGGCTGCCACTAACTTTCAGAAGATCTCGCCAATAGCGTACAACACAAACAAGTGTTGGATATTAGCCTGGCAAAATGCCGAGGCTTGTTTCTCGCTTCCAGCATTTCTTCGAGCAACAGGAGGTGCACAAGCTTCACTTGCTCGGAGATATCTGGGGCGAGATTGATACGAGGCTCTTCTCGTTTGGATGGCTCCTGCGCCCGGTCTTTAACGGCCTCCCAAGGATAGACGTTGCGGATCCTTGGGTTGTCACCGACGACGGCCGGTTGGTCTGGGAGCTGCAGGACATCAAGCAAAAGCTCGCAGAGTGCACCACCTGGCTCGCCAGATTGGCAGCCCAAGGTAATGAGGACATCACCATTCCTCATTACGTCTACGATATCATCAAGGTGACCATCGCCAAAGCCGCCAACATGGAGGGCGATTTCTGCACGCTGGCCCGTGTCCCACGAAGGGCAATGTTCTACAAGTCTCGGCAGGTGAGCCATATCATCAAAGAAATCAGAAGCTACCAGTATCGTATGCTGGCCACCTGGGACGACGCCCCATACGATGAGGCAATAGACGGCGCAACAGTGATCCTCCATGACATCAAGGAAGCGGACGACGGGCTCATGCTCCCGAGCTTCCACTTCTGGGAGCTTAACAACCACCACTACAAGGCGAAAGACGCCTTGGAAGCCGCAGCTCCCAGGATGAGGAAGCACCGCGGCTGTAAGTGCCGCTGGCGTCGGTACCTCGCCAGGAAAGGAGTCCTGGGCACGGAACGAGCCTGGCACCGCTGCCTCGGGAACCACAGTGAGCAGGAGGACATGGCCTTCCAGTTTGCACTCCCGCTACTGGAGCTCCTATTTACAGTACCCGCGGTACAACCGGTGGGGCGAAGTCTGACTGGCGAGCCTTTCAATCTGGCTCAGATCCTCCTCCGGAAGAGGAGGGCCAGGGAACGGCTGCGCCGCAGCGAGCGCCCCGAGGCTGAACTGGGCGCCCAAGATGGGGAAATTGAATTGGGTATCGTTGGGACGCCCAGGGTTAGTACTCCAACTAACCGGGTTATCCTTGGGGAACTACCGAGCGCCTTGAACGCGCAGCTCCCCACCCCGCCGACCACCCCGCCAGAGCGGCGGGTCGGAGGGACACTTCGGGGACGCTTGACCTTTGAGGGTGCGACTTTGGGGGAACTGCCCCTCTTTGTGAGGGGCATACTGGGGGAGTTTGTCGGCTAGCTTGCTATTATTTTGGGATTTTCTTTTAGCTTGGCTTGCCTGACATGTTGAAATTGTTTTCCTGGGCTTCTTGTAACTTGCAACTTTACTTGGCAGTGCCTTGAAAATTTTGAATTGTCGTAATTTACACAACTGGTGCATCCCGTAATCCGTGATTGCCCCTTTTGCTCTTTCCATAGAAAATGGCGACATGTCAAGGCAGGGAATGGACAAAGGATTGGTGATATTGTAGAAGGAAAGGTTACATGGGGTGTGCAATTGTACGTCGTCCGTAAGCTTCATACTGTAACACCAAAGTGCCTGAATTCAGTAATCCCTCTTTCGCTTCTCACTTTTATCTGGGAGTGTCAAAGCGACATCAAGGAAGGGGTGATTGTCAAACTCTTCAAGGTCATCCGTCTCATAGATTACAACCTCAAACGGCCTGTCTTCTGGATTTTCCCCCTTCTTCCTCTTGCCCTGCTTCTGCGGGGCTTCCTTAACACGAGCAAACTCCACCTTGGCTTCATACCTTTGAGTGGCCCTACGGGCATAGCGATACCCCGCGATTGTGGGAAGTATCTGTCTCTTCCAAGTTTTGATCATGTTGCTTCTGGTCTTGTCCATCTGGCGTTGGAGGATAGCAGAGTTCAGGCTGACGGCAACCTCTCGTTTGTGCACGGTTTCCTTGACTGGGCTGGAAGCAATTGTGCTAGCTGGTGGTGTGACATAAGGAGTGTTATGGTCCTGGCTACGCATGTCCGAGTTCGCGGCCTTGGTGACTTTGGATGGACTTTTCATGGTTGCAGTTTCTGAAAGATCGAATTCGAGGTCTTGGAGATCATCGAGGAGTCCTTGGATGTGGATGAACCAGATTTGGGAGACGTTGAAGGTCATGACGAAGGACACCAGTAGCTCAACAGTGGATTTGATCTCCCGCTTGTGTTTGACGTAGTTGAATGAAGGGTCGCCGCCTCTGGTTCCCTTGCGATGTATGAGCTCCTGCGTGGCCGCACATATCTGCAGCGTAGACCTGCGGAAGGCTTGGATCCAGTCGTTTGTAACGTTTTCTGGGTACGTAGACTCGTCGTATAGAGCCTGGATTTGGTCTTCGAGCAAGGTTGTTTCGGCCTGGTGGTCACGCAGCAAGGGAGAGGAATCGGCCATGTCTGAGAGATCGAGGCCGATGGAACGGAGGTAGGCCTCGTTTTTGTCAACCAACATGTTGAGAGCATGTAGAGCGTTTTCGACGTCCGTCTTAGTCTTGTTCTGGAGGTCGAGTTCCTCGAGCAGTTGTTGGTGCCTTACGTCAACTGGCTCAGGCTCCTCGGTATCGGCATTGAGTTCGGTTTTTTGCTGTTGGCGGGAGGACCGGCGAAGTTGCTTTGACATTCTGGACGCTCCCGATTGGGCTTAAAAGAAGGTCAACGAGCGCTTATGATGGTGATGCTGTAGACGGGTGCGATGATTTGGTTGTGCGATGGGGTTAGTCTCATAGCTGGTGGTAGGAACGTAGAAGCTACCTTCTATCTATCAACCCTGCTGCCCTGGCAGCTGCAGAAGGCTACCAGTGTGGTTTTATGCCTTGCACTGTAGAACTCCAACCAAACTCATCTCTCCCTCTTTATAGAATGCTTGGAACTCCAAAGCAATTTGGCCATTGCCATCTCACAGCTGTGAACAGTGTCAATACAACTCAAGACAAAGGCAACAGGAAATCAAAATTGGTGACCGCTAGAAAATTATAATTTATGAATTCATTTCCTCCTGCTAACTGATAAACATGAATCCCTAAAACGCCACCATCGGGCCAGACATGATTATAAGACTTTCAGATAACAAATATGATGGGAAAGATAAGATCATCCAACAAATAGAGTATGTTCAACCAACCCGGCTCAGACAGACGCCGTTCCACTTGGCGAGCGTCTGACGCGAGACCTTCGAAGCAATATCTTGCACAAGTTTCTTAGTTTCCAAATCTGCTCATCAGAATCGGCCCAGACACCATAGGCCGCGGAAGCGTATCCGTCCAACACTATCATCTTCGCCTCGACTTCAGCAATCACGGCGCGATACTCCCCGAGGGCTTGACGCAAGTGGCCCCTATCAGTTGCAAGAGAAGGTGGCCCCTGGTCAGGCATCGACTCCAGCTCCTTCATTTGCTGGGAAATCATCTCCCACAGACCATGAATTGAGTTCTTCTGTAGCATCATCTGCTCAACGTTGGCGGATAGGTTCCAATACTGGACGAGAAGCTTCTCCAGGCCTTCGCTGATATACTCTGCGACCTGGGGATGCGTGACGGGAAATGGCTGGCCATACAGACCATCCCAATACGTGCTCGCTGTTTCGTAATAGACTGTTGTTTTGGCCACAAATGAGAGTAGCTTGCGTTGCAGCTCTATATAATGCTGACCGGAATTTGTGGTTCGCACGAGGTCTGTTGTCTGGGTTGCCCAGGCTGCGATGAGTTTTCCGAGGGCCCCAGCTTGTTCCCAAGCTAGGAATACAGAGCTGCTAGGTGACTGAACCTTTGAGAAAGGCATTGGGCTAGTGAGTCCGAAACTAATATAAGGACTATGTTGGCGTGGTGGAGCTGGGACAGAGACGCTGCCGGGAGGGGTAACAGCGGACATGTTGAGATCCTGCTGGTGGGGAAGATTGTAAAAGTACGGTGATAGGTCAGTTGGTACCGGTAAAGAGCATGAGCCTGGGTAGCAATACAATAACTCAGTTGGAATTATAAGCCTCGCGACGAGGAAACCTCTCGCTAAAGATAATCTCGATCGATGGTACAACCACGCGCCGATCGAAGGGATAGTCTTTACATCGGTGAAAGCTCTGCAGAAAGTCGTTCCAATATAAAAAAATATATCAACGATACTATGGTAGCATTCATACCTTATAGGGCGGCATCCGTCCGCGAGGGGACTCCCGGATGGGTATTGGTCGACTATATGGGGGATAAAGATTGACATACGGCTCATCCAGAACAGGTATAATAGAAGGAAGATTAGATTACCCTAAGAAAGAAAGGGAAAGCCAAAGAATTCGGCTAAGGAAGTACATGTCTGGCTCAGTGGTGGCCCTCTCGGACTGAGCACAAGCCTTACAGACAATTTGTACAAAAATTGTACTATGGAATGTTTGGTGTAGCCACAAGTCGGCCTTAAAGCGGTGGAAGGGCATTGGGAAGGGCATTGTGTAGTCTCTCCTGCTGAAAGTCGCCACGGTTGCGTGGGGAACTTACTGCATCTTTCTTCTTCGCGGTACCCTTCGCGCTATTTGCAGGCTTCTTTCCATTTGATATGGCGGGATTTCTGGTTGGCTCGCCTGGGTCAAGTGTTGTTGTAACAATATTGGTGACCTTTTTATCCGTAAGGTTCCTGGGTTTCGGATGGGTAGGTGGCGGTCCCACTGCCAGTCTTGGACAGGTCCCACGCAGCAACTTCTGCTTCAAATCTTTGAGGAGGATAGTGCCGACAACCAGGAGTTTTGAGATATCGCCGCCCAGGGCGTGCATCGACATGTTCATATGTCGGATTCGATCGATGGTTTCGTACAGGGGTCTGCGGTTGTGGAGGAGGAGCAGAAGCTTGGCCTTGGGCTCGCCGCCGAGGACCCATTCGCTAAAGTTCTCGACCCCGGACAGTAGCGATCTGTATTTCGACATACATATCTTCCATAGTTCGGCATACTCTGCGATCGAGGCCCCAAAACATTTAATAGTTGGGCCTGCTACCTGGACGAGTTGTTGGACGGTAACCCCAGAGCGGATTGGCTTTCCTGTAATTGCGTCGTGGAGGTCCCGGGTAATAGCCCTGAGCATTTCGTGGTTCTCAATAACATTATTACAGATGATTTTTGCTTGGTCGTATACCGGGTCGATGTTTGCAGCGACGAAACATTGCTGTAGCTGCACTAGTTTCTGAAGCTCTATGGTTGAAGTGCCTGACATTCTGTCGGGGAGTGATGCTTTCTGGTGTATCCTTTTGGACTGAAGCGGCGGCAGGCTGAGTCGGCCGTGGCTGGTGTTTCTCGAGCAAGCTGGCCTTCTAGGGCTGGGCTTTCTGAGGCAGTACCTGGCCACAGGGCTCGTCGATGAGCCGTGAAAGTAGTGAGACTACCAATAGGGATGGCGACTGGAGGTCTGAGCAGCGTGCTGAAGAAAGGTAGAGGAGGTGGCTTTGGTGAAAGATGCATCTCTTAGAATCGCCAATCAGAGGCCCAGTGTTGTAGAGACCGAGTTCAGCGTGTCGTCTCTGTCGACGCGGTTGGCAATCTTGGCTTTGAATGGAGATGGGCGCCGATGAGCTGTGACGAAGGCAACAGGAACACAATATATGTTGTGCCAAATTGATACGACCACACCCTTGGTGGTCTTGTTGTAATGTTTTAGTGCATCATTTATGGTATCTTTTTTGACCCACTATTTTTCCCTCGTTGGAATTTACACAGATTGCTATTAAGGTACGTGGATTGCATCGTTTGCTTTTATCTGTGAACTTTGAGCACAGCCAGCAGCTGATGTCCACCACTATGCGACCCTGTACGTAGATGTTGTGACCATCTGCAGCGAGACTACAAATATACATATTTATATATATGAAGGCAATCCTCCAATTGGACGACTCTATCAATACATGAGTCCATACCTGGGTGAAGAGGGGGGGATATGTCGGCGTTCGTTGAAGCCTTAGAGGGTGGATTGTGCATATCCTCTCGTTCGTGACTGAGGCTGCCTCGCGCTTGCCATCTTGCGTGTGCCCTTGTACATCGCGAGAGTAGATAAGACGCGTATATATATTTGCCCTACGGTCTGCCCAGCAAGAGGAGGGTTCGAGAATGGTAAACTACCCTCCATTGCGGTGTGCCTATACACCGCGTTGGATATAGTGCGCTCAACCTCCTCGCCGTGTATCTCCACCACCTGCTAAGGTACTCACTCACACCATCATAACATCCTCCCACCTTTAGACATCATCCTCCAACATTTCCCAAAACCTCGACATTAGTCCTCAATCATACTCCCAAAAAACTCCACAAACCCTACGAACGGACCACCAAATTATCAGCAAGATGTTGACCTCCCAAGAAATGTCCGACTTTGTCCAAGCTGTGCAACTCTACAGTCCAAGACTCCAGATCGTCACGGAGGATCTCAAATGTATCAATGCGGTAACTAACGCCCAAATTGAGTTGCTTCACAAGTTCGAAACCACCTTTGCTGCTCTCAAAACCGATATATCCGGGTCCCTCATTTTTGGGAAGCAAAGCACCCGCCATCCAAAATCGGCCGAATGGGCCCAGTGCTTGGATGCTTTCCTACGCATCGCCAACACTATCGATGGCTCCGTCCAGAGCCTTCAGACACAGTTAAACACTGCTGTCCAAGATACGCTGGACCTTCGAGAGTCCAAAAACCGCCTGATTGCTCTCCTGTACGGTGTGAGAGCTGTCAGCTCGGATGAAAACACCAGGGTAGCTGAAGGCCTCTACTTTGACAAGTGCCTCCATGCTGAAAATGAGATCAAGGGCACGATCGATGGGTTTCCATTTCTCCTGAACACTCTCAAAGATCTCACCGGCGAGCTTCAAGACGAGATCAGGGGTTTGAAGGAAATGTTGAAAGCCTGAGCATTGCATCAGTCAACGTACGCTGGAAGTTGCTGCAATTGGAACAAAGGCTTTATCCCCAAGGTCGGAATTTCAAAGTTGCATCAGCTGTCCGTTTTTTCGTTTTGATCAAGGTTTAGCTTGGAAGTAATCCAAGCGCATTGCGGCGAGTGCATACTGTCACTGGCTTAGCAATGCAAAATCGATCAATTCATATTTGCTTTAAATGTCTGCCTCGTGTTTGTAGTAGCACGAAAGGTACATAGAATCATTTTATAATTATAATGACTTGATGAAAGAACTATAATGTTCGTTCGCATCCGCAAACTGGTGCTTTCATGAATTTTGACTTTCAGTACGTAGCTAGTAACGCCAGATAACATTGCACAGCTATTTTTAAATTTACCTGGTAGCAAGGTCTAGATATTCTGTCATCAAGGAGCTACTAGTTGGCTGCTCAGAGTTCTATCATGTTGTGTTTGTGGAGGATCCCTATCCGCCTTTTGTGTCACGTTAATCTTGTATCGTGGCCAGATTTATTTTTGTAGCCTTAATTAACTTAACTTGACAATAAAATATGGATTCGGTTGACAGGAAAACTTCAAACCCAAGGATATCGGATGATCGTCGGTTCGGTGTAAATTGGTCTCACGCGCCTGTTATCGATTCTGATCTGCTGGGCGTTTTGTCACTAGTGGCTGGTGCTAGGCTGTCAGGGAAACACGTCCTTGCGCCTCGCTTTGCTTCTAGAAAAGGGGAACAGCCGGAACCGGGTGACGTGACACTGCTTAGTTAGAAGCCATTTAGACATTAGCCAAATAGCCTCATCAGTCCAAACACCAAAGCTGTAGGCATATTGCTATCGACAGTCTTATACAGAGGCAAAACGAATAATTTGTGACCATACTAAGGCCATAGAGGGTACCTGAGATAGAGTAAGTAAGCTTGACAAGTTCATAGGAGGCTCTATTAAAGCATAGAGAAGCCTGCATTCAACCATTTCTTCCCTTTTACCCGCCTTCGGTCAAACTTTTCAGCAGCAGCTTTTACTCATCTATAGCCTGGAAAGCCTATGTTATCATATCTTCCTACATGCTACGTCAGCAACTCCTATAGGCCTACGAGCTCCATATTTTTCAAAGCTTTTGCACTCTTCACCCAAAGGTCACTAGTAAACATTTGGGATCATCTTGGTCAACCCGCAAATATAAACGCTGCCACTCGTCGTTGACTGAAAATAAGGCACAGGTCGAAATGCCTTCCCCTGACTATAACCGAGAAGATAGCGTTGAACAGATTCTGGAAAAAATGACAACGCTAGATGCGGATCTCGAAGACGACATTATCAAAGCTTTTCGAGACAACGAAATTGTCAGCGAGTGGGCTAGAGATGTGGAATCAATGAAGCAAGAGGCCGAGAACCTACGAGCTACCGACCCTCGCCGCGTTCGAGATCGTGAATGGCGGTCGAGTTGGCGCGGGATCTGGAGCAATCGTAGGCTCGCCGACGCGAAACTTGACATAGCAAAGTGTTGGGTGACTTTTTCATCCTACAATGCCCAGATTGCGATGTTCCGATGTGATGCATGCCGGATGTCAGTTCAAAGGTCGGCGAGGATCAAGGCGGCTGTAGATGACTTCGAGGGCCGTTATATGCAATTGGGCATGGCCCTACGCAATACCGACGGGCTTCTTGGGGGTATCCAGGGTGCCTATGCTGTCATATCCGACATTGCCCATGGCCGTTAACTGTCTGAATACAAGGCCGTGTTAGAGATGGAGGGGCTGGTGTTGCAGTGTAAACGAAATAAATATGATCATAGCACCGCGCGCACTGGTGTGGTTTTCTTACTGGCTCGTGTAGTTCCGGGCAGATGGCGAAGTGGTACGTATGAGTGCACGTGGTATCGACCTGCCTAGATGTAGTTTTTCTAATCTAACCTTGATACCCCACGGCTTTTGAAGCGACGACGGTGCACTATTCGGCAACGGTGCTGATGGTTCAACGTTAAAGAAACATTCTAAACTCGTTTATGGCAATGCATTTGGCATTCTTTGACAGTATATTGTCTCGAGATGCTACCCGTGTTTTGTCTGCCGTGCTTACGTTAGCCGTTCTAGTTTCCTGGTCAATGCTGGTCAAGGATATATGTACACCGCGGCGGGCATCAGTTCAGGTAGAGTAATCGGACAGCACGTCTGCGATTCCAACCTACAATGTAACCTAATTTCCCAATCAATCGCAAATAAATTCGTGAGGTGTCAGGGTAAGGGCTAGTAATTCGGACCGAGCTTGCCAAATATTTTGTATACAATTTGAAACATGACATTGATTAGGAGGCCATATGGTATCCTTCGACTTCTGAAACATATTATATGCAGTTATACTTTGAGAACAGGTAGTAGGTAGCTTGTATATGTTACACAGTTATAAAGCCGCGTCAGATTTTATATATAGGTATCCAGAAGCCCTGACCCTCGGCAGGATAAGTTCTCCCTAGAATCGAATGAATATTTGCGGTGTCCCATGGTTTCAGGAATCGGATCGTCCCCGAGTTCCCTCTTAGTCGTGTAAAAGATGCTTCAGGGTGGAGTCCATGCTGCATGTTAGAGCTCAAACAATTTTCAAGCCGAATGGGATCATCTTCCAAAGTCAGAAAAATTGTCAAGCGCGCTCGATCGAAAAATCCTCCTATTAGCCGGAGAAGGATTCGTATTTTGCGACGGCTCCGTGGCAATAGAGCGAGTTAGCCCTATGAGGCCTCTGCTGGCCCCGGGGGACATTTGGCCAGAAATTGGCGAAGCATGTGGCGATCTAGTGCTAAAATCTTCTTGAGTGGCCACTTCCTCAAGATTGATAGCAACATCGTCACTGCTCTCCTGCTCTTCTGGCTCCTCTTCTACAACGTACGTAGTAGGGTTTGCCGTTAGTGGCGATAATACGATATCTGTCCCTGGGTTCATGCCGTCCTGTATGCTAGTTACCGAACCTGTATTCGCATCGCGGACTGCGCCCATTGTGTCGGCTACCATAGTCGGAGTTTCCAGTTCGCCTCCTTCCAGCGTCGCTTCCGAGATCCTGGGTAGCGGTGCAACGTAGCGCATACGTCGTTCGGTTGTTCGTTGCCGTACTACTCTGTCCTTCCGGGGGTTTTCATTGGGAGGAGGCCCTATATTGCGTATTTGCTCTTCTTCGTCTTCATCCCCGCGTTCACCTGATCGGGAACTCCCTCTCTGGGACCGCCTTCCTTGTGGGTCTGAGGTTTGGGATGACAACCTGTGAGACCTGGATCCCCGCCTGCTATTCGAAGGCCCCGTCTCAGTTACCCCCGGCCCCGTAACCGTTGCTAAAGTACGGTCATCGCCGAATGTAACAAGGTCGTCAAAAACGAGCTTTCCGCTCCTTGAACGCACCGGGTATCTCTGCCGCGAATTACTGCCTGAAACAAGATTTCTTGCCCCCTGAATAAGCCTATTAAAACCACCCGTCGCGGCCCTGCATATGCTTCCTATGCAACCGCCTGGTTTCGTCACGCTTGTCGGTAGTTTGCTGGTTTTCGCCAATTGCTTCTTATTTTTCACCAATTGCTTAACGGGCCTTGTCGCTGGCCTGTAATCGGTATTGGCTTGATATAGGCTAGAGCTACGCCTGGTATTGCTGAAACTGGCACGGTTCACTACGAGCTCTATTTTCGGTAAGGCATCCGGTTCCGCGGGATCAACCATTCGTGTTATTCCGCCAATCCCTAGTCCTTCAATGATATGCACTATTGGATCGTAATGCCGTACAGTTAGCACTGGCTCCGATCGAGATACATTTGTATATCCCTTCATACAGCTGCGGCCCTCGATTATGCATGTGTATACAGGTAGAATTAACACTATGGCCAGAAGTAGTTATACGTACGGTAGAGGGCACGGTAGTCAACAAACTCTTTGTTTGAGGGGCCCCAAAATTCTAAGATGTCACCAGCCTTAAGGCCATCCTCATCACTCATTAGAAGGTATTCCCCTCTTCTTTTAACTCTGAACCTAGCAGATTCACCAAAATGTTAGCCTTTGTCCTACTAGATTAAATCACATGATAAAAACTGTTGATATTCTATTCCTCTAGCGGGCCAGGTGTCGGGTCTCGTTTGGTAAACACTTATAAACCGGTGGAAGGAACCGCTTTACTTACTGGCTACGCTCAACCTTCCCAGGAATCAGCGAGCTGGCTCCGTAATGGAAGTAATCCCTAGGGTTTCTATCATTCGTAATTCCGACATTGAGTTGCGTATCTGGACCTCCAAGGATCTGAATCAGTGTAAAAGGTGCACCTTCATCAACCCCGATTCTGTTGTCGTCGTCAAGAAAATCCCAGGAGAAAACGGCGCTACTGCTCTGTGGACATCCAGGCTGTTGTGCTGAAGCCTTTACCACATGTAGGCCCATGACGTTAGTGGGTGATGCCGGTTTACACACTACCGAATTCATTGCAATAGAATGTGAATGGGCGAGAGTTAGCATAGATATTCTGGTCTCAACCCAAAGTAGCCTGCCACCTGTATTTCACTAGGGAACCGAATCTCACGCATACGATATCATTCGACGGAGGAGGGCATTCAACGTACGTTTGTACCGGTGCCTTGACGCTGGATCTTCTAAATCCTTGTATCGGACGTCTATAAAAAGAGCCATGGTATTTGAAAGAGTGAAACATATTGTTATGAGTATGTGCATCCCCGATGCACAATATTTCGGCCTCATTTTCCCCTAGTTATAGTCGATCCCAGAGTTCACCTACAGTCAGTGTTAGGGCCGTTAGTATAATAGGGTCAGATATTAGGGGCTATCACTACACCCGAGGTATGACGGGGCGGCAGTTGGGTACAGGTGGCGGGTGCACGTGGAGTTCTGATATATGGAGGCTTACCATTCATGGGTATAGGCGCGAAGGGGATCGTTCCTAGACCATGAAGGGGCTAGAAACGACCTCGTGTACTGCCAACGGGGTCGGCAATCCGTTTTCAATTGCTACAATTTGCTCGCAATAATGTTCTGGTTCATCAGTTTTAGCGACCCGGACCAGAATCTGCCTCAAAGTCACGACCGGGTTGAAGGGGCTATTTTGCACTTTTGCAGGTTGCGCAATCGCTTATTAGGCCATAAAAGCGTGTGTGGTTGACTCCACCATGTTACCCGCACCTTCAATAGCTTTGAGCCGGGCCGTTTCCTATTGTACAATCGCCACATTAAACAAAATTTGTCTAGGACTGAAAATTAGGGTCAAATACATTGAAATAGAGCTTGGTAAATCTATTTCGCGACTGGACAACCGCCGGAATATCAATAACGCAAGTGTTGCAATTATCGCAGCCATGAGAGCCCCCCGATGGGGGACCTCAGAAAAGGTAGTTCTGATCTGACGCAGCCTTCTCTTACCGCCATTTCACCTCAAGGTCAATATATAGTAGCCTAGAATATATGCGCACGTGGTATCTAAAATGACCTGGTACTGAGTCCAAACCTTCAGTACGGGCTTGCACATGCGAAGACCGTTCACCGATAGGGCAATCACTTAATTTTTATATTCTAGGGCTGATATGAGCCCCCGATTTAATATTCTCAATTTTGCATGCGTTATTCGCACGTTTAGTAGGGTAGCAATTGGCATATAGTATATACATTGGCCCACGGCCACCAGCGCCAGATCGGTAGGCGTGGGTAAATAGGAAGCCGATGGTGGGACCATGGGGCCTGTCGAAGAGCCCTATAGAATGGTATCCTATACTAGCCCCAATATATCGCAATGTTACTTGTAGCGCTCCTCTGCCCAAAGTTACCCTGGAGGATTTTTCCGCCCAAAGTATGTTGGGTATACCCAAGTGCCCCCACCCTGGTACTTTGTAAAAGAATATTCAGGGATAGCTTCACGTCCTTCATATTCTTTAAATGCTTCTTTGAATTCTTCTTCGAACTCTTGCCGCGGCGGTTCCTCAGCAGTTGAAGGCTTTGGCTTCACTATCCCTAATTTGCTAGGCATGCTGGCCATATAATCCAAAGCACTAGTCGCCTTTTCAAGTAAACCAGTTTTCTTGGTAGAGATCCCTGTACCGATTTGTGATAGTCTCTCATTGTCAAAGTCTAGTTGTCGCATGCTCCGGGGTTCTTGGGCTTCAAGTTCGTCGATAAACAACAAGCCCCTCCCATACCTTACCGTTCGATACCACAAATCTTACTGCGGGATAATCCTTATTGATGTTAGTCCCGTCCACACGGGTTATGCGATACCTTGGTTGTATCTTTTTTTCATCTCGGTCTCTGAAGTAACCGAGTGGCACTGCCGCCCGAAAATATATATACCCATTAGCATCGCGGTTATACCATCAAATCCGTGTACCAGGGTATCACCGGGGTGGGCATGAGCCTTTAAAGTAAGCCTTACTTCGTAGCTGATATTCATTGAATTCATGCCCATAAACCATAAGTATATCCCCTTGCAAGAGGTCTATACCATCGATGTATAGATTATCTGGGTCAAAAGACAGATAATCCAATTGCTCCCTCGAGAACAAGCCTTTTTTTTTTACGCGTTGGACGGTAAACCTAGATTATTGGTTATTACGGGTTCGACATCTCAAAATGCATATTAGGCTCGAGTTCGAAAGCAATTTCGGACTTACTCCACCAAGTGGCTATCCTGTGGCGGAAACCTTTTCAATCCCATCGACAAACGCTCGCCGGACTCGTCGCTCGAAAACATCTTCAGCGTCGGGCCCAACATTAGTTGCCCTCCGAGGTTTACCAACATATCTTTATCTTTTTCTACTTCGGCGGACTTGTAAAACCTCGGAATATTCGGATTCCTATAGGCAGGCGTCGCGTACCAAAATTCATCGGCCCCTTCCAGCTCGCACGTTGTGACTCTACGGTCGATACCAAAAACCTGATAGCCAGTCTCATGGCCACTCGTCCCTCGACATACTATTATGATAAAAGGCAGTCAGCGGTCAGTTTTTGAATGGCATCGATGGGAAGAGAAAGTAACTTGTGGAATTCCGCAAGGCATAGTCGAACGAAGACGCGGGTCAATAGTACATGGCTAAATCGCTTCCCTGCTGTAAATCGTGTGTAGGGAGGGCCAATAGCTACGATTCTAAAGAAGTAGAGTTGGAGTCGAAGAGACAAGATAGTAACACATACGCTGCCATGGGTACTTCCGGTCAGGATTTTTTCGTGAACTTGTGCCTGGTTCGACTTGGCTGTCGTGAATTTCTATCCGAAATGCATTCGCATCGACTATGGAAGGAATTGAAATGATGGTGACAGCTAACGCGACCAGCTGGCTCCACGAGTACGCTGATACTGACATCGTCGGTGGAGGTACACCAGTGTTAGCAAGATGCGCTTAGCAAGGTTCAGCCCATGATAATTTTAAGCGCCTTCTCCAGGCCTAGATATGAGGTAATAACCTCGCAAGCAGTGCCATTCTATCAAAATATGAATTATCTCCTATATCCTCAAAAGGTTCTCAAATTCGCGATACATGCTGGACTCACTTTGCCTCCATGTGAGGATGTTGTCCTTGATATGTGCAACCTTTGAACTTACCATTATACTAGGGCCCATGGCACCAGTGCATCGCAAAATTTAGATGGAATGCAGTTTTCAGTTGAAGTTGTGGCCCTCAATTTATAGTAGCCGATGATACCTAGTTCCCGCAATGAAACAAACGGACCCGTGGCCCTGATTCAACTCTGGCGTACGCGCGGTGGGCCATCTCTATGGGCAAGAAGTCGCGCCTGGATACATCGATATATAGTATACAGCCTTGAAGCTCGGGCTCCTTAGTGTACATGCACACTTGGTTATTCCAAGACCCGCTCTTCACGTTACACAGGACGGTCACTAGCTTGATTTTAAGTTATAATGGTGCCAAGTGAAAGTGCCGCAAGCTACTATATTACCCGTTTCGGCGCAAAGAATCCAAATGCAGCAAACATCACAAGCGGCACTGTCCGCGGAGGATCCGCCAGGCCAATATCACCGACTACCGAATAAGATACAAAAATATATGCGGGTACTAGCCCGACGCAGTGCATGCGGATATAGCCTCGTAGCAGGCAGGCCCGGATATTTTCGAGTGAATAATGATAATCTTGCGTCGCAGGCTCGGGCGGGTGTCGCCCACCGACGCTTGAATTAATCTAACCAGTGTGGCGTTGGTATGCCAAGGGTAAATTGGAGGGATATAAACAAATGATTAGAGTACAGAAATGGCTTATGTTTATATTCTCGATTGTTAAGCGAGCAAGCAAAGAAAGCAAAGCGGGGAGCACACCCTGAGCATTATCTAGACTGCTGTTGCTGCGTTCCAAGCCAGATATCATCACTAGTTGACAGTGTTGGTAGCTAGCGCTAGCTCGTATAGACGTGTAGGTATTATGGGGCAGAGGTTATGTTCCGATGTTATGCTAAACCTAGGGCCTTCAATGACTTCAACACCGCCTCGCCCACAGAGTTACACTCAGCGCTTCCACAATCACCCTCCAATACCACGGTACCTACAGTTGCAGCCACCGACACACCTCATTACTCTACATAAACAACTTTATATCGAGCGCTCTAGAGTTTGCTACTCCCTTCGCCATCGAAAATGGCAGGGCGAGCAGATCACGAGATGTTTTATGATGTTTTCTACAGCAGTCACAGAGCCTCTCTCAGACTGTCTCTTGCAATCCTCGCAGATATCGAAGAGTGGGTGTCATATCAACACAAGATCCTGACTTGCTCCAGGAAGGTGCTCCTCAAGATAATGAACGACACCAAGAAATTTCGAGAGAGACCAGGGCCACCTCCCGGCTGGGGCTCGGAAAACACGAAGCCTATGTTGATCGAGGCCATCAACGACGTAGCGGCCGAGTACAATATACACACACCAGAACTCAACAAGAGGCTAGATGGTATGGCCATTCTTAGTCGCAGGGTCGACGTCTGCACCACTATACAAACGGAAAAGATGCACATCGTCAAGAAATGCCTCCCGATGTTCTTTTGGAAGAGTAGCGAGCCGATGAAGAGGATGTTGGAGATGGCAGAGATGTTAAAGAAGCTTGTCCGCAGCTTATCGCATCTCAAGACCAACATGGACACTATCTTGTCCGGGAGAAGGGATATCGAGATTGGGATCTGGGAATGTCGAAAAATGATACACAACCATTTGCAGAAGTAAGTGACTTGATACTCTAGGAGGCCTGATTCATTGTCATCTGACGGTACCGATTACTAGCCTTGCAATACGCGACAATCCGCAACCGCAGAATAATATCATAAGTGTTAGCTTAGATACTAACGAGGGCAATGATGTAGCAATGGAGAGGGGTGAGGACGGGGCAGGAACAGGGACAGGGACGGGCGGCGCCCAACTTCCCGATAACTGCAGCCACGAGAGCGAGAAACAGCTCAGCCAATGAACTTCTATATAATACGAACAGCTCTTACACATAAGCACCAACAACTCTATAAATAGCCCCAATGCTGTAGTGGGCTTGATTGCATCGTACCTATGGGGCCCACATGCTCCCCGGGGAGGCCCCGTTATCCATCAACATAATTCTTCGAGGAGACGTGACTATGAAAGGGTCGTTTGGGGGGAAGAGTTTCAGTAGGTACAAGAGGACTAGGGGCAACAAGTTATTTGCAAATCTCGCTGACAGTTACCGCTAGGCTGTTGATTCCAATCAAAAGTCTCAAGGACGCGAATATATCTTGATACCCGCGGTCATTCGCAACCTGCGAGGCTTGTGGATATCGCGATATATATCCTTACCGGAAAATTACTCACTTAGTACCATTTACCTATCAATCAGACAGCATCCATAGTGCTCCTTAAACTAAATTAGTGGAATCGTTAAACCCGGCATCTGATGCAGTCAAACTATTCACCGCAAACGTGCTTGTACTATAATGGTATTGATTGATCGATTGGGCCCAATGTAAAATATCTGACGGTTCTGGCTTCCGGGTGCGTGTAGCGATGTGTCCGCTCATCTAGGTACCCCAAATAGCATCCTTTAATTACCAAGCAAGCAGACCCGAGAAATTCAACATCCCACCCGCCAGGAACTAATACAATGCTACCCTCCGATAGGCGTCCCTTGGGCTCATAAATTCATTAGACTACTGGCCCGTAAAACAACAAAAAGCAAATCAGGACTTCCGAATCCGTCCAAAAGTGGGTGCGATTACTCAGGTTCGTGCTTGTGGATTATTCGGTTAATGATAACCGTTCTCAAGACCTCAACCTTATCCTGAATAGCGTTGAGAATTTCAATCAGATCAGCTCCTATAGCGGTCTTTTTGGCGCCCAGATCCTTGTGGGACCTCTCCCTATAATCTCGAACCTTCTGTTCTAGATTCTTAGCGTAGTTCCTTATAGCCTGTAGACGGAAATCGAGTTCCCCAAGCTCCAACCAAGCATGTCGTTGTTTCCTGTCGCGAGGCTTCGCAACAAACCTGGCTGCACTGACGATATATGCTATTCCAGCTTCATACGCCTGGAGTTCTTGTTGAAAAATTGCGATGACTTCGCGTTCGTACCAGAAGGCGCTGCGCCTGTCTTCTGAGATTAGAATTCTCAACGGCTTGGTGTCGATGATATCTGCAGTTACCCCGAGGTCTGTCACTACCTGGATTATCTCCTTCCAGAGGTTGAAGGGGGCAGTGATGATATGATCGACTGGAGGAGCTATCGGGGCCGTAGCAGCCGTAGGAGTTGTCAAAGCTGCTGAAGCTGCTGAAGCTGCCGGAGTGGCCGCTTGCGTTACTGAAGCCACTGGAGTTACTAGAATTCCCAGAGCTGCCGGAGGTTGCTCGCCTTGCAGAGTTTCTATGGTAGGGAACGGAATGATGTCGTTTGCACCGTCGAAGGAAGTCGTAGTATCTGTTTGGCCAGATGGAGGTACAGGTCCGCTCGGGAGGGAGGGCATTTCGTCAAGCCAAGTAAGCGGGTTAGGGTCCATCCTGGCCGTGGCCCCATCAGAATAGATCTGCGTCGACTGATACCTCTCCTGGGCATCGGCATCGCCATCTTCGGAGTTGTAGGCGAGATTCGAGCGTCGATTCGGGCTGAAAAAACCTTTGATCTTGCGGAGGAACTTTTGTGGCGATATCGACCGTGCCCTTCTTGACTGTCTGCTAGATTGCATCTTGGACAGCTGAAGGTTATTGATATGTGCGTATATGTAGGTGCCTACTACCTAATAGGTAGGTATGTGCGTCAATAGTTAGGTCCGGTGTAGATTGTGTCCACTCCCCGTACCCAGCACCTGTGAGTAGGGGAGGTTTGATGGGATGATGAAAGGATATAAAACTCGCCTATCTTTAAATGGCATCGACATATTATAGGCCCATTTGGTAAACAGACAGCGATGATTTCAGCAATGGGTGTTCACAAAAGCCGAGTCTGGGTCCGATTTGATGCTCCTTGACCGATCCTTAGCCAATGGAGGCGATTTGGCCTACGATCTTGAAGAGCACCAGGTGTTGCTCGTCCTCCATTTTTGCGTATAAATATTCCTAAATGTCAGTATGAGGCATGCTCCGAGCGAATGTAGCAACTAGCCTAGTATATATACCACCTATTACTTGGATAGCATAGAGACGCTCCTTTGTTGCAGCACAGCAACTCTCAGCAAGCCCTTGAGCTCACGACAATCACTTGCAGACCAGCATCTCGTTTATCAGACAACCAACAGTCACCGACAGCATCCAAAATGGCACCTCAAAACCCAGTTCTCAGTAGTACGCAGGATCTGGGTCAACTGCCAGTCCAGGCAAATGGCGTGTATACGGCGCTGCCGGAGCTCGATGTGAACAGACCTCAGCCAACATCGACATTAGCGCGCCCGGCCCCAAAGCAATCAGGCCCCAGGCACAGTCTATTGAAATCAATAGCAATCAAGTCCATTGGAGCCCGGCTATACATCGCAAGCCCTGCTTCAAACAAAGGCTCCAGCCCGATGGCTCCAGGCCCGATCAGCTATGGTTGCAATTCGGCATCACCACGAGTCTTCCAGTGGCACAAAACCCAAACCTTCGAATGGGGTAGTACTTTTATATTCAGACCGCCGAGTAGATATTTGCCCATCCGGTCAGATGGAACATCTGCCACTACTCTCATCCCAAACATCGAGTTTGCGATTCTTAACCGCATCGCCGACCACTTCTACCGGATAATCGTTCAAGACAATAGGGAGCAACCTGAGTACGCAAAGATAAATACGTGGACTTTGAACGCTCAGTCTGTTGAGCGAGAAGAAACCATCGACAGCAACGTCCTTTATTACGGCCTTCAAATTCGTATCATCAACGGAGTCCACTCCCTCCTACAAACCATTCTTACAATATTCGTGGTTGCTTATGCAAAGTCACGGAAAGGTCAGCATAGCGAAATCACCAGCCACATAGACAGGAGGAGAGAAATCATCATGCTACTTGAATACGCGCAGAGAATAGCTCTGCTCAGAGCTCGTCTGTGCAACAAGCTAGAAAGTCGCAGGCGACGCAACGTGGTCCTCTTTATTATAAATCGACAGCAGCCACCAGGAACGCACGACGATGACAATACAGACCGCATAAAGCAAGTTTTGGACGATATGGTGGAGGGGTTGGACACCATAGCAGAAATTCTAGAAACTTTACAAACAATGGCAGTAAAAGGGCTGGTGGGCGAGCTAAAGAGTAATCCTAGGACAGAGATCTCAACAACTAACCAGTATCAGAACGGCAACAAGAGGTGGCGTGGTAACGGTGTATGGTATTGCCCCTCGGTCTCTACACCGGCGAATTCTAGTTTTTCTACCTTTTCAGACCGGTTAGATTCCGATATCATGGGCACCAGTGTATAAAATTACGTTATTGGGGCCACCTAGCCTTTGCCGTGGCGGGCATGCTCTAAAGCATCCTGGCTAAGGTTACTTACCTATTCCTGATACCATTGTTGTTTTTCCATTTACATCAGACACAGACCACCCACTGGGTACTACAATCCGCTTGCTTCGAGCACTATTTTACCTAAATTTCCTACGCGGTCCCCTGAGAGTTCTTTCTAATAATTTTGCCACAAAATATTTCCATAAAGCAATTCGTGCCTGGTCTTCACGTCACGCTAAAAGTTCCTGCATAATCCGTTAACACTGCCTGCCTTAAAATCCCAATACCCCCGCCCACTTTGCAGTCATCCATGTTAGCTACGTTCGTATACCGATGGACCTAGCTTTGACCCAGCAATGAACAAATAGAACCTGATATTCAGCTGGTACATATGTTAGCTGCTAACAATAGATATTGACACGCGAGACAGACCAGAATTCCCAGAATAGCCTATGGTGAGACGCGAGCTAACGCTAGTAGAACTACTAGATGACTAATGTCAATAATAGTTAAAGCAATAACCTACTGGCACCAATGTATCCAGTTGGTGGTCGTGTAGGCTTCTCCCAGCAAGCTATATTGAGACAGCTAGAAAAGAACCATATATAAACGTCTAAGAACCTTCAGGGTCGCCCTGCGAGCTATGCCGGCTGGCAGGCCAATGCCGACACCTACTTGTGACCCAATGCACAGCCCAAACTAGTGAGGCGAGATGGGGGTATTTACAAAATGACAAGTATCAAAGGTACAAAGGGACCCAAGCTACAGAGTCCCCAGACCGAATGTTTCCTGCAGAATCCCAGGCTCCCTTCCCTCGAACAGTCTGAAGGTAAGAGGTATAGTTTGATCAAAATAAGGATCCGCCGCTCTCTCCGCCTTGAGTCTTTCCAAAGCATCGTATTCCTCCACTGGGTCTACCGGCATCCCCAATGCCTCCAGCTCCTCGTCGGTATATATCAAATGCAACCCCATCGGAACCGGGATATACAAGCCATCCAACCCATTCATCATCAACTGCCTCTGGTCCCTGTACAGAGCAACGATTCTATCGAATAACTCCGGCCATGCCTCTCGAAATGCAAACATCTCGCTGAAATCACGGCCCTCAAAGTCAGACTCGGTCTTGATCTCGTCGTCTTCCTCCTCCTCCTCGATCTCACCGCCGCTCAGGATCTGAGACATGAGGCCGCCGTCGCCTGACGCCTGTATCTGCGCTTGTAGCGGTAATGCCGGCGACAGCGGCCCCTGTCCATCGTTTGAGAACCAAGCAGTGTCTCGACTGCGACCACCTTGCTCGACGCCGGCATTCGGCGGGTTCCACATATAATCGACAATGGCATCGGACAGAAATTCCGATTCCCCCGGCGAGGCCGGAAGCGACTTGATATCCACACCTCCAACCACTCTTCGGACGCCACCGTACGGCCCGAGCATGGAAACATCTCCCTCTGGCATTTCTTCGAGGTCTGACCAGAGTGTGTTTCCCGGTCTGATTTCTTGAAAATGTGTAAATACGACCCCGTCCATTGGCATATATGACTGTTCCCAATCATCGATATCGTACCAGCTTACCACAAGGGCAACGTTTTCGGCAGTGCAAGGCGTTGTGATAGTGTTATCTTGCCCATTGGGACGGTTGAAGAATGCCATGATGCTCGGCGGCCGCGCCTCGAAAGCCGGGGTTTGTAGAATTATCTTCTCGGTGATGCCGCTGTCGAATTCTGGTGTTCGAAAACATTCCGGGCGTTCGCTAGAGTCGCTGTCCACATAAACCCATTCTATATCTGTGGGAAGATCCAGCGGGTCATCCACGCCGCCTACCCGCTCCTGAAATCCGATGCTGTATGCTGAGACCACGGCAGGCACAACAATGTATGCTAGGACGGCTAGCTGGTGGCACATTTTTCGCTTCTGCCGTCTTACCTCTGCGTCAACTGGTAGGTAGTGTTTGAATGTTCAGATCTAGACCGATATTTTTTGAGGACCTGTTGACCTGCCGCTATTTCGACTTCCAATTGCTTTGCCTTCCATAATTCTCACATTCCGAACGCATGGTACTCCATGCGCCACTAAACATACCACCGCAAATTCGCGAGCATTTCATGCGTGGTTTTACCGGCCGTGGTAGCAAAGCTTCAAATTCATAAAGGTTTGTAGCCCGGTGATATATCTCCCGCAATATCGCGTGCAAGCGGGCCTGCCTTATGGTTTAAACAATGCTGTATATCAGCTCCAACCGAAACAAAGTTTAACTATGAGCTCCATAATTGGCCTGACGTCAAGAAGGTATTGCTATCGATACAAGCGGTGGAATGCTTGCGGAACTTGAAATCTCCGAAATTAATACAAAGCCGATCTTTTTCGCATACGCCACCAAAAGGAGAATATAAAATGCCACTTTGCTATCCGATGCTTGCATGGTAAAACGCAATGTCCACCCCATGGGCCAGGACTTCAAGTCAGGAACCGCATGCTGCTTCAGACACGAGGAAATTTAACGTCTTTAAAATGAATCAAAACCGGGGCTTCGCAACAATAGGGCCTGGAACCGTCCCGCAACCTCATCCCATTTCTCCTGCGCCTTAAAAACACTACCTGCAAAGGCAGTAATGATGTTCTGCAATCGGCCAACCAGAAACAAATCCTTTTCAGCGCCCATCAACAACCGTTGTACCTCACGGTTGAAGAAATGATACAACTTGATTTCCTCCACGTGATCCTCTGTTATTTCCCAAGAGTCGTCAATAGAGGCACTGAACAGCTCGTTTGCCCAATTATCCCGGTATTGGCCTATGGCTCTCCAGACAGCCTCAACTCTGCCCTTGTGCAAAGCATGGCCGTATGCAAGACTGTACAGACGCCGTAGATACCTCCTAGCGTTTTCGATTGTTTCCCACCACTCGCGAACGGCTGTTACGGCTGGCATCCTGTGGCCGCAACGGGTTTCGAATACGAGATACCCGTACACGAGTCGATTTTCCTGATCCACAAGGCGCTCCTTGTTGAGAGCTTCGCACATCTGAAATATGCAGTCGTCGAGGCCATCGAAAAGGAACTTCGTTTCCACGAAGCTTTCTTGGACCCAATCAATTTGACCGCTGGCAAGGGCAGCACAAGAACAAATGGAGTTGAAATAGACGATAACATCTTCAGCCCTGTCAGGCAGTTGAAGGATGTGCGCGTAGTGGCCCATATCGAACGCAGGGATGATGTCGGTGCTGAGTTGAGGTATCCCGGACATGCCTCGAATAGGGTTAATATTGAGCTGCGGTTGTCCAGCATCAAGACCCGGCTCAACGTATGAGATATTGTAAGAACATTTCTCTTGGTCCTGTGATCCGGCCCCATGGTCAGCGCAACATCCGTAGTGCGCATATGGTACCGGGTGCAAGAAAGTGATATCGCCAAAATATGTTTGTCTCTGCATCGGCACTACCTGCAAAGGTTGCCCATCCGAGCCAAGTAGCACACCATTGCCACTTTGTTCATGTTTCAATAGGTATGCTGCTGGGCCAGTGGTACCCGGCCTAGTCGTGAGCTCCCGTGGAAGGTTTGTCGAGGGGTTGTGGGGGTACGGGTTGCTGCCCTGCGAGCTGGCCGTATCGCTGCAGGAGCGTCTGCCAACCCCACGCTTAAATTCCAAGTCCCCGTTTGGCCCAGATACACATCTGTATCCCAACTCGACCTCAGACCGACGGTCGCAATAGTCTGAGCCTTGTATATATTGGCTGAGGGTACCTGCCTGGCCTATTGCACCGCTAGAGCCAGACCCATAGCCAGAATCCCGGATCAGGCCTTCTTCTCCGAATGGGGACCATTTTGTCGGCAGCGGGATTGGAAGGTCGATAATATCAGCCGTGTCCGGTGGGGATACCAAATCAGCAGAGTCCTCGTAGATAATGTCTGGTGAGGGTACCAAGCCGGCAGAGCCCTCGTAGACAAACGTATTAGCCTCGACGCCAGGTATAAACAGGTTGTTTCGCATCAGTCGCCCCATAGGGATGCTGGTCGGAAAATCATCTTTTCGTGACAGGGTTGAGAGAACTGGGAAGATTTCAAAGAACTCCGGATCCATATTTGCCAGGTAAAACCGATGACGATAGACGATATTGGTCCAGGAATGCTAGAGCCAAGCAGTCCGAGACCGCAGTCTAAGTCGTTTAATGAAGCTTCCGATTAAATCGGAGGCCTTGTAGGGAGGATTGACGGAGTAATCGTATACGTCCAGCAGCTGAGGGCTCCGCGGTCAACGAACATGTAGGACAGGTGAGGATACCGGGAGGCCGCCTGATAGGTCGCGTCAGAAGCTGCGCGTGTTTGTCGTCGTCCGATGGGTATAATATATCGCTGATGCCCTCTGTAAGCTGTAAATAGAGTACCAGGTAGTAGTACGCAGGGTCCATAGCAGGTGCCCTTCCTTAAGTCTCTCGTGTCTTTATGCCCATATTATGGCCGCGCCTCGATCTAGTATCATGATCCACGCCGTGTGCCCTGGTCAACGTTTCAACTCCCATGGCTACTAACTGTACAGGCTAGAGACTTTGAATTTCATCACTTTGCACTTATAAATACTGCCTATACCTTAAAATATATATAGTACCGCAATTTAGAATATATATAGGTATGCCCCAGACTCGATGCAGATGAAGCACTGCGGGGCGAAATCTTCGAAATCTGCTACGGGGCTATATCTCTCCCAGTGCCACGCAAGCCTGCCTGAATTAGCAATGCCGGTTTCGCAATTTTCGTATCAAGGGAGCCCGCTACAAGATCTGGATATCGCGGAATATACATATCGTTCCTCCAGTCACGAAGAGATAGTTTCGTAGCAGCCAAGGAATCAATAGCATGCCACCAAATCATGAAATTATACTTCAGACACATCGGTCTGATGAGCTGCGCACATGCATGCGATGCCACCTCGGAATAAGTCATCAATAGCACTCAGACACTAAATCCAAGATATGAAATTAAATAAATTTATAAAGCCAATCGAGAATAGCCATAGAACGTTGCATCAGGCTATAAAAGGGATTGTGGGCCATGCTGCCAGAAAAACATCAGAAATCAGATTTGAAAACGCTAATACGCTGTCCTGAGACCCGCTTAGAAACTCAAAGGGCCAACATGCCCGGTATGCTCTAGCCATATCTACCCAAACATAGCAGTCGGGTTATAGCCCAAACATTACTTTTCATCGTATTCCCTTACGGCTGCTAAAAAATCACGGACAGCCAAAACTCAGACAATCCAAAGTTGCATTCTTCTAGCCGTTGTTCCGCCTCGACCCTATATATCATCGCTTTGCCGTTCTGCGAACCGGCGATGCCGATATTGAACCTAGGGTTTTGAGACAAATTTTCCACGAGTGCCAGCAAGCGAGCATTCTCAAACGTTTTAGCATAACGGCGCACGATGCTTCTGATTGATGTCGTTTTTGAGAAAGACGCCTTATGGGTGATGGGAGCGTTGACACCTAGAGGTGGCACAAAATGAGTGTAGTAGTATGCCGACGGCTTTTTCTGGTGTCCAGGATGGTTGGACAGTGCACTGGAAGTCCCGCTGACGGATCCCCGGCCCTGCTCGCTGCCTTGCGATACAGACGCTGACGGGCCACTTAAATACTTGACAGGATCCGCCTTCGCCGTCGTCATTGCCGGCCTGTTGGGCGCTACGATGGGGGTCGGCCGCGAGGCGAAATGCTGGCTCAAGCTGCTGAGTGTTGCCCACGATGACCCCTGCAATCCTGAGGGCTGGTTCTTCGGCTCGGATGGGGCCTTGAGGGGCTGAGGTTTCTTCGGCTTTGGAGCTTCGACCGGCTTTGATTCACGCCGTGTCGGTGTAGGCGCCCATTCTATCGCCATGTTAGTCGACCCTTCCCACCAAGTATATTAGGCTTCTGCTTACCATTGTTATCGTCCACCGGAATTGCAACATGACCCCGGGAATCCCATTCTGCCTCGTAGTTGGACCCTGGGGCGGGAGTAGACCAGTCGCCCCAACCTGTACCATCGCCTTCAGGCGCGGGATCGACCCCCCAGTCTCCGCCACTGCTCTCCGGTTCTGGTGCCCAAGCTGGTGCCGGTGGTGCCGGTGGTTTGGCCTTTGCCTTAGTAGTTTCGTCGTATTCGGGTTCTTCGGCCCATTTAAAGCTCATAGCTCGCTGTCGGGGCAGCTCTGGTGTCGGTTCAGTCTTCGGCTGAGGGTTGACCTTCACAGGTAACTTGACAACCGGCTCTGGGTCTTTGGGTAACGGCGCCGGTAACGGTGCTAGTAACGGTGCCGGTAACGGTGCCGGTATCAGTGCCTCCGGTTTATTCCCACCGGCAGGTTTAGGTGCGTTCGCAATCGTGGTAGCCTCCGGAATGTCTGGCTTTGGGGCTGTTGTAACTGGGGCACTCTGCGCGCCAATATTGACACGCGGCTGCCCATTTTGTGCGCCAACCCCCAAACCTTTGTCATAAGATAGCAGATTCCCTCCGTTGAGCTTTGCTTCGGGGCCAACGCTGGGCACCAGTGGGCCCCCGTTGATTGTTGTTTCGTCGGTCTTTGCCTCCGCTTTCAACTTGATGGTGTCTTCCTGGCCGGCAGTGGGCCCGCTGACTCCAACGTCCGCAACCTCGGTTGGTTTTCGATCCACCGGCTTGGGTAAAGCCACCACCACCACTGTCTCCGGCACAGATACGGCATCATCTTTTTCTATTTCGAGGGCAATACGCGGTTCTCCCCGTACCTCATCCCCCTCCTCTTTCTTGTCTAGCGCTTTGACACCTGCAGCAGAAGCTCCAATCCCTTCCGGTAGAGAGGTTACTGGCGTGGCCTTTTCCCACTCAACGCTTCCAGCAGATGGTACGGGCGCAGCTCTGAGGTTCTCTCCAACTGGTTCTGCAGGAGCAGAAACAGGCACTCCCCCGCCGTCCTCGCTCCCCATCGGAGCCTTAAACGCCCCATATGCCGAGGGCTGGTAATGGAAGTGCGGCAGATCCGGCTTTGAAGCAGCAATTATGGTTTCTGGAGGGGACGGTGGCTTGGTCATTGAGATATCCATCGACCTCCTCGCGTGTTCCCCGTGAAAGCTAAGGATTGGATTCTCATCTGGCACGATCTCAGTTCCAAACCCAGCACCAGGCTTGAACTCGACAGCAGAAGGGCTCATCACAGCATTCTTTGAGGCCCAGAGAGTCGGCTTCGGAGGCATCACAAACCCGTTCGGAGGCGGTAGCCCCTGTGGCGGCTCCAAGTTTTCCTCGCCTTCCAATTCACCAACGTCAAGTGTCGACGCTCCTGGGTACCGTGGAATTTCCCGGTACTGGGGAATTTGCGGGATGAACACCCCACCAGCACCGAAGCGCGAGCGCCGGGCCACTGAAGTATCACGCTGCCTAGCTGCGGGATCCAAGGAGCTCTGGACTTCCAACAGGTCACCGGCGATCTCGGTGCTGCCGAATTGTGATGGGGCGACGGAAACATCCCTTCCTCCGTCCACCGCAACCGGCTGTGGCATGGTTGCTGTCTCTTCTGAGGCTTGCGACTCATACGCCATGGTGTCGACTGTGATATTCATGCCAGCATGCGCCAGCTCTTCCCAGTCTTCTGGTCGGATGATGCATCCTAAACTATCCACCAGCTGCCATTGTCCGCTAAATAGCATGTCCTGGCACGCCCTGTTTGCCCTGCCCGGGTTTGCATTTGCGATATATTGGATTTGAGGATGCGGAAGTGTGCTGATATATTGCAACAGACGCTGCGCAAGGCATCGTTAGCGCTCTTCCAGCTTCTTGTGTTGTTGTGTGGCACGCGATCGAGAACCCTCAATTGACGACTCCGATTGGATTGGGACGTACCTCGAACGTCTGCACCCTGCGGAAGGGCGCCAGATACGGCCGCTTCGACGGATGCACGAAGACCGTCACCTTCCTAGGTATATCGCCATACCCACCAATGTCGTCATCATATCTGTGCATATGTGGCGCTGGCCGCGCACGACGTCCCTGCGAGCAGCGCGCATCCATCAGCTTCTGGGCTTTCCCCCATCGCCATCCACTTCAATAGCGACAATCTCAGACGAACCTGTCCGAATAACATGTTACATCGCGTGCAGGCCCGGAGTGGTGGCACTTCCTCGTCCAGCAATGACATCTACGCCTCCGAACCCCCGCTCTTCCGGGGTTGCCTCTTGAACGGGGATTGTTGACCCCGAGACGGTGGATCCCGCGAACCTGAGTTGCCAGTACTGGGGAAAAGAGAGAGGGATGGTCGGAGGTAAAGGGAAGCTCGAAATATTTCCCGGACTCGATTCTGGCGAGGGCAAACTAACTCGCAGGTGTGCAATTACGTTGCCCACAGAAAGCGGTGATGCAACAATCTAGGTGCCCAGGTGGTTGCCCTAAGCAATGGCCCGAGCAAAGTTTTTCAATGGACTTGAATGATTTCAAATTCAGGCATCATATCATGCCAGCTTGCAACGCGACTCGAACGCCGTTATTGGGCATACGGGACGACAAATCCTGCCGGATCCCGCTTGGAGCCATACCACCGCGGGGTATCAAGTACCAAAGTCGCGCGAGCCTATGATTGGACGGAGCATTCCACAACGCAATCGGAAGTGGTATTTTGCAACCACGATGAACCAGAGCGGCACATATTTCGTTTCGTATGGATATACATTTGGCATCGGTAGATAAGCTACACTGTGTTTGTGCTTGTTTACCCAGCTCATCACGAGATTGCGACAGTTAAATATTTAAGTAGGACACTATAGAGCTCGGGGATACCCCAGCCACAGACCTGCACACCAAACATGCTTTCAGACAATTATGCGTGCCCCGAGATACGCGAACACGCGGTATCAAAGCTAAGCCCAAACATACGCTTGCAATTATAGCGCACCGGAAACCCAGCTATGTATACCATGTATACGCTCATGGTGCAATATCAAAGTTAGAGCCTGAAAGGATTTTGTATAAAGATCTGGAAGAGACAATTATCAACTCCCCTATACAGAATTAATCCATCTATCCAGTACCACTTCTTATCTTGATAACACTACATACTTCCCTAGAGAGTCAAAAATCGTCTCCATATCTCAACTACCGGTAGTCACTTGAACTATCAGGAATGGCCATATTCAGCCTTCAGGATCAAGCATACAGGCACCTCCTTAATTCTAAGGAAAGGCTTACGCTCACCCTGAGAAAGTTTACAAAGCCTAAGAGCCCGGCAATAGAGAAAAAAGACATTTCAATGCCGCTACTATGGAGCATGAGGCCCTGGAAAACTGCTATTACGGATTTATAAACTGATGGAAGGCACACCGCATTGACCCTACGTAGAGAGTCTGTAACTCCCCCATAACCAACACCATCTCTAGTTTGATGAGCCCGGCAAGGCAGTGGCAAGGCCGGGGCTAGCAGGAAAGAAGCAGATGGCCTCGGAGGCAAACCAAGCGTCAGCGCTTCAAGTCAGGTGCGACTAAATCGAGGTACAAGTGCAAGGCTAGCGATACGGAACATGCGAGATTCAGCCACACGCCCTCAATAAGGAGCCTTCAGATCATCAACTCACCCAAGGGAACTTCGAAAGCTAAACCTAGCAACTCGATTGGGAGATGTTAACCCGGATCACCAACCGCGACGTGCGCAACGACCCCACTTATAGTCCACTTACCTATATTCGGCTGCAGGGTTCTTACCATTAATGCATTCAACAGTCCTTGCTGGGGGTCGCGTAACAAACGACTGTTTTCAGCCAGAAAACCCCGGCCTCTATGCGGTAAACCTCCTGGTAAACCTGGATTCGAATCGAGACGCCTAGACTGGCATCACAGTATAGCACAACGGGATGCACGCGCACAACATCGCTCTTGATCTATCGAATATTAAAAATTAGCAGTACGCACTTGTTATAATACGAGACTTCAATGCCGTAGTCAATAGGCTCTGTTACTCTTGAGCGCAGGGTTCAATCATGATTTCAGGTTGCTTCAGTTGAAATATAAGCTTACAATAATACACCTTACCCAATAACAATTCGCGATACTCGCCAAGACATCCTAAAATTAATGTTGACCAAAACTTCGCCGGCACTATATCACCAAGAACCAATGTCCTCCGAGCGCCGTCCAACAGGCCTACGCGGCGATAGCCATTCAACGAACGAAAGAAACGAGTCGCTCAGTCACCGACTTTAGACCCGCGAGCATCCGCGTGCGGCGTAACGCAACTGTCTGAGTCAGCAATGTGTTGCAGCATTCGCAAGCATCTACGCAAGCAAACGACCGCCAAGCCACAGCTCCTGACCCTCTAAAACCGCCAAACAACGAACTGCGTCTCACAACTTCTCAATTCCAGCCTCCTAGAACACCACCTGTCGCTCGCGCTTCTTACGACTTTACAGCTCATATCTACACCCTTACCATGAGTATCTTCCAGAGGCCGTCCTGTTCGAGTCCATAGCCTATCATGTCGTCCCGCCTACTACCCCCCGACTCTCCCGCTTCCTACACGGACGACTCGGACGATGACGACTTTCCGCTTGAAGAGCTTGACCCTACTTCTGCCCGCTTCAACCCGACCACATCTGCATCTTACGACCACTCTTATCGGCTGCCTCGCCGGAGCCAGGAATCTCGAGAATCCTCCGAGCGCAGGCGCTCCTCATCGCTCACCTCTCGGATCGGGCTCCGGAGCTTTGGCCGACGGCTAGGCCGCAGTCGACCTGAGCCTAGATTCAATGAGGAAGAGGAGGACCTGGAAGCGCTGATAGCGGATCGCAACAAATCGATCGAGCTTGGCAAACTGAGCGATGAGTCCACACGGCCGGAGGATGCCGATACTCCTCTCCTGCGACCAGAGTCTTCAAGTTCGAGATTGCGAGGGCGAATACCAGCACTCAATCCATGGGCAGGTGCACGGAAAGCAGCAGCCGGTCCGGATTCAAACCGAGTGGTTGATCCATCCTCTCCGTCGTCCGCGCATCCTCCCAACGTCATCTCCAATGCCAAATATACGCCCGTCACGTTTCTCCCGTTGACGCTCTACAATGAATTCAAATACTTCTTCAACCTATACTTCTTGCTCGTCGCCCTATCCCAGACTGTCCCTAACCTCCGCATAGGCTATCTCAGCACCTATATCGTCCCACTAATATTTGTTCTAACGGTCACGCTTGGGAAGGAGGCCTATGACGACATTGCTCGGCGAAGAAGAGATGCGGAAGCGAACAGCGAGGAACTGGAATGCATGGTATTCACAGATTTGCAGTCCGCAGGGAGGAAAGGGAAAAAGAAGGCTCTACAGAAACCATCGCATAACGGCCATGCCGTCACCATCGACCACGACGACAGCGCCGCTACGAGCATCATTTCGAAAAAGGCACGTGATATCCGAGTCGGTGACATTCTGCACTTGAAGAAAGACCAGAGAGTCCCTGCAGACGTAGTTCTTCTGAAAACTGTTCCAGAAATGTCGTCCGGGCTTGAAGAGGAGGACGGTTCTGGGGAAGCTTTCATCCGGACGGACCAGCTTGACGGCGAAACAGACTGGAAGTTGCGAGTGGCGTCACCCCTAACTCAGTCCCTCGATCCGTCACAGCTGCAAAACGTCAGGATCACCGCATCACCGCCGTCAAAGGCTGTCAATACTTTCGTAGGAACAATAGAATATATTGATCCGGTTGACCCTCTTAACATAAAGTCGCTGCCTCTGTCGATCGACCATACGGCATGGG
Organism: Drechslerella stenobrocha 248; assembly: GCA_000525045.1. Classification (NCBI taxonomy): domain Eukaryota; kingdom Fungi; phylum Ascomycota; class Orbiliomycetes; order Orbiliales; family Orbiliaceae; genus Drechslerella; species Drechslerella stenobrocha. The sequence continues at coordinate 163,192 of KI966434.1, read as the reverse complement.
CTAACACTGTACTCGCTTCGTCAACACCTACTCTTGCGGTTGTGATATATACAGGATCAGAAACACGGCAAGCTCTCTCAACATCGAAGTCACGATCCAAGACTGGCCTACTAGAAATCGAAATTAACACACTTACGAAAATTCTTTGCGGACTGACCCTCACGATATCCATATTGCTTGTTGTCCTACATTACACTTCACCTAAGGACCCAACATCGAGCGACAAGCATTCAAAATTGAACACGATGCCCTGGTATGTCGCTATTCTTCGGTTTTTGATTCTCTTCAGTACGATCATACCCATCAGTTTGCGTGTGAACCTGGACATGGGAAAAAGCGTCTACGCCTGGTTTATCGAACGGGACAAGGGAATCGAAGGGACGGTTGTCAGGACTAGCACTATCCCTGAGGAGTTAGGGCGAGTCGAATACTTGTTGACTGATAAAACTGGTACTCTGACCCAGAACGGTATGTCTATCGCTCCCTAATATTCATTCGGGATCCAGCTGACGCAAATATAGACATGGAGCTGAAGAAGATACACGTCGGGACCGTTTCATACGCTGGAGAAGCAATGGACGAGGTAGCTGGCTATATACGACACACTTTTGCCGAACAACAGCCGACTACATCTCCCCTCGACCCATTCGCAGACAGCCAACCGTTAAGCGCCACTGGTGATTCGAGTGCCTCCAACATTACCTCCATCCAAGCCGCTCAGACGAGATCGCGCAGAGAAATCGGGTCCCGAGTACGCGATGTGGTTGTAGCCTTGGCGTTAGCGCACAATGTTACTCCGACAACGGACGATACCACCGGCGAGACAAGCTACCAAGCGGCCTCGCCCGATGAAATCGCCATTGTAAAGTGGGCTGAGAGCGTCGGAGAGCATCCAGCTTGCGAGTGTTCATACTGGACGGACCGTTATCAGGGTTAAGATTCTGGAGATATTCCCATTTACGTCGGACGGCAAGAGAATGGGGGTTGTTGTAAGATTCCTCAACAAAGGTGATAGTTTCGACGAGCCGAATGGAGAGATCTGGTTTTTCCAAAAGGGTGCGGATACAGTGATGACCAAGATTGTAGCCGCGAATGACTGGCTTGAAGAGGAGTGTGGGAATATGGCGAGAGAAGGGTTGAGGACTCTAGTCGTGGGAAGAAAAAGACTTAGTCTCCAGCAGTATGAAGAGTTTGCCAGCAAATACAAATCGGCAAGCTTGCTCCTCAGCTCGGACCGTGACGAGGAAATGGGCAAGGTGGTTAGCGGGACCCTAGAACAAGAGCTAGAACTCCTAGGTGTTACAGGCGTCGAGGATCGTCTGCAGCTTGATGTCAAACCAAGTCTGGAGCTGTTGCGTAACGCAGGAATCAAGATCTGGATGTTGACAGGTGACAAGGTTGAGACTGCAAGGTGTGTCGGTGTGAGCGCCAAGCTAGTTGCCAGGGGGCAGTACATCTACACGCTTGAAAAACGTAAGAATCACAAATGCCCCAACGCCCGTGTTAGTGCTGAGAGCTAACCCCTAAGGCTAGTCAAGGAAAAAGATGCGGCGTACGACGCAATCGAGTTTCTCAACAGCAAGCCGGACAGCGCGCTTATTATCGACGGTGAATCGCTGGCACTTTATTTTGAACACTACAAGGACCAGTTTATAAGCATGGCGACCCGGCTCCCTGCAGTTATCGCCTGTCGATGCTCGCCAACCCAGAAGGCGGATGTGGCAATGCTCATCCGGAAGCATACGAAGAAGCGGATATGTTGCATCGGCGACGGCGGAAACGACGTGAGCATGATCCAGGCAGCGGATGTGGGCGTTGGAATTGTCGGAAAGGAAGGACGGCAGGCGAGCTTGGCTGCAGATTTCAGCATCCTCCAGTTCAAGAACCTAGTCAAGCTGCTCGTGTGGCACGGCAGGTGTAGCTACAAGCGGAGCGCCAAGCTCGCGCAGTTTGTGATGCACCGTGGGTTAGTGATCAGTGTTTGTCAGACGCTGTTTAGCATCGCAAGCCGGTTCGAACCGATTGCACTGTACCAGGTTTGTCGACCTCTTTAGCATCTGCGAAGACCTTATACCTGATATTGTTGAGCTAACTCGTTATGGACAGGGGTGGCTGCTTGTGGGCTACGCGACAATATATACCATGTTTCCCGTGTTCTCGCTCGTGCTGGACCGCGACATTGATGAGTCTCTCGCGAATCTGTACCCGGAGCTGTACAAGGAGTTGACGTCGGGGCAGTCTCTGAGCTACAAGACGTTTTTCATATGGGTACTTGTGTCAGTATATCAAGGCAGTGTTATCCAGGGAGCGAGCCAGTTGCTGGTGAACTTCAACTCTACGGATCCGGAGGAGGTGCTGCAGGCAAAGTTTTTGCGCATGGTAACAATTAGCTTTACGGCGCTGGTGTTGACGGAGCTGGTGATGGTGGCGTTGGAGGTGACGACGTGGTGCGCGTGGATGATTGGGGCAGAGGTGGGCACGTTGGTGGTGTTTTTTGCGAGCTGGCCGTTGTTGAAGGATTTGCTTGATTTGGAGAGTGTGAAGAGCGTGTGGTATTGGGCGGAAGTGCTGGGGATACTCACTGTTGCTGTTGGGCCGGTGGCTGTTGGGAAGGCGGTGAGGGGGTGGTGGCGGCCTGAGAACTACCAGAAGGTGCAGGCTGCGTGATGGAATAGATTTGGGGTTTGTGTCTTGCATGGTGTGGTGCATTTGCGGGTGTCGGAGGCGCTCTTTGCTTAGAGTCTGCTTTTAGATTTCTACAATTCTGTTCTTGTACCTTGTTGGAGCTGATGATATCACAAGTCGGACGAGTGGAGGTTCTTCTGCACGCAACATTGGGATGAATAGTAATATTTATATTTCAAAATTTAAATTGCATAAACCGAAGGATATATTTGAAGACTACCGAGGTATATATGAACTCCAAGCCACTGTATAGAACCGAGAAAGAGAGAAAGAGAAGAGAAGAAAGACATGAAGCCCAAGATTAAAACCCTGCTAGTACCCCAAAGACAAAGGAGAATCCAAGAATGCCCAGTGGTAATAGAACCCGACCAGTTAACACCATGAAGAAATTCGAAGCAACGGGGGAATGCATGAAGAAGAAAGAAAAGTCAAGAAAAAACGAGAAGGGCATGATACATGCACGTAAACATCAAGGTGTTTCACGCAGCAGTTAAATGAACTAATTACAGATAACAAATGTCTCGAGAACCAGACGCCGGACGCAACAGGCACCAGCGGCGCGCGCAAGTTTACGACCCCAGGGATGGATACTGGCGAACCAGGACCGATCCATGGGGTGGTGGTTCTTGTCAACAAGGCGGCCGCGGCCGGCATCTTCCCAGCAGGTGGAGGGATAGGGTTTGCCAAGAAAGTCTGAGGATGATAGAGGTGTCTACCGGCCCTATCAGCAATGGGCGGGATGCAAACGGTCCATGCATGCAGGTGCATGGGCCGTACGCAGGAACGATCATATGATCACCCCGCCTAAAGAGCTTCCTTGCATGGTGGAAGGATGGTTCGCGACGATGGCGAGGGCGGCAGCCCCAGCCGTCGCGGCGAGAAGGGGACGGAATCGGGTCCCATCTGGAAGGGTATTTTGTTTTTCTCCGACTGGCCCGGGTAGCAGATGCTCCCAGCAGGCAGGTATCTGCGCTGGTGGGGGTACACGACGAGGGCGGAGATGTTGTTGGATGTTGTTGGATCGATGTGGTGTTGTGTTGGCGGAGGGGGGTGATTCCGACCAGGCTTCCTGTTCGGTCGGGAAGGCTAGCCAGGATACCCAGGAAATAATGTGATGGGATGGTGGAGGGGCTCAGCACTGCGAAACCGTCAAGGTTAGTTTAGATTGGACCTGACGGGTAGATATCTGCAGCCGACGGTCGACGGATGTCGACGGCCGGGAGTGCGATGCTATGCATGACGAATATCGGACTTACGGTGGTGGTGGTGGTGGTGGTGGTGATTTGTCTTCCTCGTCGTCCGCGTCGTCGTCGTCCGCAGCCTCTTCTCTCGCGGCTACCCCGCTATCAATGCTTGACAGCATGATAAGTTTTGTCTCGTGAATACCAGATTTGCCAAATTGTTCTTTACCCCGGCGACGGATTCTGATCTCAGCCTGATCAACCCATAATGGTAAGGATAGGGAAAGGGCGGAAGGTGTCGTGGGAGGCGTGTTTTGCTGGCAAAAGTAGAAGTATACGTAGCGTAGCGGCGGGATGGCGATATCGATGCAAAGCCGAGCTGGAGCTGCCCGGAAAATCCAGAACCCAGAAAGGAAGAAGGAGATTGACTCTCGGAGAAGGCCCAGCAGTTAAATGTCACGCCAGCCCGCCTCCCACAAACCTTGGCCGGCCCGAGTAGAAACTTCGTCCCGTTTACGTAATGGGACAAGACATGTCTCTACTCAGCCAGCCACCAGGCGAGCCCGCCGCAGCCTATGAGGGCCGCTATCTGGTGCGCTGCATGATTCTGGACATCAGCCTGAGCAGGGCCCCCGCGATGCACGGACGCGTGACTGGCTACAGGCGGATGCATGCATGGCGACGGACGGAAAACACCCCGTTTGATTGGTCTGCTGTCGAGGTCAGCATCTCGCAATCCATCCCGCGGCTGCCGGGAAGTGGGTGTGTGGAAGCAGCTCATCCCGAGCTCAGATATGCAGGAGCCATTACGCCGAGTGCTATTAGTTCGGGATCGCATTGGCCCAGTGCTTTATCGAGGGTGGTATCGGCGTCCTAGTTGGATTGGTTGGAGTTGCAATGTGCCCGTCGACTGTCGTTTGCAGGCAACGTTGGGCTGGTGGCCTGCTGAGTAATCAGTCGCACATCAACCACACGTCCAACACAACAGAAACGCCGTCGTGACATCGCGACGGGCGGTGATGTCACGCCGAGCAGTGATATGATATGTTGCAGGCGGTAGACACCGTCCTCTAAACACCAGAAATGCCACATCTCATCGCCGCTGCATTTTCTCCATGCCTCGTCATCCACCTGCCCAACTCGACACTCCCACCCTCATCGTGCTCTTCACCTCTACCGTTACACCAGCATGCCGAGCGTCGCTCTCCAGCAGCTGCCTCCGGAGGCCCTGCGCCAGATCTTTGGATACTTTGTGAGTTCCACCTCATCGCGCATCTCGGTGCTCAATTGGTGGATGCTCGCCTCCCCTGCCCACACCGATACACAAGTACACCAAAACTAACATGCGTCTAGAAACACTCCAAGGACATCATGCGTCAGTTATGTCTTGTCTCCAGCACCATCAACGGCATCGTAACGCCCATGCTCTACGAAACGGTCATCCTCTCATTCAACCGCTTTCGCCATTGCTGGAAACACACTTTCCCAGTAGACCTGTTCCACTCCCTGTGCCTCCCAGACAATCGAGGCATTCAACATGTCAGAAACTTTGGAGTCAAAGGAAACTCAAAGCTATGGGACATTCACTGGTTCACCGACGACGATCTGGATACCAGAAATCTACTGCGTAATTGGCGCATGGTCTATTGGAAAATGTGCAGTTTCGCTATCCTCACTGTAATGCGAAGGTTTCACAAAAACCAACTCTGCTCGTTCATGTAAGATCTCCGAGCGACCCTACCAATACCCTCACACCATCTGCTAACCAATGAATTCTCCTCCAGTTGGAATATCGACCTGGCTTGCCTCGATAGGCATATCAACGATCTCCTCTACCGCGAACAGAGGGCGATGACCCGTCTTTGGATCCCAGAAAAAACCCCCAGCCATCACGGGGTCCGCAACAACGTCTACCGCAACTCTCTAGAAGATTATTACTACCACACTCACGACCTCACCAAATGGCATCGTACCTACCCCCAAAAATTTATGTCCTTCTACGTTGAAATGAAAGCCAAGCAAAATGGGACCATTATCCCGAACCCGTACAGTATAAGAAAGGTTCTCGAAAAGGAACAAGTCCGAAGGGACGCAGTGTCACCTGATACTCTAATGCGGTCACTCGAGACGGTTACCAAGCCCCAACAAGTTGCCGATCCATCCAATTCACACCCACATCATCTCTCCCTACGCTCACTAAGGGACGATTGGACTCCTGCAGGGTTTTCCTTAGGCCACTTTTGGCTCGGTAACCTCACCACGCTGAAGCTCTATGATTGCGACACTGTCAATGACACTTTAGGGTTACTCCAAGGCTGGGCAAGGCCCAAGGTCTTCCATTTCACTAGTTTAATGCCCAACGAACGCCTCACAGGATTCCTCGGCTCCTTCGATACTTTGGTGGAGCTGTACCTGTCGGTTGCATTTTGTAACAAAGTCCAAGGTTACATCGAAAGTATTTGCCGCCACGGCCAAACACTCTTGACTCTGCATATCCGCATCCGAACACACAATGGCCGTCTGGATGGCATCTTATCCAACCGCCACCTTGAACTCCTCGCGGAAAATTGCAAATCGATATACCAATTGGCCCTTTGTCTAGAACCGGACACGGTAAGCTCCTATCCACCAGATAGAATTCTCTTTACGCGTGCTAGAGATATAAGATGCTTGATTGAGCTAATTTATATACAGATAACCGAGCAAACAGCCCAGTACCTTCGGGGTATCAAATTTCTATGGACGTTCACCTGGCCAACGTGCAAGGGATACACCCACCTCTGCAACTCACTAGCAATCCTCCAAAGCCACAGCCAAGTAGAGGGTCACCGCCGATTCATTGCTATCGGAATACGTACAGAGGACGGCAAGGAGAAGCCACCGATTTTTGAAATCCACGCGCGCGACTCGGTTGCAGGGCGAGCAGGTAACATGTTAACTTATTTTACACATTGGCAGATGTTTGAAGCATGCCCAGATTTGACGCTTTTGAACGCTGCAACAGACTGGCTGCCCTGGGAAGAATAGTATGTCAATATTTTTGGTGCAACCCAAACGCTTTCTCCAGATGAACGCTGACAAGTTTTCTCCCGTTAGTCGCGACTTTGTCGATTCACCAGATACCTTTGCGTACTCGCATCCATAATACATATCAAATTGTTCCCTATCATCTCCGCTACCAGCCACAATTAACATTTTTTCCAGAGATATTTGTGCAGGACCCAACGAAGAATAGGTTTAACCGATGTTCCGACCAAGTTCGCCTATGTTTTCACCATATGGGCCTTATCATGCAGCTTCTATTCTCCGATTTGGCTTTCAGACCCCTTTCTATATCTCCAACTGTCAAGGCACTAATCACCCCTGTGCCTAAAGTTCTTTTGTTTGTTTCTGGAAAGGTAACTGGGTACAGGGAGAGGAGATAGAATTTACAATTATACTATATTGAGACACACGAGTAGCAGGATTACTATTGACTCATTTTGGGTCTGCTGGCAGAAAAGTTGGTTGTATGGAAGAAAACTCCAAACATCCGTCTACCAATTGTAGGGTAAGTATCACTGTCAGCATGACCATATCCTTCCCGTACTTCCACCAAAGCAAAGCAGATACACTCTGCAGAACTCACCTAATATCCCACGGCACCCAATCCTCCATCTCCATCGCAAAGCCTAGTTTCGGGTGCGCCTCTACCAGCTCCGACTCCCCTACCTCGCGAAACAAGTACTGATCCGTACGTAAAAAGCAAGGCTGCGGCCGAGCTTCGACATCGGAGTCGCCCCGCACGCTCAGTTCCAGCACCAATGGCCACTGGCAGAATGGCTGCCGGAAGCCCATGAGCAGATACTTGAACGGCGCACCGGAGGGGCTTGGCGGGGCAACGATTCGACAGATCTCCTCAACCCCTTCTCGGGTCGGGTAGAACAGCCAGCTGGAAGACGGTGGGTTGGCAGGTAGCACGTACAGAGCCTGTAGATATGGCGGCGGCCTGAATCTTCCTGTTGCCTGCAGGTTCACCTCACACGCACGACCGTTACAGCGTCACAGAGTCAGACATAGCAAATCCAACGGTTGCCAAACCAGGAAAACACAAAAGCCATCCGTAGATACACATGCTTACCTTTTCCGATATACACGCCCCGAGTTCCACCAGCCGAACGAAACTCCGAAAGTCCAGACTGTCATCAGACAGGCCGCACCCAGGCCTGGAAACATGTCCTCCATCTACCCGTCTAATGCTCGTTGTCCGCCAATACAGCTTTTGCAAGGTCCCCGCATGGTTCACCACCCCAGACCGAAGCAACTCTGGCTCATGAAGAAAGTCAAGCACCAGCTGCACCAACCCCTCGAACGAAAGCAACAGCCCGTTCACAACGCCCGGCTCGGCCGTGTAATTATCCATCACCCACAAACACTTTAATCGCAAGGCGCCCCGCGGATAGCTTTCCCAAAACGCTAGAGTCTCACCCACGCAGTTATGCAGCTTCAGGAAAGTAAGTTTCGAATAATCGATGATGACGCCCGTAAACAGCTTCACCAGATCGTTAGACAGATCCGAAGTATGGTGTATACTCAGCTTCCGCAGCGCCGTCAGTTTGAACGGGACATCTAGCTTGCAGCCCGCATCCGTCATCTCCGCTGTAATTTGCCTTGCAATACCCGGCACGCACAGCACGTTCATATCAAGTTCCACCGCCCTGAGAGTTGTCTGGTTCGCTTCAAGCACTCGATGCAAAAACGGCATGTCCTCCAGGTAGAAATCCGATACCGTAATATCTGTAAGCCCCGTCCGCGGGGCACCCGACGCCCCACACAGAAATCGCTTTATGGGCCCTCTATGCTCTATTTCCCGCCGAAGAGGGTCATGGAACCACATGTGGTTCGTCCGGATGCCCTTACTCTCATATATCGCCTCTATCCGCTGTTGGTGGGACTCCAAATGCCGGAGAATAGCCTCACCAATAACGATCCCATCGCATATTCTACACATTCACATACCCATGCAGAGTCCGCCGCCGCGGATCAGATATCGCCGCAGTTAGCCTAGCCACCTGCGTCTTTGACAGAATATATGCACATGATCACTTGAAAGGGTATGACCATCACGTACATAAGACCTCGCAATTGGTCGCGCTCCAGCAGCTGGAGGAACCGCAACGTAATGTCATCGACCGTCGGCCCAAACGTGCCCGTAATCTGGTCGTCCCAGCAGGGGAGCCCGCAGCTCAGCGTTTCAACGCCAAAGTACCGTATAAAGCGGACCCATGGGTTCCGCGTCTTCAGGAACGCAGCAGAATCTCGCGGGTCGATTTTATGCTTGGTGTGCCCACGCAGCACAACTGTCCGGTACAGTAGTGGAACCGTGAGGCTCTGGAAGCGCCGGCACACGAGGCACGCATGTCGGAGCTCGGTGTACGTGGTGAGCTGGGGAAAGGACGCATTTGCGTTAGTTGAAGCGCTTGAAATACCACTATCGGGGCACGAGTATTGTAATTACGTAGCCAAGTATCTCCACGAGCAGTTCGGTGGAGAGGTCTAGGAGCAGCACCATTGTTGAATCGGTAAGGAATGTGCTGACCGAGTTGTCAAGGCTGACCGTGTTGTGACTCCAACGTCGGTCGATACTCACACGCACGAGAGCTTCGTAGCCAACTGATTATGTATAAGCCCCAAAGGGTATTCGATACTCTCTAACAACGCTATTGGCTCTCGGCAAGGTACTTAATTTCAAGCAGTTTAGCCTACGGCAACGCATCGGTTTCTCCAAATCCCAGCTCGAACGCCTGTCAGAACGGTATAACAAATGAGGTATAGAAAACAAAACGCCAAGGGCGTAGCCATAACCTGCAGCTCTCGCAAGACAACAATGATATAAAAGGCTACAAAGACGAGCGCATGCCAAAAGCTTAAAAAGACATACATGTACAGCTGCAAGTTAACAGAAACAGAATACAGTACAATGCCATCCCAATTCACCAACAACCAAAGAAGGTCCTATCCAGTCCAACGGGAGAGTAGTACAAAATGCGTCGATGCCGCTAAAAGAAAACCAATAAAAGAAAACCTCACAAACAGGTATTAATAATAATATTAATAATGACCAAGCATTACCCAAAAAAGAAAGCCGCGGGTAGTCGCCTCACAGACCTTTATCAGAGCTTCTCTCGCCATCTCTACCCACATCAGACAGCCTCAGGCTGCTGCTGGACCTGATCACCCCTTTTAGCCCGAGATAACTCGGCTGTTTCGTAACATACATCCTCCTCGTGCCTCCTACTTTGCCCATATCAGTCAATCGCGGCCCACTTCCCGTGCTGGCCGCATCGTCATCACCGCCTTGCATACTATTTGCCGAACTCATCCGCGGCAGCCCCAGCCTCACGCTGCGCTCCCCGCTCGCTTTGCGAACTTGCCCGAGCATACCGTCAACCCAGGCCTGCTTCTCCGCTGAAATCTCAATGCCTCTACTCTTGGGCCCTGCCAAACCCAACGGGATGGCCGAAACAGGGGAAGAGGGTGACTCCGCATCCGGGAAATCACCGAAGCTCAGCCGCGACATCGGCCTCTTCGGGTTGGCCAGCAGTCCAGCATTGTACGACGGAGAGGTGTATGAGGGATGGAATCCGCCGGATGATGACCCAGGAGTGACAGGGCGCTCATAATTTGGCGCATTTGGCGATGCTCTCGGGTGTTGACCTTGCGCATGACCCTGTAACCCGAGCCGTAACCCAGGACTCGTCCCCACTTGATTCGCACGTGGGCTCTCCGGCCGTCGGCTTGAGAATGGCGATTCGGCTCGGCCCGGCGTGTTACCCCTCGAGGTGCTGGGGACTGGCAACTTGATACCCGTCAACGGCGACCCAGGCCTACTGTTGTTGCCGTTGCTGAAAGTGGGTGTCGGGCTGCCCCTAAAGCTGCTTCTGAGAGAGCTGTTGGAACCGCTTCCTCGGACCGATCTCGAATCCTCCCCAAACTCCACAATACTATCGATCCCCGCCTTCCTGGATCCCTGTATACCGTGGTGGGCCGCGTATTCGATGAGATATTCCTTCAAATCTGCCCAGCCACCTCCAACTCTGACCATGACTCGCTCGCCTCGATCACCGACAAGCCTGACAAACAGTTTCACTGGGGATTCGTCATCTGACCTGTGCAAATGATACATCTTGACTTCCCCGGGTTGGGAAATCGTCCGTTTGGACATGAGCGTCAGGTTTGGCGCCTGGCCAATTGTCGGGGTTGAAGGGGGACGCGCAATTGGCAGCTTTGAGCTTGCATCGCCGAATCTTGGCTGCCTGATTGACGCTTCATTGTTGGTATCAACCGCCGGTGGTGGTGCCCTCTTCATTGGTGACGGAGTCATAGTCAATGAAGGCAGGCCAATCAGAATCTTGTTGATTTTCTTCGCAAGTCTATCCTCCAATTCCCTCCCTTGCATCGGCGTGCTGGGCGGGTTATGGACCGGCCGCAGACTAGGGAAATCCATTGGCGAGATAGGCGATTTGACGTCGTCCCCTTGCCCCACGTCAGCCGGTACACGGACGCTCGCCGGCTTCGTGATAAGATTGTTCTTCCGCTTGACAACTTTGATCCCTTGATCTTGGCCGTAGCTAGATGTAGCTGGCGCATGCTCCGCCCGTGACTGAGAACGATGCACCTCAGAATGCCGGGGGTGCGGCCCCGAGGTACCTCTTACCGAGGGCCTGCTGCTCTGCTTACGAGGTTGCGGGTCGAACGTAGGTAGAACGGGCGTAGATGCGTTCTTCAAAGTCTGGCGGCTACTCTGGCTTCGAAGAGATGATGAGGACCCCATTCGTGAAGATGATCTATTGGTGACAGTCCCTCTCTCTAGAGTAAAGCTTGACTTTGGGAGAATATCTCGGTCTCGTGGAATTGAACTCATGCTGCTTCGCTTCTTAAGAGTACCGCCGCCCATCTTCTCAAAACTAGAAGTCCCCTTCGGCACAATCACAGGAGCAGGCAGATGGCTCAACGACGTTTTCCTCGGAATAGTGGACATTCTGGAATCAGGCCTCGGAGGAGCCGGATCATCGCCTCGATAAGACGTGTTAATGGCCCCAGAAGAATATTTGTGTGAGTGAGACCTCCTCTGCCCAACTTGAGACGTGGCTTCGTTCTGCGCCTGTGTTCTCGGTTGGGCGATCGTAGGAATACTAGATACCCGCCGGATATGACGCGATACTTGACTTGGTGGGCGTGAAGGCCCCTGCGCTGCTTCGGCGGCTTTTGCCGTGCTTCTCGACGTATAGTTGCCCAGGTTGCTGACGCTAGACTTTTGCCTCTTGTGGTGCTGCGGTACCGCTGTCAGTACTTCTCCAACTTGTGTACCAAACGAAGTTTTGCTCACCTGAGCCTGAGTAATCGAAGCACCATTTCCACTTTGCCTTGGAAGCACCTTTTGCACTGTATCAGCCGCAGCGGTAGTAGCAGTAGCAGCAACCCGAGTCTTCTTAGGTGCAAATTCTAGTTCATCCACCCCGATATCCATACTATCGTCGCCATTGATTGGGAATCCAAATGCGTTTTCGTCATATTCTTTGATCGGCGATACCTCGTCCTCCTCAGTTAGTACAGCCATCTTTGCCCGATCTTCTTCCTGCACCACGTTCACTGCACCATCGAAATCTGTACCCATTATTTCGTCAGGGATTGTCTCTTCAGAACGCACGCTATTAAAGCTTGCTCCAAATGAATCGTTAATGTGATGCCTGATAACACTCCCCGTCGGACTCAAAGGTGACGCCATCCCTCGAGCCGCCTCTACGGAGTGCAGACTGTTGAAACTCTGATCGGGAAGGCCATTCGTTGACATGGCACTATCGAATGAATTGTGTCTTTGGGTGATGTCGTTCTCCAGTGCGTTTCTGATGGAAGCGTGGAAGGGGCTGGAAAGCTTGATGGGTCCAGTCCGCACGATTTGAGGTGACGCTGCGGCGGGTTTAGGCGATACACCATTGCCCATTTTCATCATCTCACCGTCTCGGTCAACACTCTTAGCGAGTCCGTGGTTCGCTCTGAATCCATTAGAGTCTTCCTGTAGATGCTTACGCTTAGAGGGCGACGATCCATTACTCGAAGGCGGGGTCTTCCCGACGCTGCGTGCTTTGCCTGGGATATGGATAGTAGAAGCCAAAGGGTACAGTGCGTTATCGCCAAAACGTTCCTTTCTAAGTTCCGCTTGGAACTCCTCGTCATCTGCAACTGTTTCCACATCGCTATCATCCACATCCGACACATAGTCGTCAGCAAGACCTGGGACGGGAGATGCAAGAAAAGGCGAAGTCGTGGTTGCTGATGCCGTGGCCCTGGTTTCGCGCCGTGTACCCAATGGCAAAGACTGTACCCCATCCGACAGACCAAAAGGAACCGATATCTCTGTATCGTTATAGACAATGGATGGTGTTTGGAGCACAACAAAAGGCTGTTCAGCTAGAACGGAATTCGCATGTCGGGTATGCTGAAGCGCTGCATTGGCGTCCGGAATACCCTCATTCTGCATTGGCGCCTGCACTTCAAAAACGGCCTCTCCAAGCATATCACTAGATATGAGTGATTCATTACCCACAGTACCGAGAGGGAAAATATCGATCTGAGGGTCAACCACAGTTGGGTCCAAAATCAGGCTGTCTTGATTGTCGTCCATTGGTGTGGCGGCCTGTACTTCGACGGTTGGAACCAATTCTGAAGGGCTGAGGACTGCATTGGTTGTCGTTTCTATATCTGTCGAGGTATCAAGTTGCAGCGCAAGTTTGGTCGGCTCTTCGATTGGCTCTTCCGACACCAAAAGGGGTGATATCGAGAAGGTTCCTTCAGGAGCTTCAACCGAGCCCAGATCCATAGCTTGTACGGGAGGGGATGGTACAGTGACATCCTTCCCAGCTAAAACGTCATTCGCAATGGTGGTTTCCGCTACGACTCTGACCGGTCTGGTAGGTAGCCGGACAGCCTCCATATCGGGCTCACTGGATGCAACAACCCTATCTAGGGCGTGCAGGCCGTCCGTCGAACCTTCTCCTGTTAGGACATCTTCTGGAAGGTCTCGAATGGGGGTCTCCTCGGGGAAAATTTCCGAAAATGGAGCGCTTAGGGGTGGGGCTATCAGTGAAGCCCCAGATGGATCCTCCTCCGGTAGGGTTTCTTGCAATGGGCCCCCTGGCAACAGCTCCCTCGACTGCAAACCTTCTAGTGATGGGTCAACCGGTGATACTGACTGGTCCCAAGCATCGCTGCTCTGCAATTCTCCATCGACAGCATTATTCTCGCCACCCAAAAGAAGAGCCGGCTGTTGCGCCTCCTGAACTTCAATACCATTGGTCACCGCTTCCACACTCTGTGCGCCCACATAACCATCCACCGCACAGGCTCCCAGGGGTGTCCCAGGTCGTAAAACCAGGCTATCTTCAGCAACATAGCCCGACGCTGGTGTTTGTATCTCCGCAGGAAGCTCCGATATTGTTGTCTGCTCGTCAGGGGATCCACTTTGACCAGTCAGCGTCGCCTGTGCCTTTTCAGGGACGTCGAAAGCCTCGACCTCCGATCCAACATCACTTGTACTGGCAGCTTGTCCGGAAGTTCCTGATTCGATGTCTAGTCGCGATGGCATTTCAGGTGTCAAGCTTGCGTCGAGCTGAGGTTGCACCGATGTAGATGATACGTCCCCAGTAGCTGCCGACAGAGTACTCTGTGTGTCTGTAACAAGCTCCTCAAACTCTGGCGTGGCCACCAAATTGGTTTGTACCGCTGGAGTGCTGGCAGAATATACGGCTGCGGCCATTGCTGCCTGCAACTGAGCTTCCTCCTCAGCTTTCTCCATCGCCTCATACTTCAACCGCTGCCGCTCTTCCAATTCGCGGATTCGAGCCTGTTCTGCCTGGCGTCTTTGTACTTCCTCGTCGACCAACCGACGTGCACGCTCTTCTTCTACAGCCACTCGCTGTAGTCGCGCCTCCTCGGCCTTTCTCAGCTGTTCTTCTCGTTCCTGTTCCAGTCGGAGTCGTTCGGCTGCAGCCTGTCGCGCTTGCTCTTCTTCGGCTTCCTTCTGTAGCCTAGCCTCTTCGTCCTCTTTGGCCTTCTGAAGCCGTTCTGCTTCCTCGGCCTGTTTCCGCAATCGCGCTTCTTCCTCTGCTCTCTGTTGCAGCTCATCTGCCCTCCGTTGTGCCTCCGCTTCTTTCTGCCGCAACTGTTCCTCCTCCTCCCGTCGTTGTCGTTCCTTTTCTTGTCGTTGTCGTTCCTCCTCTCGCCGTTGTCGTTCCTCCAATTCATCTTGTCTCCTCTTCTCTTCGGCAAGGAGGCGTACCCTCTCCTCCTCCTCTTCCTTGCGTCTTCGCTCTTCTTCTTCCTTCCTCCGTATCTCAAGCTCCAGTTTTCGTTTCTGTTCTTCTGCCTCTTTCCGGCGCCTAATCAGCTCTCGCCATCGCCGTTTCAGGGCATCCGCTCTCTCCATCTCCCTTAGAACCCATGCATCTATTTTCGCCTCGAGAGCATCCAGCCGATCGATCCAATCATCAGGGAGTGTCTCCTCCCGCCCCTCGAGGACGTCCAGCATGCCATCGATAATCCTCCCGCAGAGCCCAACCCTCTCCACAGCCTCGAGTCTCCGCTTTTCCCACAGCTCGTCGACACCATGCTCCAGTGTCGCCAGTGTTTCCTCTGAGATAGCTTCAACCGCAACTCCAGCCTCAATCTCCTCCAACCAGCTGCTGCCATCGTCATCGCTACACATCACTATCCCCTCCGCACAGTTCAGGTTGGTCAGAAACGCGGGCACGACGCGACACACCTCCATGCGCCACGCCCACGTGTCCAGCAAATTCCAGAGGCGATGCAAAGGTGGAAGCAGCTGCAACGTTGTTGCAGTGATTATAGCGAGACTATCGCTCATCCGACCGTGGCCACGCTCATCAATCTGCTGCGCTTTAAAATGTAGAACCCGGCTTTTGAGATCTTCAATGTCCAGCTGCGCAAGATCGGTAGAGATGCTGGTCACGCGGCGTGAAATGCAATTGACGGTTGATGCCGTCAGCGAGCCAAGAAATTCTTCCGCGTTTTCGCTTGAGTCGTCCGCCGAGTCGGATTCAGAAGTCGGGGCCTCGGTTTCGGAGTCTGTTGGCACGAGAGAGGGAGATGGCGATTGGGATCGGCTGGTTGCTGCTGACGATAGCTGCTGAACCGCAAGAAAGCCGTTTGTCACTTCCATAGACGGCGATTGTGGCTGCGACTGCGGCTCTGGTTTGGAAGGACTTGAGCTCGGCCGGAAAGTCTGCGTGGAAGAGGGTGTTGCTGTGTGTCCTGGCGTGAAGTCGAATGTCTGTCTCTTCAACGGTGTCGGCGTCATACTCCCAAAAGAAGAAACCTGCAGGGACCGCCGCTTGAACTGCTTGTCGAATGGAGAGAACGGGGATGCAGGCCTAGCAGAATGCATCCTGCTCGGTGTAGCCGGGGCGCCCATCCCAAAGTCCAAGTCGAAGCGTTTGACGTGCAGCGGAGTCGTCGTCGGTGATAGGAGCTGATCGATCTCAGACATGGATATCCCATCTTTTGACTTCATGGTGAGCTGAAGCGTGGCGACCGATGACGACTTGGGTATCGAACCCTCTGAAAACAATCGTCGAGCAACCGGCGGCTTGCCCGGGCTCCTCGTCTGAGAAGACACGGAGGTAATAGTCGAAAGATCTATCCGCCGCCGCTTCCTGCGCTCCTTCGGGTCGTCGGGAACGCGAAACCCACCGCCCTTTATTTTTGACCAAAATGTGTATCCCTCCCACGCTTCCACCTCACGCAGCCAACCATCAATCTTTTCTGCCGAAGTGGCAGCCCATACTCCGACCTCCTTCTCACCGGGTAGAAACTCGAGGTCGGACATTTTGGTGATCGCGCTTGGTGTTAGACGTGAGAGCAGTGGGTCCTGCGATCTTCGAGCATTGGGGGAAGGCGACGCGGACCCTGGCGTACGGATGCTTGCGGAGGGAGGTTGATTTGGCATGTGGGGTGGTCGCGGACGTGGGGACGCGAGAGCCGTCTGTATCGGCGGGGGTCGTGGTGGAGACGGCGAGGCCATGGCGAGTGAAAGAGCCTGATTGGCATCTAGAGTGACGGAAGAGAGAAGATGTCAGCTACGCGACCAGCTAGAGTTAGGGCGAGCCGATGCGCGGGGCGCGGTCAACGGAAGGGGATTGAGAGGGCCGAGGCTCTCGGAGGTGAGAGAAAGGCCAAAAAAAAATAAAACAAAGAAGTGAGGGCGAGATGGATACCGATGCCGTGATTGGATAGGTTTCTCGCCGTATCAGAGTCCGGGTCAAGGTCCACCGTCCAGATCCAAATTCAAGTCCAACTCCTGGTGAAGTCCCTCCCTTTCTCTCGGTGAAGCTTGGGCCCTACCCTACCGCACCGAAAAGGAGTGGGACCCGGGCGAGGCACGTTTCTCAGCGGTCCCTGACGTCAGCAACAGTATACCCGTCAAACACTCGAATCGCGATTCGATGGTGGCAGCGGCAGCGGCAGTGGCAGTGGCAGAAGCAGTCGCGGCCGTGCGGAAGCGCATCGCTCGGAGGAAAAGAAATAGAATTATAGAACACAGAAGGCGAAGAGGCGAGGAATAGGAGGGTAGACGTGTAAATTGAAATGGAACGGTCGCGCGCGAATGGCCGCCGCCCGCAGCCGCAACCGGAGTCGGTCTGGAACGAAATTGGAGTTTTGATTTGACCGCGCAAAGGTGGGAATGAACGGGGATCCGGACGAGTAATGAGAATGAGCCAAAAGGCAGGGGACCCGCCCCTGGTCGTCCGCTCGGAGCTCTGATTCGCGCGTTCGAGTGGATGAGATGGAGCTGGGCTGGCCCCCACCACGCGCCTCAAGCAATCAGCTGCAGGTTCGGCCTCGGATCCAGGATTCCGGGTTAGCTAGTGGAGTTCAAAGCATTGGCACATGAGTCAGCGGGGAGCTCAACAGCGGGGATGGTGAACTCAATCACGATGGCTACTTACCGTGGTGGAATGTCGATGGCCGAGGGGAAGAAGAAGAGGAGGAGGAAGAAGAGGAAGAGGAAGAAGACTGAGGTTGACAATCGACCTACCCGCACACGCCCGAAACGAGACGACACGAAACGACGTCGCTCAACACAACAGATCGCTCCGTTACACAAAGGCCCGTTCTGCCGCTTTGGGAAATACAGCCAAAGGCAGGCCGACGGCCAGCCATCCAACTTCCCTCCGGATGCTGTCCCTCAAGGCCAGATATCCGTGGGGGCATCGGCTCTACAAGACGGTATACGCGGCATTGGGCTGCCAGTGCTGGGAAACACCAATCGGTAACATCAGGGTAGGCTTTGCCGTTGTAATTGTAACTATTACGTGTACACGACGGCTACCTAATATACTTACCTAGGCACTTAGCAGCTAATTCAATATGCGCATATCTATGCTATAGCTAGTATCCAACCACGCACATACGCACGTCCTGCAGCAGGAGTCCTGAGCTTTTCCGTGAATTTTAGTGCATCTCGCAGCATCAGATTGCTTGCAATCCTCAATGTATATCTAAGTATATATACTCAAGTATGCAATGCCAAATTAGAGGCTTCCCCCATGCGTGCGCATCGACGCATAATCAGCCTTCTCGGGCAGGCCGCCTCCCCAATCAGTCAAGTGATTTAATTATAATTCCCGAACAGCATATCGCACGCACGCACACCAGGTCAGCCAGCTGCAGCCCAGCCAGCACCTTTACACGAAGCTTTGAAGCACGCACAAGAGACCCTCAACTGATCCAATGTCGGATGATATATAATTGGACCCGTGAGCAGCTGCAAACAGGCATAAGCATCGAAATTGTGAAATAATATATATATATATGAGTAAATATATGCATACCCATATATCTTCCATACTAGTACAAGATTACCATTATCACCCGCGCCCGGCATCGAAGCCGCGCCACCAGCACTCCGTGCTTCAAACCAGAGTCGAATTACCCCCAAAATGCGTGCAGGCACGCACGCACGCATGCACACACAAGCCGAAAAACGCAGGCACTCACCACAAGCCAGCCACCATCAATCGATGCAATAACCATAATATCCCAGGGCATATGCGCATACTAGTCGGACGGCTATTCGCATAGCTAATCACGATGCAACCACTGGCCGTGCCTCTCCCACCGGCGCCCACTCTCCTCCCGGCGTGCCCCGCCGCCGCCATTTCCCAAACCTAAACAGCCGCTTCAGCGCCTTTGGCGGCCCCACCCGCACCCAGTACACCAACACCCCAACCGCCACAAATATCACCACTCCCCCCGTCTGCAACGGCGCTCCAAAAACCCCTCGGCTCACCAGGAACAAGCTCACGCAACAAAACGTAATCGGTGTGATGATCCAGCACCGATACGGCCGCTCCAACTCTGGCTCCCGATACCGCAGCACAATCAACCCCAACACCGTCAGAAAGTAAAACGTGTACCCCGCTACTCCGTAAAACGTCAACAGCGCCGAAAAAGACCCGATTACGATGAAAAACGACGTGAGCACCGCGTTCAGCAACATCGCCAGGATGGGCGTGCGCGTGTACGCCGTTCCAAATACAGGCACCTTGACCATCGCTGGCGGCGCTGTTGTCGCTGCAGATGCAGACGACCACTGGATCCCGAGTCGCCCAAACACACGCGGGAGGTACCCTTGCTTCCCGGCAACGTAGACCAACCGCCCGGAGGTGAACGTCGTGGCATTGAGCGCGCCAACACAGCTGATCGAGACCGCCAGGGCGAACAGGATCCCACCCACGGTCCCAAATACCGTGGTCCCAAAACGCACAGCCACAGTGGTCGACGATGCGATCACGGATGACGGCAGCACAAAAAAGTACGAGATATTCGCGAGGAGGTAACAGACGATGACCAGCGGCATCGCGGAGTGTATCACTCGAGGTAGGTCGCGCGACGGATTCTTCATCTCGCCCGTAATATAGTTCACCTATGATATGTCGCAAGGCTGTGTTAGCTGTGGACTTTGACTATAGATTGAGATAGGCTGAGAAGAGCGGGGTGCGCACGTTGTCCCACCCGTCAAACGCCCAGAGCCCTGCGTATAGAGCTACAGCGTACGCCCCCGGATCATGGCTGCTGCCTTGGAACCAGTTCCCATGCTTCCACTCGACCGATGGCCCACCCGGCTTGACTGAGAACCCCGTCGCCGCGACCACAATCCCGATAACCGTGATCGCAATCAAGCTGATCAGCTTGACCATCAGAAACACATCCCCCATCCGCGTGCCCGCCTTTGTGCTCAAGCAGTTGAGCAGGGTGATGAACCACAAACCCGCCAGCGCCAGCGCCTTCACCGCAATTTGCGGCGGTGGCTCTGCGTCCTCTGCCAGCGAATTCCAAAACACCGAACTCAAGTACTCGCCAGCAATGATGGATATGATGGCCGATGAGCCAGGCCGCATCACCATAATCGCGACCCAGGCGAACAGGAATGCCGGCAGGTCACCGAATATGTGCTGCAGATACGCCTGCGCACCACCACTCAAGGGGATGGCGCCACCGAGTTCGATGTACGACGACGCACCCGTCCATGCGAGAATGCCCGATATCAGCCATATTATCAGCGCTGCTCCCGGTGACCCGGCATTGGAGTTAACCTGTGCTGGGGAGCTAAAGATCCCAGAACCGATTTGTAAGCCGACGACTAGCGACAAGCCGTTGAGATATGTGATGGATTTTTGCTTCTCGAGATTCTGAAGCGAAGAGCCCCGCGTGGTCGTCGGGTCCAAGGAGAGGTATGACGGGTCCGAGGCGGATGCCGACAGTGGGAAAATGTGGGCGTTAAAGTCGAACATTGAGCCGACGGAGTAGGATCGCTGACGGAGCGGCCGGGAGCCGGCCCGGCGTGTTTCGCTATCATCGATTTCGAGCGTTAGAGGGTCGTCATGGGTAGCAAGTTCGGTCGATAGGCGCCGGGAGGACGATATCGATCTCGAGGAGGAAGAAGAGCGACGGGACGAGTGCTCCGAGGAGGCCAAGGAGGCGAGTTCGAGGGAGTCGCGGCTGTCGGCTGTGGTAGCCGAGAGCGGGATGTTGCTATACGCCGCCATCTCGAAAAAAAAAAGAAAAGGGAAGATAGTGTTATCCCGGGTTAGGGGAGCGTGATCGGGTGCGTAGCTGTCGCCTGAGGAGCATACGACTAGTAGCGGTGATGGTGAAGGCGTGCTAAGGGATGGGATAGGGCAGCACGAGAGCAAAGTGCCAACTAGCCACGTTGTTGCGCGCAATCTCACGCCAACCGCATAGTCGGGCGATGCTGATGCCGGTGACAAAGGTGAGCCAGAGGGAATCCAAGGTCGGTCGAGTGAAATCGGGGAGGCTTCGATGGCCTTCAGACAGCTGGTCTCCACGGTGGAAGTGGTCGTCGGATCCCGCAGGTTGAAGCGAGCTTGTCTGTCGAGGTCGCACGTCGATTGGTGCTTTTTTGGCGGTTTGTGGAGCTGTGGCGAGCTGCCCCTGTGAACATCAGAAACACCAAACATTGTATCACCAGCCACACTCAGGGCACCGCCATAGCACCGCCATAACCTCTCACAGCTGCAGGAGGAAGCCCGCTCGGAACCTTAAACCCGGACAGCTCGCTCCAATTGGCCGGTCGACGAGATGACTAGCGAGGATGTGAACGCGTCCTGCCCATTTCGCCCGGTTCGTCTGCATGCGACATTTCTGCGCAGGAGGAATGCGCCGATGGAGGACCAACTCCCCGATGGACAGTAGTTTATTTCGTAACCTCGAAGCCAAATGGGACAGGCTGCATTCTCACGGCGTCGAACCGTGGGTGCGGCGACAACGCTCAGCGATAAGTCCCCGTCTAGTGAAGTAGTCAGCTAGGTCATCGGCATCGCGAGAGCGTCCAGAATGCACAAGGGCGTACAAAGCACCGCACATGGGCATGAGCCCTCTGGCCTCAAAGCCGGGCTCTCTCTCAAGCAAGCCCTTCACGCCAGGCCTTTGGCGATGTCCGCATGCATACAAAGCACGCCCGATATTGTTATGCGGCCGCGCCCTGCAATCGGACCAAGACCGCTCCGGTTTGGCCAGCCGCCGCCAAAATTAGTTCGTCGTCGTCAGAGCCCACTCGTCGTCCGTCGGCGTCGTCCACGATGCGGCCTCCAGAGGCGCTGCTGGCTGTCTTCTTCTTCTTTCGTGGGCTGGCTGCCTGTGGTGTTTCGAATTCGATGGTTGGACCGAACAGGACTTTTGCCGGTTGTCGTGACGCCGCTGCCAATTTCACGGATTTGCTGGGACGTGGAACCCGGCCAAAAAGAAACGACCTCGCTATTTCTCCCCCCAAATTTTAATCTCGCCCTCCTCTTCCTCGCCCTTCTCTCTCTTCCTCCTTCTCTATTTTCGTCCCATCTCTTATCGCCTCCATCTCTCCTCTCCTCCACGCATCCATCTGCTCGGCTGTCCCCCCGTCACCTCGGTTCATCACCTCGTACTCTCCTCCACCATGATTGCCTCCAACCTCTTCGCCGTCGCCGTCATCGGCTTCGCTTCCCTCTCCGCTGCCCAGTCGACAAATGGCGTCGGCGTCGGCAATCAGACCGTGGTGCCGTCCTCCGTCGACGTGAACGAGCGTAACAATTGGTGCATCGCGCAGAAGAACACCTGCACCACCCTCTGCAGCAAGGACTGGACGACCAACGACTGCGACATCAACACCCTGAAGGCAAGCTGTATCTGCGCAGATGGCTCCGAGCCGGATCTCGTCCCCTACCGTAACACGCTGCCTTACTTCGTCTGCACCGAGTACATTGCACAGTGTGTCAGCAGTATGTTGCCCTGCTTCTCTTACAGCATGCTTGGGCACTCGCTAACCCTATGAACGCAGAAAATGCCACCATGCCCGCCCTCCAGTCCATCTGCAGGAATACAAACACTTGCGGCAGCCTTGATCCAAACGATTTCGTTCCCACCACCACTCTATCAACATCCACAGGCGCTGCAACTACGAGCACTGCCCCTGCCAACGGTGGCACAAATCCTGCGGCTTCGACCACCGACGCCGCTCCAGCTGCGACTTCACCCAACGCCGCGGGAACTCTCGAGCCAAGCTCTGTTGGTCTGCTGCATGTGGTCAGCCTCTTTGCGGCGTTCGCAATCACTGGGTTTGGCATGGCTCTGTAGAATTGTCAATTGCCTGCCTTCGCCGTTTGCGATTTTATGACTTGTGTTTCTCTTTCCCCTAGCCCCTCGTAATCATGCCAATGGGGATGTGACGTCTCCGTTTCTTCGTCTTTTTGGTTTTTGCTTGTATGCAACGTATATGAGACATGAGGGGGATTTTTTTCGCTTCGGTGATGTGTACGATGGCTACAAGCTACGTTTTTTATTATGATACCACCCCTTCGAGATTAGTGCCAGTATGACGATACAGATTCATAATGAGAGGATTCTTTTTTTTTTCATCTTTCCACGGTACTTTTTGCATTATTGTATAGGAGTAGATTCACTTCACTTTTGCCCATTATACGACGTATTTGTGGAGAGAACATTCCACGAAATTCACATAGACAATGGCCCAGCACAACTTTGCCGTAGGAGTTGTACTCTATCTCTGACCACGCGTTCGATCCAGTCTCGGATTGAAACGGCATGCCAGCCGAGGCTTTCTCATGCCGAGACAGGCCACGACTTGGCCACAAGCCACAAGCCCTCGGCTGCTAGGAGGCTCGACGCTTTGATTGGTGGTGCTCGACGCACTGATGCGCTCAACATGACGCAAATCTCCCGGGGCAGTTTGTCCTCTCGCCGGGGTACGCCAGTCCCAGCCGCTGGCGGCGAACGGTCGTCCGCGCTGGTGAGAGATTCAATCCTAGGCCCCTACGCCTACGATATCTAGAGTATTCGGTGCGTATATTTAGTACGAAACATTCAAGCGTATAGATTAGGCGTTTCGCTGGCTCACGAGACAAGCCCAGCAAACCTATATCTTTATCCCATGGTAGGTTTGATAACTGTAGCTGGTGTTTCGGATACTTGATGGAAATTTAAAGGCAATTGCCACGTATAATACCAATCAAAGCTACTTAGGTACTTGACTACGAGATCGCAAGATACCAAGTATCTAGGTACTAGTAGGTGGCAAGGTTGCGGATGAGATAGCGTAGGTGAATCTCACCTCTTATCCCCCCCACCCAATTCTTCCAGTGCTAATGGTTTTCTTCAAGCCCTCACTGCAACCTCTCAAGTTCAATTTTGGGCTCCTCAAGCTCCATTCCCCGCTGTCGCCGAACCATTTGTTTCTTGGTCCCCAGTCCGGATTTTAAACCGGCCGGCTCCTTCCGCAAACATCGTAAGCTACTCTAGGACAGCCTGGTGTACCTCCTCTGCTATTCTGTGACACTTCCACGACTCTGGAATGAGAGCCTTTTCCCTTTCTCATTCGTAGGTTTTCTATCTTGCGCATACGACGTGTGCCTCTATCAGTGTGTGTCGCTGCTTGTTCAGACCGCCCTTGTAGCAAGCTGTGACAAACCCTCTCAGCAAACTCATCTGACGACCTGCACTGTAATGATCAAAGGAATTGTTTTCTATGGTACAAGGTTTTAAAGCCCGCATAGGCTCGTTGCCCGTGCGTCTGCTTTGTGCTTGGCGTCCTTGATAGCGATCCGATCTTCGCGCAACGTTTAC
This sequence comes from Drechslerella stenobrocha 248, assembly GCA_000525045.1. Lineage (NCBI taxonomy): Eukaryota > Fungi > Ascomycota > Orbiliomycetes > Orbiliales > Orbiliaceae > Drechslerella > Drechslerella stenobrocha. The sequence continues at coordinate 138,635 of KI966434.1, read as the reverse complement.
GGCATAACCATTCGAATAGCCCAGTGATGTGTATGCCTAGGGTCATATGAAACCCTGTAAGCAACATTCTAATGCGGTCTGTGCATGTAGCGAACTGATTGAATAGGATTGAAATCCGAAGAAAGCTTACTAAATTGAGAGCCCGGGGATAAGAACATTGATACAGACCTCCAACATTTGTTCTTTTTCATCGTCATAGACGGAAAAAGACTCTCCCCAGCTCTTGCCTCACACCATTGCTAATGGCGAGAATGACGATCGAACGCGGACGAATTCGTTTCTTTCTTCCCATCGAAGGCTTTCTGGACAGACCGAAAGATAGCACCACTAGTATCGTATCGGATCCGGATGGGATCCGGATGGGATTCTGATTGTTTCGGAAGCCTTAACTCTGGGTAGAGCGGTTGGGTAAATGGAAAGGTCCTCTGGTCAGTAATTGATAAGTCTTCTTCTGTCTTGACGTATTGTAGAGAATTCGAAAAGCATATGTCGATAGCCTTGCCAAGAACCTCTTGGTAAACGTGTTGTTAGTGTGGTAAGCCCGCCGTCCGTGAAGCGTCAACTGTCAGGTCCCGTATCCACCTCGAATCAAGTCACTATTATTTGTCTCTAGGGGTTCGCAGTTCGCGAAAGCAGCTCACCCTCGAAAGAGAGCACTGCAGCTTTCCGGTCGTCAGCGTCAAGATGAGGATCGTTACAACCAAAGAGCTGAAGGAGAGACAAATATAGCCCTTGATCTTTTTCATTCAGCTGCGCAACACGTTCCTTCTCCGCACCATCACACGTGCCCCCATACTGTGGACCCTTCCCTAGAATTTGTTAATCTGGTCTATATCCTTTTAATCTGCTGGGCTTCATCGCTGTTGTCATATATTTCATATAATGAGACACGACTACCCGGAGCCGTTCGTTGTAGACGCGTTATCGCGTCACACACACTCTTGCATCCTTTTGCACGGCCGCGGCAGCAACGGGCCTAAATTCGGAAAGGCCCTTTTAGCATCTCAAGTTGCGGATGGCACTACGCTGAGGGACATCTTCCCTTCCATGAAATTTATATTCCCTACAGCCAAAAAACGGCGGGCCACCGTTTTCAAACGCATCCCTATCAACCAATGGTTCGACCTCGATTCGTTAGAAGACACTAGCATTCGGGAACATCTACAAGTCGATGGACTGAGAGAAACGACCGAGGTTGTGCATCAGATTATTCGGGATGAAGTTTCAAGTGGGGTACTTTTGGATGATATCGTTCTCGGGGGGTTGAGCCAAGGCTGTGCTGCATCGGTGTATGCTTTGCTCGCTTTTGATGGCAAGTTGGGGGCGTATATTGGTATGAGTGGTTGGTTCCCGTTTGTGAAATACGTCTACGAGAGCGTTCGACAAGGGGAGCAGGAGGCGAAGCTTAGGGCGGAGGATCCGGGCTCTGATGAGGAAATATTCAACATTAATACTCATGGGGTTGGCATTGGGGAACTCGACAATGGGGAGCACGAGGAGGAGGATGGGAAAGCACTAGGAGATGAAAATGAAGATGGCGGGGAAGAAGAAGAACAAGAAGAAAGCGATGAAGATCAGGAAGATGACACAGACGATGACACAGACGATGACACAGACGACGAAGATGAGGACGGCTCTACTGGTGGTCAGAGCTCTGTGGACGCTGCTGATAGGCCACAGAAACAATTGGAGGCAATAGAGGCCTTGAATTTCCTGAGAGAAAACATAGACTTCCCTCCTATTGATTCTGCAGCTGATAATCCTCCCGCATTGCAAACACCGGTTTTTCTAGGCCACGGAGAAGAGGACGAGAAAGTGGATGTATTGTTGGGAAGGCAGACCAGAGATGCCCTTCTTGGCTTATCTATGGATGTAACGTGGAAGGCATACGCAGATTTCGGACACTGGTACAAGGTACCGGATGAGATTGACGATATCGTGGCTTTCTTGAAGAAGAGCATCGGGGCTCTGTCGTAGAGTTGTTTGGTCCAAGAGTTCAGAAAGTGCCAACTTTACTTTCTGCCTGTGCGTTATACATGTACACGTATATATACACGTATATGCAATCAGCATGTTACGATACAAAGTATGGCAGCGGACAGCACCACAAACTACAAAGTATCCACTTTGTGAATTCGTGATTGTGCTTTGACACCAACTTGGATTTGCTTTCAGGGTTCAACCGCAAGTGTTATAAACGGTTGTACATGTTCTCCACTCCGCTGCACCGCTGCACCGCTAACCGATTCGAGCCGGCTAAACCCCAATGCATATGGAGAAGAAACAGGGAAAGAGTTTGCCGGGCAGCCGGCAGGCTAGAAACACGTACAGCTGATCGGCGATGCGCCCCGCTGTTAAGGCTTGGTGTTTGGGCAGTAGCGAGAGGCACCTTTGTGAGTTTAAAAATGGCGACTACGCGATGGGATCGTAATCGAGATCGATGGGGGTTGGTCGGTGGAACGAGGCCCCGGAGATACGGTCGCGATTCGATTCGATACGCCAGCACGAAGACAACCACGAGAGCTCGAGCGGTGTCTGAGACCACGACCCCGGTTAAACTAGCCACAGCAATGGCTGTTCTATATTAGGGCTTCTCCACATCCCACCACCAGCACCACCAGCAGATACGTACTGCTCGAGCGAGGAAGAGCGAATGCACGTCTGGATGATACGACTCTCCGAGGCTGAGCTTACGTGGTAAGCAGGCTTCAGGCATCGATCCTGCCGCAGGAAGCCCGGCCTCAGCCCTACCTCCCCACCGGCCAACCTCGCAGCTTACTCCTCCGTTGTGGGATCCCGACAAGCTGGGTGTTCCGCTGGGTGCTCCACTGCGATATCCTGCCTGCCCGTTGGACTTGGGTTCACAATCCTTCCTTCCATCCTTCCTCCTCATTCCCGCACTTGATCCATCGACAATCTTCACCTGCTCCCTACCGCTTTCGAAGCCTCGATATATCCTCCCTCCGCGAACGGCTTTGATGACTCAGCTTTCCAGCAGTCAATAGCGCGACCCAAAGTCTGCCTCGAGTGGCGTGGAGCAGTCGAGCTCTGTCGGGCACCGAACAGCTGCAGAAAACCCTGTCCGACTGGAGGCCGTCTGTGCATCACGACCTTCCCACGACGCCAGAGCGATGGCCCCGAAGTGCAGGAGGTCCCGGGAGCTTTTCACAGCACTGGCAGCATTGTTTATCGGTGCTGAAGCTCAACTGAGGCTAGAGGACGGACTCTGCCAACGGTTCGGCCACCAAAGTAGGTTCTACAGATGTCGACCAGACCCCGGCTGTTGCCCATCCGCTGAACTAGCTGTCTACGTCTACAGGCACCCTCGTTGGCGATAAGCTCATCCTGGCCGGCGGATTTCGGGTGGTACGAAACCCAGGCTCTAACAATGCCACCGAACAAGCCAGTAAGTCCATCCGTGATATCCGTCGCGCAACGCACAGTGTCGGATCCTCGGCATCCCAGTGCCCCGCGATTGCTGGGCGCGCATTGCTAAAGTATCCATCCGGACTACCCAGCAAACGACTTCCAATCACTCGACCTCGGCTCTGGAGGCTCCCGGTTCCGTCTCAGCAGCGATAGCACCAGCGGCAGCGCGCCATGGCAATCGATCAACTACACCGTCAGCGGGGCCTCGGGTCTCCCCAAGGTTGCCAACGGCGCCATGTTCCGGAGCGGCGACGACCTATATATATACGAGGGCCGACTACCAGAAATTGGACCGGATGCGTCGTCCTCGCTGTGGAAATACACAAACTCGACTAGCGTATGGGCCCAGGAACTCACCTGGACGCACGCCAACCCAAGCCTGCCGAACCGGGTTTCCAGAGGTGCTGGTTTGACAGTGGGCGATAGAGGGATCGGTGTGTACCTGGGTGGGGCTAGGATATTCGTCAACGAGTCCGCGACACCAAAGAGTGGGAATTGGGTGTACCCGAGCACGGAGCAAGTTACGACGTTTGATCTGCGGACGCTGAACCGGACTACGGCGGGCTTGCCGGACTCGCAGAAGAGAGCGGGTGCTGCGCTCGGGTTCCTACCAATTGGAACTGAAGGCGCCATCATTGGTATCGGCGGGACGCTCGAAAACGACAAAATTAGAGTATATATCCCCCATGCTTGACTTCGCTCGGGTCCACCTCTCTAACGCTGCAGAACTAGGAAACCGGTAATGTCACAAATATTCCCCGCGACAGCTTCCGCTCCTCCGACATCAGCCTCTCCCCCATGCAGCGGGTTTGGATCATGGACCTCGCAACGAGAAAATGGTACTCGCAATCGACGTTTGGCCAATACATCCCCGACAACCGCATGGAGCACTGCATCGCCGTCGCCTCCGCCCCGGACAACTCCTCCCACAACATTTACATGTTTGGTGGTAGCAGCGGCAGCTCCTTCCTCGACCGCAGGGCCGACAAGTACTACAACGACTTGTACATCCTCTCCATCCCCAGTTTCAGGTGGATCCGGCGTACCTTTGAAGCCTCTGATAACGCCCCTGCTGGAAGGGTGCAGCACACCTGTCACGTCTACGGCAACAAGCTCATCGTTCTCGGCGGCGCGACACAGGGCCCTACAGATCAGTGCTCCTGGGACGAGATCAACGTTTTGGACATGACCTCGCTCAATTGGGTCAGGGAGTATTGGTACACGCCGACCAATTACAGCGTGCCGGCGCTTGTGATGGGTAGCATCTCGAACAACGGCGTGGTGCAAAGCGATCCTGTGAACGGGTGGGATGACCATGATTTAGAGGCGCTATTCGTGGAGGCAGGCTACAGCACCAGCAACAGACCAAAATCGACAGCGGTGATTGCTGCAGTCGCGGGCGGCGTTGCAGGCGGGATCATACTCTTGCTGGTAGCTGCTGCTGCGTTTGTGCACTTCAAGAGGAAGTATACGCAGAGCAAGCGCAAGCGATGGGACCAGTCGCTGACTCAGACAAAGACGGCGTACGATCCATCCGGGTACCCTCCGAGCTACGATCACAGAGACGTTCTCAGTCAGAGTCAGAGCCAGGGCCGTGGACGCAATCCCAGTCACGATACCGGCGCGTTAGAGCTCAGCTCTTCGCCTACGCGGAGTGTGTCTTCGAGCACGTACGATTCGGGGACCGGGTACGCACACCCGGGGCAGCTCTGGCGCAACAGTTACTATAGCGTTGAGGCTTCGGATGCAGATATGGAGGAGAGGGAGGACGACGAGGCCCGGTTGATATCGCGGCAGCAACAAGTACCGGATGGATATTTCGAGATGGGGTTGCCGGCGCGAACCCGGACAGAGCGATTCGAACTTGGTGATGGAGGTGAGTAAGCTGCTATGCACGTTTTATATGCTGGTGATCCAGTGTGGGGTTTGTGGGTGGCTGCTGACGAAAGAGGATAGATCTGAGCGAACCTCGCATCAAGGAGGCGTGGGAGGCGGCGTCGCCGGTAAGCTCACGCCACGGCACGTGGAGGTAGCGCTGCAGCGCTAGGGCGGTATGACCGCATGATATGGGGCTCTGACGAGCTGTTGCAAATTATCCGTCAAATTGGTTCGTTTGCTGTGCGTGCATTTAGCTTTTGTCGCGGGTAAAAGCCAGGATATACAACGTTATCGTCAGCATTTACCATTTTTGATTGCATCAGCAGGCGGTGTCGATTTAGCGGGTTTGATGTTTGAGTGTATATGCATTTTACTTTTCTTGTAAATTATACCGAAAGAGACATGTATGATCTGGGTATATATATGACTGATGTACAAAGACATATGCGCGCCGCGCCGAGCTCGAGGGTTATCCCTGTTGAGCCCGAATTTAAAGTCGGTATACGTAGTGCAAGCAGCTGTTTCTAAATTCGAAGCCTACGCGAAGGCGAGAACATTGATTCCCCGATTGCAAGGTAGATGCCTGCCTGCCAACCCATGAGTAGCTGTATTCACACCCGATAGAACCCTCCACTAACCCAGTCGGGCGCAGGGCACCGCGGTCCAACTAACTAAGGCTTCCCCACTCTGGCGGAACGACTGTCGTCCCGCACCGTAGCCTAGTAAGTTTTCAAGGTGTGGAGACGACGTCAGCACTACGGAGACGAATGTATTAAACATCCAACGACATTTGGCGGCAACCGCGCTAGAACCGAAGCAACCAGCGCGCAGCGGGGCCTGATGATGCCTGTAATATAATATGCACCGCTTAGCATAGCTGTAGTTTGTCCGTGCCGAACTTTGATACATTACTGAATCGGTTTCGTATCAAATCGAATCCCCACAGGCGTAACGTATGAAAGCATTGGGTACTTACTATCTATGTCAGACCAGGGCTACTATATCGATATATCGCAGTCTGCTAGTCTTGTAGCAGATCGGACCCCAGCTGGCTGGGGTTACCGTCATGCATGCTGATTGGCCTGGAGCTTTTCGCGCCCCGTCAGCAAATGTTGGATACTTGGAATGCTGTTCGTGGGAACACTCCGTGCTGATTGATTTCCATATAATCGATGAGGTGTCTATACTTGACCAAAGTGTATATAAACCTTTGATTGCTGATTCGTCACTCTCCATTGTATCGATTGCTAACTCCCCACAATAACCTCCTATTTTTTACTTACTCGTCGCCACGCATCTTTATATTTGAGAGTATATATATCTCGACCTCATAGATATTAGCTTCAATTGATCGATTGAGAGTGGACTGCTAAACAGCCCCCTTTCGTGTAGCACCGTACCATATATTAGTACTCTACATCCTTACAAATTGACGTTTCGCCATGACCATTACTGAAATCGCCATCATGAACCTGAGGGATGGGGTAACCCGATCAATGCTCACCGACCCCGAGGGCGAGCATGCATGGTGCCTGGCAACTCTGAGCGCCCAGCCCGGCCTCCAGCACTTGGCTTGGGGTGTCACCCTACCCGGCCTCGACGGCGTCGACCCGCAACAGCTGTTCTGGTTTGTCGGTATGTCGATATTGATATCGACGTCCCGCACTGCCCCGCACTAACCCGATATCAACACCCCCCAGAATGGGACGACAAATCCTCCCACCAGAAATTCATGGATAGCGTGCGTCTAACCCCTTACCCCTGGAGATCACACCGCTATAAATATAAATACTTAAGTATATACTCCTACTATTCCATATACGTGCCACTAACTCGAGTACCATCATCTGCGCATGATACCACAATCAACAGGACATATACGCCGACTTTGTCGCAAACATCCCCGCCTACACCAACACCGCCCACCCAGACGGCCCCATCATCATCAACCACTACAACTTCCCAACCCCCCCCTCCGCCTTCTACGCCTCCGCTCTCGCGGCGGACATAACCCCCAAAGTCGAGTACATCTCCGTCGCCCCAGAAACGCACTTAACTGAGTTCCAGCGGCACTCCTGTATCGCCCCTCCCGGCATCTTGCACCGGACGATGGACTTCGGTACCACCTTCGACTTCGCAGTCGAAGACTACATCTTCACCACCCTCTGCTTTTGGCACAACAGCGATCAGCGCCAGGAGTATTTGGGGGCGGAGAATGTTCGGAACTGGGCGGAGGGGGTACGCGCACCGTATCGGACTAAACACGTGGTTATGACTTTCTTGGAGATTCTGGGGTAATGCATCTCATGTGGGATTGACTGGTGTTAGTTAGGCATTGCATTTGCGGAATTGGTAAGCTGGAGGGAATGCTGGCAGTGGTGGGGTCCTGCAGGATATATATATTATATAAACGCGAATGCAGCAGAAATCCTGATATTGATGGTGATTACTGTAAGAAACAAAAAGGTGGGATACCAACAAAGGCCCGAAAGCGAAAGTAACCAAGTACTCAAAACGCAAAGGAGGGAGAATAGGCCAACGCCGCGGATGTGGATTCGAAAATAATGATAAGAACACCCGCCTGTCAACCTGGTGTAGCTAACCTCAACCAACCAACCTCCCGCTCCAACACCAAGATGGGGGAAAAGAGATAAAAACCAAGTGGGTATGTGGTTGTAGCGCTTCAAGGAATCAGCAAAAAACATGCCGGCTAAGTGGCCTAATACCCTCGGCGAAATCAATGTGCCTTCTATATTCAACGGGATTGCATGGGAGTAAAACACAACAATAGAAAAACAGGAGCGTCAATGTCAATTACAATACAAATATCTAGCTTCCTTCTTCCTCCGCTCCTTCCGCTAGTAGGGATGATGCCTGATATCTACCGCGAGATCCAGACATATCCATCCCACTCAACTTAAACCTCCCGAAAATAAGCCAGTAAACAGTCCTTCTGTTTCTTCCATTATTTCGCTGTCGTTGCAATCGTGTCATGCCAAAAGGGGCCAACTTTTCTTTTTCTTGCTTTTATATGATCCGATAATGCCGGGGAAAAATAGGGAATAAAATCATTAACGGCCGTCAAATCGGCTCTTCTTCTAAAAGAATCGACTGGCTTCAATGATATCAGGGTCATTGGCTGCAAAGTCCCACCCAACAATCCTCATGTCCTGGCTGCAACACCATACAAATCTCGCGTCAAACTGCAACTTGAATACCTTGTTCTGGTTCTGCAAGCCTGGGGCCGGAGGCGCCAGATTGTGGTTCTGAGGGTTCCACGGCTGTGGTAGGAATTGTTGGACGTTAGCAGGCGGTATTGGCGCTACGTTGAAATGAGGGGCGGGCGGGTGCGGGGGCGCATGGAGGTGCTGGTGCTGGTCACCGACAATTGTCGCCGCTACCGACGCATGGGCTAGCCCTTGGCTGTTATATCTTCCAGGCGGTATTTCGTTGACGTGTCGCAAGATCCCAGTTGTCCGCCAGGTAACTCCATCTCTCAGACTTCCAAAGATGCCAGGGTTCATTCCGTCATCGAGATCACCATTCTCATCCTCGCGCCTCCATATCCGAATCGTCTCGTCGTATCCACCGCTGACAATCCTGCCGTTCCAAGGCCCGCCGGCCTGCACCGTCCTCACAAGTCCCGAATGGCCGTCCAGTTTTGCAATTTCGGCCTGAGAAGCTTTGTCCCACACCCGGATAGTCTTATCCGAGGATCCAGAAACAATCTTGACACCATCGTATTGGATACAAGCAATACCTTTCTTGTGGCCGAGATATGTCTTTTCGCAGTATCCGGTTTTCAGGTCCCAAAGCTTGATCAGCCGGTCACCCGACGCCGATACAACCTCCTCACCGTTTAGTTGAATGGCGTTGACGGCAGCGTTGTGGCCTATTAATGTATGGATGAGAGTCAGAGGCGGGAGGTCCTTGGTCGGCCGTGAGTGGCCAGCCATCTGTATATAGTGTGGCAGCTGCGATGGGTCAATCAGTCGGTTATGACCCAGTTGAATTTGTCGCACAGCAGACTGATATTCGGGTTCCCCAAATTGTAGCTGGTTTCGTGACCACACTTTGACGCATTTATCCTTCGAACACGTGACAACATATTTCCCGTTGAACCGCAGGTTTAGGACCGATTCGGAATGGGCTTTTGTGATAGTCCGCAGCCGCTCCCCAGTCGAAAATCTCCACACGATGACATTGGTGTCTGAAGAGCCGCTGAATATCACATCCTCCTGAGGCGAATCGTCAAATTGAAGGCAGAGGACGGACCCCTCGTGGCCGGCTAAAGACCTGACCAGTCTTCGCGTGTGTATATTCCAAATTTTTATAGATCTGTCGCGAGACCCAGAGAGCAGGTATTTGGCAGAGTGTTGGATGGTGTATATGCACTCGCTATGGCCCTCGTGGGCAAATGCCGGGTCGGGCATTTGAAACGAAACATACTTGTTTGTCCGCCAGTTTTCTTCTAGCTTCCTACGGTTCCGAAACACAAATGCCCAGTTGATTCGAGGGTGTGTCAATCCATAGGTCGTAATGGAGGTAACATTCGCCGGGTCCACAGAGGAGGCTGCGAGCAAGACAGGGTTCGCCCGGTGGGGAACAAAAGGCGAAGGATACATATCCTCTTCATCCGGTGTGGCATGATTCGAGGAGAATGGAGCTGGTGGCGTATGTTGCTGGTTGGGAAAGTTTTGCATCGGATGTGTTTCGTTTCCGGTTGTAGCTGTCGCGTCCACGGATGGGGCCCCGGAGGCGTTGCTGCAGCCGTTGAATCGGGTTCTCATAAAGTTTTCGGCGTCCTGTTGTAGTTTCCGCTTCCCTTCGCCTCTCATCTCGCGTTCGAATTCGAACGCCTCTTCGTCATTGAGAGACCAGCCTTCCCCCCGGTAGAGGCCTTTCCAGAGCCGCGGCTCCATAGCGAACTTTCGCCATGTTCTCGACGCCAGCGAGGCATTGAGGAGGGACTTTGGGGGGAGGTAGGAGAGGATTTGGAGAGAGAGTTCGGACGGGAGGAGGGTGATGAAGTCGAGATGGAGGACGGGGATTAGGCGCTCCACAATTGATGCGATGGCGGACGTCGGAAGGGAGCGAACAAGTTTGTATGCAAGCTCTGTTCGAAAGCGGGTTAGCAGGGCACACTGGCAGGTTGTTTTTGAGAATTGGATATAGGATGTAAAACTGGCGAGGCGAATCCGAGGGGGGGTCACTCGCCTTTCCGCACGTCGTCATTCAGTTCCATCATCCAGCGCGGGACTCTAACTTCGGAAGCACTCGAAGGTGTGCCGGGAGGGTTATAGTCGTGCCCTTCTGTGTCTTGGGACCCACAGTTGCCCTCTTGGAAGGACTGGGATTCCTCAGCACCTTCGCCGTAGCCCTCGTCTAATCTGAAGGAATGGGCCTTTCTCAGCAAGGGCGAGCCTGGACGCTTGAGGGAGGATCCGGGTTCGGGCCTGGGGTTGGAGGATTCGGTCGAAGCGGCGGCGGCAGACAGGAAGCCGGTGGTCGAGAGAGGCGATACGAGCTGGCGGTCGAGGTCGGGAGAGGCAATGGAAGTATATCGGTCCGAAAGGGGGTCTCCGTCTGATGACATTTGATGCGGAGGAAGAAGCAGATGGCGACAGGGGAAGGAAAGAGGGAAGGAAGGATGGAAGGATGGAAGGGAGGGAAGGAAGGGAAGGAAATGGTTTAGTTGGCAGGGAACGGCGAGTGTGTGTGTGGTGGTGTGTGGATGGTTGGTTGGAGGGCGTCTGGGGGACTTGTCGGCAGGCGAGGAGAAGAGAAGAAGGGGAATTGGAGATGGGGCCCGGTGGAGACGGCAATTAAACAACCACCACAATTCCCCAGCAGCGTCGGTATAAAAACACCCTGCTTCAGATCTGGCCTTTGATGCCTTCGATGTCTTCGACCGTGAACGAGCTCTGGTTCACGGCCTTTCGCGGTGGCGATGTCTTGTTGCAGGCTTCGCTCTTTGGCAGGCGCTGACTAATGGCCCCCCGGGCACCACCCTGGCCGACCTAGAAGAAACACCATATGCCCATCGACACGAGCATCCGGCACGATATCAAAAGGTTAGTCCAAATGCGACCCGGCGGCGTGATCGCACTGCTTCTGGCCTAGCCCGCTAACATCCATTGGCCAAAGACGCAGGACCATCTACAAACCATCCCGACTCGGAGATTCCTCTTGCGGAGAGCCCACACGACGGCGATGCCTTTCAGAACATCTTAATCTGGCCGGATAATACCATGGTCAAGGAGCCCCGGAAACAGCTTGTCTTTGCCTCATCTGTGCTTGGGCCATCCATCTCCACCTCGCCTGCTCCCAGGTCTGTCTCTTTACCCGCCCGGCCACCCCAATCTGCTTCCTGTCCGAATTGCATTCACTGTCTGTCTGTCTGTCTGCCTGTCAGCCTTCTCCTGGCACCCCAGGCCGGCCCGGCTATAAACGATACGCCCAGACACGTTTGCTCCCGCCCGCACGACCAAACGGACAGTCTCCTGAAGCCACCGTTGCCGCGAAACCAGGTAAACGAGACTCGGCTTTCCACGTCTCATCCAAGAAACTCCTGTGTCCTGCACTGCATGCATGCACCTGTGCAATCGTACGCAGTTTAGTCTCGCACTCCGTCAATGCGGGCAGGAAACGATCAATCCAAGCACATCAGTCTTCGAGACTGGGGTCACCCAGTCTCGAAACAGCCAAACCGGACTAACCCGCAAATGCGCAAAGATCTGACGGCCAACAAAGGCCAACTCCCCGATCCCCCGCATCACGTCCCTCACCAGATCTCATGCCGAGATACCCAGAGCACCTTCGCATCTGTGGATGTGCGCGTGTGCTGGACAGCGTTGTGGGTTCAGTCGCCTGTGCTTGTGGATGCCTGACCGAAGCGAGCCCGTAACGTTCCGCAGCTTGAGCCTCGCACAATCACATGCGTCTGTGCAGCCGGGTGGCTACCTACTCGACAGATCCACACCCCAGAGGCAACCGGGTAGCTGCTCCAGTTCCTTTGGCGTTGTGGCATTATTCCTTGTGAACTGAACGCTGGACGCAAAGCCGGTCATCACCCCGCGAGAATTGGCTCGCGCATGCACACACCGCCGCACATACGTACGTACATACACCAACATGCACGATACGAACTACAGAGCACATCAATTGGAGAAACCGTCCAACGCTGTCGAAAGCGGAGAAAACCGTTTCATCGCACACGTATCACGATGCCAAGCCCCCAGCTTTTTTTCTGAACAAAGAACCCAACCCATGTCGATGCGTGGGACGATATTTCTGCGGGTCCTGCACGCGCATAAGCCTATGCGTAGAAGGCTGGGATCAACGGTATAGCGCAAGCAAACCGAACATCCTTCCGCGCTATCACAGCATTGGTCCATCTCATCTAACTTTCTCACTCTTGCATGAATTCGTGGATGCAAGTATACCATCGAATCAAGGCCTGTTCAGCCTCGAGGACACGTCAGATTTGACTCGCGTTTAATCTAAAACTGCGGGATTGTCTCGTGAGCACCCGTGCTAGCCCATTGATTTAGGCTGTCTCCACTTGCCCAGAGCCTTGCAGGCCTGGCAGACTGGCAGATGCATTGATGCAGACTGAATTGGATGGCCTTGAAGCATTTCGTCGTGTCACAAATACCTGTGTCGCATCATACGACGTTGGAAGTCAGATGCTAATATTATCATCCATCCCGGCTTTTATCACCCCATGCCCAGCTGGCAGACCGCGCATAATTTTGGATATTTGTATATGCGGGCCCAGTAATTTGACCAATTGAAGCTTCTCAGGCGCATTAGCCATGACAGTCCCGGTTTGCGTCTAAAATATCAAAAAAAGTTTATCATAGCTGCATAGACAGATGGGGCGGGGTTCGCACTTGGACGTCAATCACAATTGCACAATCACAATCACAACCTCCTCCCCCGCTATCACATCCTGTCGAACGTGCACATGTTACCAGCCCGGCAGCAGTTACACTGTACGCGCGTATGTGTTTTCTCCTCGCGTCCAGCGACTGGTTTGTGAGATAGCTTGTTGTCAGGACACATCGGATTATTGGTTCAGGTAGAATACATTCAAGAAGTCTTTTCGTCAAAAATTAGAAGAGTTTAAAGACTTGAACAGCCATTCTATCCCTCTGAGATATGATAGTAATGGCCTTCTATTGCAAACTATTTCTTTAAAAACTATTCATTATATTTCAAGGACGAGGAGTGTATTGCTAAATCTGCAATGTGCGATATCGGTTTGAGTCAACAAGGCCGATAAGATTGATGATGGCTGCTATACGAGACTCGACAGGACCTGCTTACCATCTGGACAGCCTCCATTGTTTGGCAACCATCTTGGGCCAAATGGTCGGCAAGGAACATAGCCATGACCTTGATGCCGTCAAGGAGGTTGCATCCGCTGTGGGCAACTGTCTATCATACAGCCATAAGTATTAATTGTCCTTGAAGTTAGCCTCGAGCTCGCACTAGTGGATGCGGACACTGCGCATTATCCGATTGGCATATATGGAAGTTTCAACCTGCACAAGATGAAGCTGGCCTGAGCGTGAAGGTCCGTATGGGATAGCTCAGCCTGAGGATTGGGGGGGATTCAGGAACATAGCACAGGTTGGGAGTCGACTAGCAGGATGGCTGATGGGTCTAAGAGTATGGTTGTTAATTGTGATGAGGTTGCTGAGCCCATTTAGACTTTAGCCAATACGATATCCTGTACGAACCTCAATCTAACCCGAGTTCGAAGTTTCACTGAGAGGCCGTTTAGAGTGGTCTAACTCGAAGAGGTTTGACTCTCTCACATATTGTAAGATTTGTGTCACAAACCTATTTGACAAGAGTCTGCTGTTAGCGGCGAAGAAAACAAGTAGTTATAACTTGAATGGTGCCTAACAGTGATTCTCGTATAATTGTCTAGAGTATAGAGCGTCTGTAATTGTGATTATGATCTGTAGTAAGTGTCGTTGACCGGTTAGAATATATCGAATAACACCGAACAAGTCACCTCTTCAAGCGACCAGATGAGGAGTGTTGGAATATAAACCACAACCTCAAACATACGTAATGCAATCTTCAACCACAGCCACAGATATAGATACTCAGGCCACCATGTCCCTCGACGATAGTACGATCCAGGCGCTATCCGCCTATAACGCCTGCGATGTGAGTACGGCGCCGCACCTATCCACAGCCTCTTCGTTTGCAAAGCCGGAGCTTTATACTATATTATCACATGCCTGTAAACTCCCTGTGATATGACATCAGTTCTACACAATTCAACAATCCTGACCGCTCACTGCTCACTCTCCAATCTCACGGGCTCTCTCTTGCACGAATATCAATAGGTCTCCGATGCCCTCCTGAAGCTCAAGGTGCCCGGCGCCGGCTTCCTCGCAGATATTAGTAAGTCGCCAACCGCCGCGGTGGAACCACAACCATGCATACGTGCACACACATCGTGATATCAACATCCACTCCATACACCTTACCACAATTGCCAGTCTATAAATAATATAGCCACTAACCACCCGTGTCCGACACGTGCACCCATTGTCAACCACCACAGTTATCCGCACCCCATCGTCTTCTACTTCACAACCCACCATCGCCCCCGCGCACACCGTCCTCTTCGCGCCAAAGGCGTCTACCGACCCCCCCAGCACTCTCCCCGCAAACTCCCATTTTGCAGACCTCACCCCGCCACACACAATCACCGTCATCTCGCAGCCGCACGGCCAGCGCAACGCCGTGCTCGGTGGTCTCGTCGCAGGCCGCATTAAAACGCTAGGAGGGGAAGCTATCATCGTTGACGGCCGCGTGCGCGACCTCGCCGAGCTAACGGGACTCGGGGTGCCCGTATGGGCGAAGGGGACTAGCACTGTCGGTGCAGGTGCGGAGGCGCGATGCGTCGCTGTCGGCGGGGAGGTTGAAGTCGAGGGTGTAAAGATTCATCAGGTGAGTTTATATACTACTTTGTGTTTCTATATTGCACCAGTGCGGTGTCATAGAGTTATACGTTTAGGTATGGTTTATGGAAGGCGCTAGCTTGCTGATATAGCGATGTGCCGAATGCGAGGAACAGGGAGATGTGATTTTCGCGGACCCAACCAATGGCGTGGTCTGCATACCGAAGGATAAGCTGGATGCAGTGCTCGAGCTGCTGCCACGGATCACAGCGGCGGACGAGAAGGTGCGAGTGGACGTGCTGGAGAACGGGAGCGGGCTGCAAGAAGCCTTCGACAAGCACCGGAAGGGCATTTGAAGCCTAGTTGGCCACCGCAATCAGCATCGTGTAATCGATATTCATTGGCTTTGGTTCTAAGTGGTTACTCTCGCCGATTGTGCGTGGGTATCTTGTTATTTTGTCCATCTATATCTATAGTACAAGCAAGGCCGTGGGGTAAATATATCGCTTTGGAACCGGCCAGTATATATAAAGAGTTCGCGACAGATGTCTTCCAAAAGTTCAACGAGCCGACTAATGATGCGCAGCTTCTATCCGCTGCTCAATCTTCTCCAGACTCGTCGGCTCAAACACATCCTTCTTCTTTCGGTCCTGCGCCCACACCACATCCTGGTGGAAATAGCATAGCACGCCGCCGCCGCCGCTTGCGCTCTCCGTGATCCGGAACAGCGGCTGACCTGTCGCCTCATGCGCCTTGCGTAGCGGCATCAGCAACAGTCCGTGCTCCGCGCACCATTCCTCCATATACTCTCTAAACGTTGTTTCTGTCGGTGCCGCCACTGTACCACCACCACCACCACCACCACCACCATTGGATTTCTTTCCCTTGCTCTTGCTCCCCTCTGCAGGTGGCGGCGACGGCCGGATAGGCTTCGCCGCACCGCTCTCTGGCGGGACAAGCTTCGCCCCAGCGACACCAGTCTGCACATCCATCGCCTGCCCCATCATATCCAGCGCCTTCTTGAACTCCCGCCTAACCTGCGCGTACTCCCTCACCTCCCGGGGAAACTGCTCCCCCCACCACTTATACCACTCCCCCACCTCCGCCAGATCCACGCCATCCATCTTGAGCCACGCGTACAGAGTCTGCGTCCACTTCGGGAAGAATTCGGCCTCTAGCAGCTGCGCAAACGTCGACTGCCGGAAGAACCCGTGCCATGCCATCACAGCCTGCACGGGTCGCACGTCCTGA
>KI966434.1:0-122075 GCA_000525045.1 Drechslerella stenobrocha 248 | reverse complement strand
TTGACTTCGAAACGGCGGCGCAGCAGGTCCGCGAGCCGCGGCAGCAGATGGGTGATTAGCAGCTTTTCGAGCTCGCCGGGGCCGAAAACTTCGCGCCAGGCTTCGAGGCCGTCGACGACGCCTTTGTACAGGTCGCGCTTGTCGAGGATCACGCGGAACTTGCGCTTGACTTCGCGGATCAGGTCGTCCATGTGTGCGCTGAGATGTGGTAGCCATGGGAACACCCAGACGTGTGGCGGCGGCGCAGTGGAGCCCTTGCGTTTGCTGCTGCTGCTACTACTACTACTGGTAGACCGTGGGTTCCAGTCGCTGACCGCAGCTTTGAGCTTGGGAAGGACCAGCTGGTTGAGAATGTTGGCGTGGATGAAGGGCGGCAGCACGCTGTTCCAGGCGTCCAGAATGGTGAGGATTGCAGTTGGGTCGTGCGCGTCCCAGTGGTTGTTGATGGTGCTACGGATCTTGGGCAACCAGATGTGGTACATCATGCTTTCGTAGTGCGTCGACTTTTTGCCGGATTTCTCGGTGTATCCTGTCGCCGCGAGGGAGGCCTCCATGTCTTCTAGCGTGCGGATACCAAAGATCTGGCGGAGCTTGCGGATGTGCTCGAGGAGGTAGACCGGGTCCGTGAGGGGGTCCCAGTGAGCGAGCGCAGGTTTGAACTGGTGTACACGGATTAGCATCGGGCATCGCAGACGAGACCTGGGTAGGAGTGGCGACTTACCAAAGGATGGAAAGCAGCGATGGCAACCTCTGACAGGTCGTAGATTTCCACCTCGTTCTTATACTTGAACTGCAGGGACTCCAGTTGCAAAGTTACCGCAGCAATCTTGTCTTCATAGGCGTTCCTGTCGCCGGCACCCATCGCATCAACGGGCAGCGAGGAAGCCAGCTCGACAATGCTATTGAGGGCCTTGAGGGTCTCCGCTTGTTCATCGATATCTTCGATCACGCGCCCCTCCTCCACCTGGATAAACTTCTTTCGCTCACCCAGTCGTTTCCACTCTCTCGAGATGTCCTCCAGCTCCCGTCGGGCGAGTTTTGCAATCTTTGCATTTTCGTTCTCGGCTTCTGCGACACCGCTACCGGGTGTCATCAGTCCCGGACTGCCAATATCCAATGTCCTCGCCTCCCTGCCCGTAAAGTCGATGATGTTCTTCAGCGCAGAGGGTACATTCAGGCCATCCAGCTCCTTAGAAATCTCCTCCGCCGTCTTGAATTTTGGTCTCCTCCTCGCGGGTGTCGATGCGCCGCTTCCAGATGCACTCTCCGTCAGCCCCTTCGCCTTCTTCTTCTTCTTCTGCCTCTTACGCTCCTTCTCGCTTTCGCTGTCGGATGGGACCTCTCCACGAAGCAGTTTTGCCCGCTTTTCTTCCTTCTTGGCTTGCTCAGTCTTCTCCTTCACCGCTCCTAGACCGATTCGCGTCGGCCGCAGCTGAGTATCGACAGGTGCTAGTCGACCCTCCCCGCTTTTCCCCAGACCCTGTCCCGCAACGTAGCCCATCTTTGCCATCATCCTCGCAGCGAAGGACTCTTGGTTGATCGCGGGTACATCGCCTTTGCTTTTCTTTCCGCCGCGGACGTCGGTGAAGGACGGCCGTATCTTGGGCTTCTCGGGGGCGACTTCTTCGTCGCCCGCACTCGTCGCGAAGAACATTGCATCCCGCTGTATGGACGAGACAAAGCCCTGGCCTAGAGGTGCGGCCATAGTGGCGCTTGCCCTTTCTTCCTCCTCATCCCGATAGTCGCCGGGGATAGGCTGGCGTTCCAGGTCTGCAGAATCTATCGTGCCTGCCTTGCGGAAACCGAGGCCGCCTTTGCCGCCGGGTTTCGTGAAGAGCGGCTTGTCGCTTTCCGGCGCGGGGGACTGCTCCATGCTGCTTGTCCCTGCCGATTGGAAGCCCAGGCCCCGATGGCCGTCTAGTGATGCGGGCGTCGCGGTGCCAGATGTTGCCGCCGTCCTCGAGCCCAGAGCCCTCGGTGCGAACATTTGCGGTCGTAGCAAGGAGCCTAGTCCCGTCCTAGAGGCGCCACCGCCGCCGCCCAGTCCCATCCGCGGCCGGTCGTCTGCGTCTTCATCGTCAATGTCCATGTCGTCTTGCGTCGTGAGTTTGAACCCGATCCCGCTGGCTCTCGTGCTGCCGCCGAGCCCTGCGCGCGGGCTTTCCTCGTCCTCGCCGTCGGAGTACCCGGCCGTACCCCTGCCTGTCCCTATATCGCGGAGCCCAGCCGTAGCCTCGACGGAGAAGTCGCCATAGTTCTGCCCACCACCTGCCTTTTCGTCGTCGTCGTTGTCGTCGCTGTCGTCATCGTCGCTGGCGGCAGCGGCTTCCCCCGTCTTTACGAAGCTCATCCCGCCCTCCCGTAGGCTGCGGAACCCCATCCTGCCCTTGGTGCTGCGCGAGTAGTCTTTTTGGTTGTCGTCATCATCGCTGTCGTCGCCAAAGACGCCTAGCGCGGCGTCCTCCCGCGCGTCTTGCTTGGACCGCTTGCGGCGTTTGCGCCGGCGCTGGGAGGCGAGGTCGAATTCGCTAGTTTCGTCGGGGAGGCCGGGGAGGTCGTCGTCGTCCGAGGGCTCTGAGGAGTCGGAGTCGTAGGCGACCTGCATGGAGAGTTTCGAGCGTTTCATCATGGCGGGATGGCGGTGGACGGGACGCGGTTGAAGGTTTGAGGTTGAGAAGCGGCATGAGCAACACCTTTGGGCGAACCACGTCCATGGCGGAACACAGCCACGGAAGGATGGTTATAAATTACTGGCGATGGTGTAGAAACACTAGGAAATCGGGGATATCTAAAGTTGCTTCGTTCATGCATTCTATACGCTGTAGCGCTATTAAATGGCAGCTTGCACAACTAGTTTTCGACAGTAGCTTCGACGCTTCAAAGTAAACGCCGGCTAGAACCCCCCTCTGAATTGGTCCAATATCTGCGTGCTCAATGGCCGCCGCCCGTCCCCGCCGCCCTCAGCCTGATTTGACCCGCTGGGCACTCCGACTCCAGCTTGCTGCTCCTCGCCCCTAGCCATCCTCCTCAGTTCGCCGTACTCTCCATCTCTCCGACCCTTCTCAAACAGCCAGATAGGGTACCGCCAGCGTCCCCAAGGTACTATCTCAGCCCGCCAGGCGTACCCTGCGATCCACCCAACCGCCGCACCTAGCAGACTGCCGGGCGGCTGGCTCAGCGCCAATTGCGCGGCGACAAGGTAGATGTAGAACTTGTCGGTGAGTGTGATAGCTGGTTCTGCCTCCTCCCGCGCGGCTTGCAGTGCCGGGGTCGCGGCAGGAGGTGGCGGGTTGTTGAGGAGGGGCAAGAGAAGGCGGAACTTGTAGGTTGAAGGGATGGTGGCATGGTACTGGGCGAGGAGGGCGAAAATGAGAGGCGTCGGGCCGGGCGGGAGGTAGTTCATCCGCCAAAAGGTCAATGGACGGAAGACAGTGCCCAGGAGAAATGGGGCGAGGATGGATGTCGACACCAGGTTATACGTCAGGAAGCTCTACCGATTGTTTGTACACGATCAGCACCGTAGCTCTCCACCAGGCGAACGCGAGCAGGAAAACAGCAGTTGAGACGGGGACGTACAGCAAACTTCCGGCTCCCCCACAGGCGCTCGATGATGCGCAAGTTATAGACCGCCAGCGAGGCGAAGAGCACCTCGCCGGTGTTGGCGTAGGAGCCCTGCCAGACGAGCAGACGCCACCACTGGTTCCATCGCCAGAGGTGGGGGACAATCTGGACGTGGAAGAGGTACTTGTAGTCGCTGACGGAGATGACTACAGCGGCTATGACGAGGTAGTAGACGAAGAACTGGGAGATCGGAGTATGGGCGAAACCGGAAACCTGCATGGCGAGATGGACGATATCGATGGCGGGCGCATCGCACCGTTCCACGAGACGAGGTTGAGGTTCGACTCAGATCCCAGCAGATCGGATTGGGGAAACGGTGTGCTTTTTCGGCAATAGGCCAGTTACACCGGGCCCATGCGCCACAGCGAAGGAATGGTGGTGCTGTCAGATTGAAAAACAGTGGCTCTGTCGTGGAGCGGGCGTCGGTGACAATGTATACGATTTGGGGCACCTCGGTGATGTATCGATAGTGTGGTTTATACCCGCTGGTGAAAGATAGAGAGAGAGGTAATCGCAAGATGACGTTGGGTGCTAAGGCCAGATGACGACGTCCAACCCTCGTATACGGCCTCGACTTCCAACCTCCCTCCGACAAGCAACATCGCCGTCCTCGACCACCAGCTACCCCGGATATATATATCTATATATACACCATACAGCCCTCGACGGCTGTAAGAAGGTTTCCCGACAGCGGCAGCCATGAACCGTCTCTTCGGCAGCAAGTCCACGGCCCCGAAGCCCAGCCTCGACGACGCCATCTCCCGAATCGACTCCCGCGTGTCCACCCTCGATGTCCAGATCTCCAAGCTCAACGCCGAGCTGGCCACCTACCAGTCCAAGATGGCCAAGATGCGCGACGGCCCTGCGAAGAACTCCGTCAAGACCAAGGCGCTTTCCATCCTCAAGCGCCGCAAGCAGTACGAGCAGCAGCGCGACCAGATGATGAACCAGAGCTGGAACATGGAACAGGCCAATATGATGACCGATAACCTCAAGAGTATCTCCCCCATTCTCCAACTCTACTCTTCTGCGTGCTTTGTCTGGCCATATCGCTAACCTATCTGCTACGTAATTCGCAGACGTAATGACCACCGTTGACGCCCTCAAGACCACCAACCAAACCCTAAAAAAACAATACGGCAAAATAAACATCGACAAGATAGAGCAGCTGCAGGATGAAATGGCCGACCTCCTGGAAATCGGTAATGATATCAACGCCTCGCTCGCCCGCGCTTATGATGTCCCGGACGACGTCGACGAGGCTGAACTCGATGCCGAGCTGGAAGCCCTCGGCGCCGAGGCCGAGATGGGCTGGGGCGAGTCCAACATGGAGAGCGACGCACTGCCCAGCTTTATGCAGGAGGAAGTCCCATCTTTCATTGACGGTGGAAAGGAGGATGCTCGGCCGTTGAAAGAGGCTGCTGCATAATCCTTTATTGCGATTTGATTTCCAACCCCTCTCCAACCGTATGGATATATAGAGCATCTTTATTCTCTTTGATCGTGTTTCCGGCGTTGTCGGGGTGGTTGCGCTCTAGCTTTGGGATATCCTGGAATCTCTTTGTGTTCGTATTGTATATACCGACTGTGCGCTGTCCGAGCCCGGTTCATAGCGATAGCATCCGTAGAAATCTACTTTCAATATTGCAATTCGACAGCTTTGCATCATATATACTTCCGGTGCAATATAAAACTATACATAGAACCGAAAACTGGGCTGTACAACCGCCACCGCCGCTCCTTCTTTCAAAAGCAAATATATAGACAAGCCTTAGTTTTCAAAGCTTTGCGCTTCAAGGGCCCGGTGCGGTCAGGACACCCTTCTCGGTAGCATCATGGTCCCATCCTCCCACTCTCGCCGATCCGCCTTGTAGTTCTGCGAATTTCTTCATCCGCGCTTCCAGCTCTGGTCTAAAGTGTCTGATCAATCCTTGGATCGGCCATGCAAAGGCCTCTCCCAGAGCTACACACCATACAACATTAGCTTTCACCACTACAGCTAGAGTCCCGAAAATAAGGGCTACGTACCACAAATAGAATGTCCCTCCACTTGCTTTGTCAGTTCTTGCAACATGTCAATCTCCCTTGATGTGCCCTGTCCTCTTTCAAACCGCTCCATGATCTGCTGCGTCCATTTACTACCCTCTCTGCATGGTGTACACTGTCCACAGCTCTCGTGTCTATAGAAAATCGACAAGCGTGCAATCGACCGCACCACATCCGCGCTCTTATCTAGCACAATCACGGCTGCGGTTCCGAGCCCACTTTGTGCGTCCTTCAAGGCATCAAAGTCCATGAGCACATCGTCGCAGATGGACTTTGGCAGGATGGGTGTCGATGAACCTCCCGGGATGATAGCGAGCAGGTTGTCCCACCCCCCGCGAACGCCGCCGCAGTGTCGCTCAATCAGCTCGCGCAACGGGATCGACATCTCTTCCTCTACCGTACACGGATTGTTAACATTGCCGGAGATGCAGAAGAGCTTTGTGCCCGAGTTGCGTTCGCGGCCAAAGCCGGCGAACCATTTTCCGCCGCGACGACAGATTGTGGGTGCCACAGCGACAGTTTCAACGTTGGTGACGGTGGAGGGGCAACCGAAAAGGCCAACAGAGGCCGGGAATGGGGGCTTCAGGCGCGGCTTGCCGGGCTTGCCTTCGAGGGATTCGATTAGGGATGTTTCCTCGCCGCAGATGTATGCCTATCGAAGTTCATTTCGTTAGTATACCGTGATGCATGCGTGCATGTAAAGCAGAAACAGTGGGATGTCTGACTCACCCCCATACCGCGGTGCACGTAGACGTCAAAGTCATACCCACTCCCGCATGCGTTCTTCCCAATCAACCCCGCCGCATATGCCTCCTGGATGGCGCGCTGCACACACGTTGCCTCATGGTAGAATTCGCCTCGGATGTAAATGTACGCTGCGGTGGCGTTCATCGCCCGGCCAGTGACCAAGCACCCTTCAATCAACTTGTGCGGATCCTTACGCATGATCTCGCGGTCCTTGCACGTCCCCGGCTCGCCCTCATCGGCATTGACGACGAGGTATCGTGGCCGAGTGTCCTTGTCCCAGCCGGGGAAGTTCATGAAGGACCACTTCAGACCAGAAGGGAAGCCGGCGCCGCCGCGGCCGCGTAGGCCGGAGGCTTTGACCTCGTTGATGATCCAGTCGTGGCCCTTGAGGATGATCTCCTTGGTTTTGTGCCAGTCGCCATACTTTTGGGCGGACTTGAGGTCGGCGCCGTGGTGGCTGTAGAGGTTCTGGAAGATGCGGTCTTGGTCCTTCAGGTTACCGAACTTGGTGCGCTTGGGGGCCGGAGGTGGGTCCGCGGGTGTCGCGAGGCCGCGTGAGTGCTGTAGAGACCGAGATCGGAGGAGAGAGGTGGTCAGCAGTGAGGTTGGAGAGACGGCGGGTGTCGAGGCCGAGGGGAGGGATTTGGAGATCGCTCTGGCGGAGGAGGAGCAGCTTCGTGAGGCCAACATGGTGGGCAGCGCAGAAGAGGTCTAGAGGACCCCGGTCAGATTGGCGACGCCAGTCAATGGACCGAGTTCGTGATGGCGGAGGGGCAGCGGGCTGGGGAGTGTTTGGACGTCGGGTGAAGTTGGAGGTTTGAACGTCACTGCTTTGGCGGGTCTGGCCAATCACAACCGCTGCATTTCGCGGCACAACACATCGGGGCGTGTATATAAGATGTGGGTATGGTTGATGAGCAGAACCCGCCGATGTCGGTATGTTATCCGTTTATTCTGCGCCATCTATTTCTCGGAGTCTGCTAATTTACGAGACAGGTAGCATCTATTTGTTCCTGTGGCTTCAACAGGTGGTCGCATGAGGCTCCATTCACGACTCTATTCGGGGTTACCTTGAATCTGTGCTCCCGGCATCGCCGGAATCTACCGCGAACCGGGCCCTTTGAACCCGGCGTCGTACGGGACATGTCATCAAAGTTTCGACTTTCTCCCACAGCCATCTTGATATGGAAGATGCGAAAACGACGCAAACGGCCTTTTCGGTTGCACCGTCGCATTTGTAGCTGATCATATAATCATTCATTCAGCTTCAACTGTCTTGAAGCCTTATTTAATACCTGTAATCGATCAACTACGCCTTGGGAGACATAGTCCCTGTAGGGCAAGTGCTTCATTGATGACAATGTCTCCATCGAGGCTGCAGCCGAAAACAGTCCGTTTCTGCGAACACCTTCGCATCCGATATTTCAAGCCTCCCCCATGCTACAGCATACTTCGAAGAAGCCGCTTAAGAATGCGAACGAAATCCTATGATAAATACGATGCGGAACAAGTCACGGACACCATGCTACAAGAAGCCGCGGTGCTCTTTGGTGAGAACTATGGTGTTTGGGGCGAGCAAGCAACCAGTAAATTCGCAAAACCAGGAAAGTTGTCGCATGCTCTATCTCGATCGAACTAATTTGCGCGTGTCTACTACTAACTGCAGACAGGCAGTCGCGTAAGTCTCAGCAAAGACCGGCTCCAGTCCCAGTGCTTCCCTAATAATGCCGAGTGCTCCTACGTCAGTGTTACTGTCGACGGCCAGCTTGCCGGCCACGCATTCGCCTGTCGCTGGACGGCCATTGGCAGGACTGTGTGTTGGGTTACTCAGTTGCAAGTTGGTAGTTGATCGCAAGTACCGAGAGCGTGGACTGGCAACAGGCCTCTTGGATATGCTCAAGCAAGACGACATCATTATATACGGCATCATGAGCTCTCATCCTGCCGCCTGTCGGGCGGCTGCAAAAGCGTTTGGAGGTAAGCACATTGAAGCGTTATACTACGGAGGAGAACCAAATCTAAGAACCATATATCATAGATCCAACTTGGCCCTATCGGGAAGTCTGCCGAAGAGATTGTCAAAGCCTCGCCGATAAGCCATGTCAGGGATGCCCAACTCCGCGGTAACGTGTTTAATCCTGGCGACACCAGCGGCCTTGTTTCGTCTGTTGATTCGGGATTTTCATCTGCCACAACGAACTACTCGAAGCTCTGGCACGAACACGAGAGGAAGCGGGGTGGCCTCTTCGAATTTCTCCTTAGTCTTGAAGCCCGATATCGTTTCCGATCTCGGACTAGCCTTAAATAGATATCACATTTACGATTTATACGTATCCTTGAACAGAAATATTATAATTAATCCCGGAACAGCGAAATAGACATTTAATAGCAAGCAAAAATCCTGCTACGAAACCAGTCACTCCGTAGAATTTGAATCAAATTTTATAGACCTAGTCTGAACCTTGAACGAAATCGCTGGCGCCTACGTACTGCACTGAAACCACATACAATTCCATGCCACCTCATTCTACAGCCCCGTCGGAGACCGGATTGTACCGAACTCTGAACGGCACGTGCTCAAGCGCTTCCATCTGTGCTGCAACTGCAGCCCGGGCCCGGTTCTGGAGCGCTGGTGCTGAAGTAACCGGCCAGCTTTCGATTTCCCGAAACCGCACGCTGGGCTGTAGATGGTGGTTTCTGAGGTGGAAAATTAAGATTGACCACCAGCTAGCTAGATGGACCAACAGAAGAAGCTCATGGTCAACGTTGACAGGACGGACATCCGTGCCGGTACCATCTCATAGACATTCCATTAAACCTCTCCTCCCCCTCCTCCAATCTCCTCCTCTCTCTCTTCAGCTCTCCATATCCCATCTCCTCCGCGCCATATGCGTGCCTCTCCAAGCGGGTTCGATTGCCGTTGTCCTTCTTAGCTTGCCGGCCAGTCGGGCGAGCACTACAAATCTGCTAGTTCCACCTCTGCGCAACGCACTGCTTCCATACTACCCCTCCATCCCTCCCACGCACAAAACCTCCTCTCTCCGACTGGCTCCCACGACCCGGTCTCCCGCACGCAGGTCAGCATGTTTTGGCGATTCGGGGGCTATGCAAGTATCAGCACGATAGACACCATCCTAGAAAAGCCCGATGTCACCCTCGAAATCCTGCTCGACGAACCAGACCTCATTCAGGAGCTTAAGCAGCACAACCCCAAGCTCATCGAGTTCGTCAGGGATGATACCATCATCCGGAAGCTTCTCGAGTACGTCATCGCCCCGAAGCCGGTGACCTCGACGGTAATTGCTTCGCCTGGTGATTCCAAGGCCCTGCCTCTGACCCCGGAGGGAACCGATCTGGAAGCCAAGGATGCCGCTGGTGAGCCTGCCGACGGTGAGCCGATTGGTGATAAAGAAGGAGCTACAGAAGAAAATGGAGATTCCTCTGATTCTTCGGAAGCTGATGCCGGTTCGCCCAAGGAGGAGAAACCCGTCGAAACCCCAGTTGTTCTGACAGATGCAGAGCGGGAGAAGGCTGAGAAGACGCGGCTAAAATACTCGTACGTGTCTTGCGAGGTCCTCTCAAGCGAGACGTGGTCAATATGCGAGGCCCTTATGGATAACTTGGAAAACCTGAGGATGTTTTGGAAGTTCCTGGAGCGGCCAGCGCCGTTGGATTCTCTTCAGGCGGGGTACTTTACAAAAGTCAACGAAACCCTCTTCGATAAGAAGACCGGCGAGATGATGGACTTCTTCAAGTCCATCGAAAACATTGTTCCGATAATGTTAAAGCATATTGACACCCCCCTCATCATGGATCTCATCTTGAAAATTATCAGCATGGAGAAGTCTGATGGTGGGAACGGCATTGTCGATGTAAGTATATCCGGGGTTCCAAAAACGCAAATTGCTAGTCCACGAATTAACCAACACCGGGTGTTTACTAGTGGCTATGCGCAAAAGACTTGATAGCCCACCTATTATCCTTCCTCTCCCCAGAACAAACGTCAACAACCCAAACGTCCACTGGCGACTTTCTCAAAGCCATCATAACCATATCCGCAAATGCGTCCCAAAATGAACAGTCTTGCATCGGACCAAACAACCTTACCCGCCAGCTAGTTTCGGAGGGTAGTGTGCAAAGCCTTATTAATGCAATGCTCAAGGGAGGCAATCCCCTCACTGTCGGCGTGGGGATCATCATTGAAGTCATCCGGAAGAACAACTCGGACTATGACCCCGAACTTGCAGGTGGAATAGACTCCATCCCCTCAGGCAGAGATCCAATATATCTTGGGAACCTCCTTAGGTTATTTGCCAAGCGCGTGCCCGACTTTACAAGCCTGATATTGAACTCGGAGCCCACAGTGTTGAATGAAGACGGCACAAGGACCGTCAAGAGGAAGGAATTGAAAGCCGCATTTGGTGGAACCATCGAGCCGCTAGGGTTCGACCGGTTCAAGACATGTGAGCTTATGGCCGAGTTGCTACACTGTAGCAACATGGGGCTCCTGAACGAGCGAGGGAGCGACGAATACGTACGGCAAAGAGACGCACAGAGGGAACGCCTAAGACAGCAGAAGGAGCATGACCTGGCGACTCTTGTTGCTGGTCGACAAGATCTACCGAGCCCTATCTATAGTCATCCAACCTACCTGTCGGACAAGAGAGACGAAGAGGAGTTTGAAACTGTCGCAGTGGGAACTGTGCTCGAAGAAGTGAACGAGGGCGAATTCGCGGACGAACACGAAGAGATTAAGCCATCCGTAGTGGAGGATGCAGCAAGTTCCTCACAGGAAGATAAGCCGGAAAGCCAAGACGCGGACACAGTCGTCACTGAACTCGAAGTTCCGGCATCGTCTCAACCAGTTGGTGCGCTTTCGCCCGTATCGGAAGCAGCAAAGGATGTTGAAGCAATCAAAATCGAGGACGAGGATACCGTAATGCAATCACCACCTCCTCCAGACCCAATAGATAAAACAGATCCCCCTGTCGACAGGCTCGATACCGAGAAGCCAGATGAACATATGTCCTCTCCTTCATCAGCCACAGCAACCCTCGCAGAATCGATAGCGAGCACCGACCCTGGGGACGATAAGAACAATGAGAAGGCTGGAACTGACAAACCACTACCGCCTCTACCAGAGGTTGTTTATACCCCGGCCGATAAACTGACCAAAGATCTACGTCTAGATCTAGAACTTCTGCAAGCCGACGGAATCGACCTAGATATTGATGGCAGGCCATTAGTTGGTGATTACCTGAAGATGATGTTTGTCCAGCATCAAGTCGTTCCGACAATATTAGTAGGTTGAGCCTCGCTATAGCCTTAAATTCCCAAAATATCTAACCTGTAGTAGGATTTCTTTTTCAGATTCCCATGGAATAACTTTCTCCATAACGTCGTGTACGACGTCGTTCAGCAAGTCTTCAACGGGCCGATGGACCGAGGCTTCAATAAACATCTCGCGATCGATCTCTTCATCCGAGGGAGAATCACAAACAGGATTGTCGATGGTCAGAAGCAATCCGATAAAGTGCAGGAGGAATCCAACGTGAGGCTAGGGTATATGGGGCACCTGACATTGATCGCTGAGGAGGTAGTCAAGTTTTCGGAGAGGCAACCCCCAGCCGCTCTGAGCCGAGCGGTTCATGAGAAAATGTTGGATCCCGACTGGATGTTCTATCAGGAGCATACCCTGACAGAAACACGTGAGCGCGATAACGCTATCCTTGGCGGTGTACGACCAGACAGTATAATCGGTCGTCCTGGCATGGGCGGCGGTTCCATTGGTATGTCGCAGACCTTTGGAGGAGGCCTTGCCCAAGGTAGCGGCGCTGCCGACACCGGATTGGATACCATCGAGTTGCAGAATAGTGGCATCGGAGAAGGAGCAGATTCTCAGCCGACAGAGACCTTTGATGGTGACGACGGCGATGTGGGTGCCGATATCGGTTCACGCGCAGGCTTACCTCACCGTGACGGGGGCGACAAGCCCTCATCCGGATTCGGCAGCAGCTCAGATGAAGATGAGGACGAAGAGATGAACCTGGGGGATAGCGACGACGACGATCAAATGAAGTTGGAATTAACGGGCGACCGTAATCAAGTAAGATACCTGCAACTCTTGCTTTCAGAAGATGTTGAGGACGATATTGAGGATGAAGAGGATGAGCATGGAGCGGGAATCGGTGAGGGTTTTGAACAGGGCCAGAGTAGTGCAGAACCGAACACGCCAGAAGCAGAGCAGAAGGAAAAGGATGACGACAATGACCATGAGATGGAGACGAAGGATAAACCGACAGATGGTGGTGATGACGAGAACAAAAAAGCGTGAACCCTTGGAGCCATGAAAACCCATATTAGAGGACATGTGAGCGTCTAAATCTCATTCAGCTTGACTTGGTTAATCGGCACCTTCGAATGCAGCGTAAAAGGCCATGTTTACCAGGATCTTTGGTCCCCATCATATAGACGGCTACTATTCAGAAAAGCATCGCCTTTAGGATACTCTTTTTGCGATGCATCTTTTTCCCTCGCACCGGCGTTTTCATTTCGATATTCTCACTGCATTCATTCTCCGCCCACTTTATGTAAAAGGTCACACCATATAACTGGGGCCGAAAACATCAAGAGCCGGTTAAACTGACTTCTATTGCATCTTTGCTGCTACATCTGGCGAGCTTCGGAACTTCGTCCTTTTCTCTTTCACGATATCTGCTTTGTCTTTGTCCGAGCATTTTCTCATCTTCCCTTCATTACTTACTACTATCGATTTCTCGGCGGCGGCGACGTTTTCTCAGAGACTACCGACCTTCGTTAGGCTCCAAGGGTTCAATATATAAGGGAACAAGAAAAAGGCCAAAGGAAAGAGGGCACACAGCTTGTTCGAACAAACCTACCTTCTGCTGCTGCTTCTTGCCCGTGATCGGTTGAAACTGCTTCTCAGGCTGGCCGCATCCTGGCCTTGATACCATACCGTATATCTCACGTTGCGTATATCCACTACAGGGCTTGCATACAAACCCTGCAGTGGCTAAACATACAGCCATACGTGCATACATCGATTGGATAGTCGGTGTATGCAAAAGAATATCCTTAGAATTCCCGCGTCGGCGTCACCTATCATCCCGCCTCATCTTTCCAGCCTTATTGTTTCGTATCAGGGAAGTTTGCTAATACACAAGCCTCAATCTTCCCTCGTGCTACGGGGTCATCTAGGAAACTTCCTCAATTCCCAGCAACGTTAACGAAAGCAGCGCCGGCCCATTAGGCTCAGGCAGCCCCGAGGCCATCAAACCCTTAAGGATTGCGTTAAAATGGCGAAAAATATCAGAAAACGTCGAGGAGACTATAATTGGCAATAACAACCAAGACATCGAAGGAGAAGGGATGATGGTTGAGCACTCCGAGGCTTCTGAGGAGGACGAGTTTACGCGGAGGGTCCTAGGAGACGACCGGGTAAGCAAGAACCCACTCCTGATACCTTAAGTTCGATATCTCGTTATATGGCACGACCGACCAACCTTTGAGGCGTGACTACCACTGTATTCCAATCTGCTAACTTTTGGGAACTTTTGCGGAGATATCAGATGTCCTTTGGCAACGAAGAGCACGGCGAGGCCTCCACATCCCCAGTGCCCATCAGTGACTTGCGTCGCTCCCTCCTCGAAGATGAAGAAGATGACGATGTCGACCACGTGGTATCCTCATCCGACGAGGATGACGATATTGTCGTCGACCTGATCAAAGAGTCCATGCCGCCTTCCGAGCTACATAGTCTCCACCTCTCCGACGACGATTTGGAGGATGCCGCTCCCGACGATGAAGACGATATCGACAGTGATGATGAAACGGACCTACCCAGTGTCTTGCCGCTAAGGATTGTTAAAAGCCCGCTGCCAATTGGGAGCCCTAATATCGCGGCGTCGGCTACTGGGGAAGGCTCTGCTGATGCGGCAGAGGAGGTGAATATCATTACTTTGGATAAGATTGATAAGCAGCTAACAGATCCTACGATTGTCGCGACTGGCGATTGACTGGCCGTGGCTAGGGTGGCAGGTGGAGTTGCTGGGCTTGCGGCAGTCGGTGTCATTGTCTTTTATGTGGTTAAGAGACAGGGGTGGTGGTAGTATAAAGCATGGGACCGAAGTAGAGCTGCGTGCGTGGCATTCTGGCTGTTGCGTTTCTTCCCTTTGTAGCCGGCGGCTGTCGTGATTTCCTCCCTTCCTCTCTCCTTCCTCAGACCTGGTGAAGCCTTTAGGGATTTTTTTACTGGGATTCCTCATATCTATGTCAATGTTGGTGATGTCTGACGACCGATACGAATTAATCTTGTACTGGACAACGGCTGTGGGTACGATTAGTCTTGGGAATATTCTTGTATTTCTCTGTTTTAATATCCCAACTCCGGATACCTTTATCGGGCCCGCATCTTTCTAAACATTGTCCTGTTGACCCTATATATTATATTTCTCCTAAACGTCTATATTGTTCTGGTTGATTGCATATTCCTTGCATTGGCGACAGTTTAAATTCGATAGAGCTGGCAGGTTGCGTAGTTATAGATTCCTGAAAAGAGGACGGTATACAACGATGTTACATCGGTATATCGAGTTTATTCTCTTTGCACTTCCCAAACCCATCCCAGATACATTCTACAAATCCAAGCTAACGAGCACCATTGAAATACCACTTGTATTGGACCGTCAATATTGTAAAGAAGCACCCCCAGGAATGCGCATGTACATAACCACGTATATACAGTAGTCCGCAGATCCACCAATAACCGTCATAGGACTTGGCACAAAGCCTCGTCTTGAATATTTGTAGAACGCCGCCAACCCGCTATGAAATTCGCTTCTCCAACTATATGGCAAATAAGTTAATCACGCTGCTATTCATATCTATTCGACGGTATTTGAGCAGCCATACTCTCCATCTCGAACTCAACTCGAAACCCTTCGGCGCCCTCGGGGCATCTGTTTGGCCGCGCCAGACGTTTGTTAAACGATGGTCCCGTCTCATCACTGCCATTTCCAAGGATCAGTATCCAGCATCTTGTAACGGAAGGTATCGGGGCGGTGGGCGCGGCGCGGAGGTGTCCTACTTTGCTGTTGCGGATTCAAAATGTCATGTTAGCGGGCTCCCGGGAACATTGGGGATATGGGTCGGTTCAAAGCGCGGAAGGGAGTTGCAATACGTTATCCCAGATATCGAGGTTCCATCTCTTCGGCTTGTATCCATTGGCGATGTATGCGGAAGTGGCTAGGCCAGCACCAGAGACACCGAACATCTGTAGGGTATCATGATGGGGTGCATGTCAGTGGGACTCTAGCGGCGAGAGTGCAATTGGGCGAGGGGTTGTATCCGGGCGCAGCCCAGGAGGGCCAGAGGAACGCACGAGTATGACGACTCCATAGGGAATGAGTGCTTCCCAGGGGACAGGCATGGTGGGCGGTAATGGGTAGTGTCGGGACGCTGTGGTGTTTCGAGGTTGTCGGACATCGTCAGTCCGTTGAAGCGGCCGGGGGTTGGGAGAACAGAAAGTCGATCACATGATTGCAACACAGCAACACATATCTGATCATCGATTTAGGCTTGCCAGCTATGGTTGCAGTATTTAAAGCTCGGTCCATGGCCTATTGGTACGTACTTAATCTCTCTCTCATACGTGGTGGGCACGACTGTGGACAAGGGACTACAATACCCATTTAGCTTTTGGATTTTGGCGACCGTTGTTTTCCCCTGACGTATGGCTGTAGGTTTTATAATTCTACGGTGAGTTCTGCCTGGCCATTGATGACTAGAGGGATTGTCCGGGCATCGATACAATAGTCAGATGCTAATTCATCGGCTAATCTGCAGGCCAGTTGAAGTCTAAATATTTTGCGTTCAAGGAACAAATTCCGTTAGCTTCGCATCTGATTGTAGTCATTCTTGAGAGAACGCAGTACCATAAAACGTACGTATCGTGTAAGCCCAGGGCAACGAACAATAGCTCGAGCACGGCGACACTCCCTATGGCAAACTTGAGGTCTTTCTCCAGTGTTATCGCTCACTCTCCATACAATCGGGCCAGAGAAGGGCTAAAAGTTTAAAGACGGTCGTCGGAAGGCCCTCGTCTAGGGATCCCAATGGCCAATACCGCGCCCTGCGATAGCTCCACAGAGCAAGCCCCAGTGCAGCGCAAGGCATGCAAGTGTAATCCTCCCTACAGGATATCCGCGTTCGCGGTCAAAGCCATCGCCCCAAGCGGCCTCGGGGCGTGTGTTGCTGGCCGCCACAATGTCGTTCACACCAGCCACAGCGCAGGCGGGTGGCGCAGACGGGCGAACAACATCAACTCAACGTCCAGCCAGGTTTATCGCGACTAGCAGAAATTAGAGCGGGCTGCATCTCTCTGCGCGCATCGCGGCGGCACATCCAACCGTTTAGCGCCTTTCTCACCATCTACACCTCGCACTTCGACCCAGAACCCTCGTCTGGCAGGCAGTCCACAACCCATCTGTTTCTCTCCGTCTCCGCGCCATCGCCTCCCATATCCGGCCTTTGCCAATCCGAAACGCGTCGATATAACCCTTTCCCCGACCGACTGAGACCAGCCTTTCCCAACTCTCTTTGTCACACTTGCCCGTCGAAACACCAGTTCGGACCCCGTTGCGACGGGCTTGGCCTCTACTAAAACGCGCATAGGCTGCCCGGCACGCCACCGTCTGGTAGACCCACCGGATTGTCGAACCCGGTCCACCTTCAGGCCACAAGCCTCCGAGCCTCCAACTCGTCCGCCTATATCGTCGTTCGCTTTGATAGTGGTGTTTGCGACTTTGGTTTGCGACTTCTGATATCCGCCCATCAACCCCCAAGCGATATATAGCCACTATCGAGAGTGCACCATCCGGACAGCTAGGGGTAGACCGCTTTAGTTTTTGGTCAACAATCCTAGAAACCGGGGCACATACCTCCCGTTCCTGACCACCCCCACCGCATGACAATATCGATACCGCCGCCTCGGACAAGATAGGGTGGTTGTGGGCCCTGCGTAACGACGGTCAGAAGCGCTGTTTCCATATCTGATAAACCAGTTGGAAAGGATGGCAGCGACGACTGACCGTAGTAACCGCAAGAAGCGAAAGGTGTGTTGATGCGATATTTTGGGAGTTCAAGCCGGGACACGCCCAGGCTTTGCGACTTTCTTCAGTGATAGAGAGCTGATCGATATATTTTTGTGACAGCGGGATACCGATGATGAAGGCGACGACTCGGAGACGCCTTCCACCCCTCTTCCACGCGCTGCCACTGCCGCATCGGTTAGTAGCGACGGCACGAGCGCCAGCGAAAGTGAAAGCGGAAGCGATAGTGGGAGTGGGAGCGATAGTGAAAGTGGAAGCGGGAGCGAGAGTGGGAGCGAGAGTGGAAGCGATAATGGGAGCGTTTCTGGCGATAGCAATAGTCTTGCTAGCGGTTCAACGGAATATTCTGGCAGCAACAGCAGCAGTAGCGATGATGATAGCGGCGGCAGTGATGCCGAACCTGATGCCAGAGAGGTATGGGACGACCCATCAGATAATGATGATGTCGTAAAAACTTCCCCGAGTACATGCATGTGAGTTGGTGCCCTTGCAGAATATCAACCCTAAACACAATAAGCTGATGCATCCACGGTCACCAGCTTCTGTGGAGGAGAAGACGATGAAGATCCTAGCGGAACCTTCGAAGAGCTACTGGAGTGTAAAATATGTGGCAACACAGGTGAGGATCTAAATATCTGTTGGATTTTGTATTCAATTGTTCCCCTCGATCGAATATGTCTTGGTGGATTGCACATTTCGCCAGCTTCCTTTCCAGGAATCATTATCATGCATGTTCGCCATCGCTAACCGATCTTGTTGTCCAGCTCATCGACAGTGCGCCCGAAACCACAATGGGTCTAGCCGACTCCCTCCTGGAAACGAAGGTCAGCCATCTACGACGACGCATATAGAGGGTCGCGCTAACCTGTCGCTCGGTTCAGGTGTATCAAATTGGCGGTGTTCAACATGTACAGCGCTATCTCTTGACCAGGACATTCCTGAGGAAACTGGGGAAATCCCAGCTCCTCGTCTAAAACTAAGATTGAAGAATACGTCTGAAACGACGCAGGGCCGCCAAGTGACAACTCCATCTCATCACGATGCTGATAGCAGCGTCAGGAGGCTACGGGCACGCCCGTCGGATGAATTCCAAACGCCTCAAGAGGCTCGGCCCCAGCGGCAAATCCGTCGAACCAATTACCTACAACTTCATAACACCCCAGGCATAGACGGCCATGCCGAACCAGAAGGCGAAGCCAGCGCCACCCCAATCAGAATATCCAGCAGGCAGAGAAAAACACGCTTCCCTGAAGGGAACTCGATGGGTGCATCTGTTCAGAAACTAAACCAACGACTTATTCTGAGGTTAAAATTTAAACCGGAAAAGCTAGCTTACGCGATCGCGACTTCGCCTTCGATTCTGTCTCAATACCCTAAAAGAGGCGGAAGAGGAACCCAAACGCAGCCTTGGATGACACCCGGCCATGCCAATCCTTTCCAGCCTCCTCCTCAAGTACAGTACTCTCATTATACGATTGCCCATTATGAGAGCGTCATGGACGATCAAAACGCCAGACCCTATGGTGGGATCCTCAACGAAACTGAAGCAGACACTTCAAAAACCATCCCTGTATCGGTTGACAAAATCAAATTCGACAAAGCCAGGCAGGAGGCGGATGAAGAGAAGGCCCAGAGAGAGGCAATGTTGGCTGCAGCTATCCCGACTTCAAAGTCAAGTAAGAGACATGATCAGTCTCTCAGAGCTAGCTCTCACGCAAGTATGATCAAATGCGTCCATTTCGGGAACTATCAGATAGACACATGGTATGCTGCACCGTATCCAGAAGAGTACAGCAGGAACCGGAACCTATACCTCTGTGAGTTTTGTCTCAAGTATATGAACTCTGAGTTTGTTCAATGGAGACACCGGGTAAGCTATTCTTCATCAAAACGTATCGATTGTTTGTGCTAACATCTATGAAGCTAAAATGCCCACATAAAAACCCCCCTGGTGATGAGATCTATCGTGAGGGGACAATCTCGATCTTCGAAGTTGACGGTCGCAAGCAGCCGGCTTATTGCCAAAATCTTTGTTTGCTGGCCAAGCTCTTCCTTGGTTCCAAAACTTTATACTACGATGTAGATCAATTTCTGTTCTATGTCATGGCTGAGTATAACGAGACGGGATGCCATTTTGTGGGGTACTTCTCCAAGGTAAATTGAATATACCTTTTACAATATGTTCCCCAGAAACTAACAAAATCCCAACCAGGAAAAACGATCCACAAGTTCAAACAATGTTTCCTGCATCTTAACGCTCCCAATTCACCAAAGAAAAGGCTATGGTCATTTACTCATCGACTTTTCTTACCTCCTCACCCGGACAGAGGGAAGGCTAGGCTCGCCTGAGAAACCACTTTCAGATCTCGGCCTAGTATCCTACCGGAATTACTGGAAACTCACCCTTTGTTATCTTTTGAGAGATATACACGGGGGCACAAGTGTTACAGGTACGTGATATCCCCATCCCGGTCCCGGAATGCCAACTGATAGCTCTCTAAAACAGCTATGTGTGATGAGACGGGTATGACCCCAGATGATGTCATCAGTGCGCTGGAGAACCTTCATGCGCTTATCCGGGACCCCATCACAAAAACCTATGCGTTCCGAATCGATAGAGAAATGATGCAATCTATCATCGACAAATGGGAGAGCAAAGGATATGTCAAGCTAAATCCACGCGCTCTCGTGTGGGTACCATTCGTCATGGGAAGACAGTCTCTTCTTCAAAACGCCCCACCGACTATTGCGCCCCGAGAAGACGAGCCTATACTCGAAGAAGGAGTTCTAGTAGACCAAACTGTTGTCAGCACACCCGCTGCTGAAGGTGCCAATACCCCGAAAGACAGCGTTATGAGTCACGAAGAAACGGCATCCATTGGAAGGAACGGCGATCCTATGGATGTTGACTTTAACGGAATACATGCTTCTGAGGATTTCACAGAGCATGAAGAGCACAGCCCGCCCAGCACAAAACTCACACCGCCCGAGGATCCCCCAAGCGCTACAAAAAGGAACAATACTTCGTTTATCAGATTGGGGGATGACCCGTTTCGGAGAGCATCCTCAACCCCAGCCAAGGAGCTACCTACGAGAGTTGCTGTTGACCCCAACTACATACCCCCTACACGCTTCCAACTCGTATCTTCGACGGGCAGCTCCAACATAAAAAAGCCCAAATTCACGCGGTCTCCTTCTTCGGCTTCCTCTTCGGCTTCAAAAACAACCCAGCAGCAACAGCAGCAGCAGCAGCAGAGGGTGGTCTCAGCTCCACCATCTGCCTCTCGGACGCCAAATGTCGCCGAGTCCAAAGCGCATCGCAAAGTTCTGCCGCCCCAGCCGACCCCTCAACAACAGATCCGTAAAGCGAGGTCGAGTCTTTTCGAGGAAGCAAGGGAGCCCCATAGCATGACGATAATACGTCAATCATCACGCAAGTCCACAAGAGTCTCGTTGGCCCCTCGGGGACATGTCCCGTCTCCTGCACCCAGCACTGGAGGTCAAATCACTGTGATCACTAATGGCGGTAGCGGCGATTACGAATCTACAGATCAAATGAACGACTCAGATGGCTCTCTAGCTGCTACGAAGTCAGTGAAATCATCCAAGTCCGATTTTCCAGGCACAAAACTATGAGAAGCGGTTGGCTTGGATCCCAGAACAAGTTTCGACATCATCGATAACCTTTTTTCCATTCCACGATTTTCCATTTCCTTTTTCGTCATCTTACCACCGCTTAATTGTGGACCATAAAGTCTATTTACTATAACGATGCCCGAGCACATAACGGTTGGTGCCTGGGGTAATTTGGGGATTAGATGTTTATGCTGGCGTTTTTGTTGTAAATTGTTCATTCAACACAGAAAAGATGGCAGACACTCTCTTGCAAAAGAACTCCTACTGCAGAAGAACCGTTTCCATAGACATGCATCATTCAGTCTATATCCTGCCCAGTTTTGCTCAGTTTCTATGCTTTGCTCCCTTCATCTGAAATGTTTTTCTTTTCTTCTTTCCCCCATTCCTTGTCTTATTTAGGGTTTAATACTACCTCTAGTTGGCGTCCATACCCATGGCTGGAGGCCCTTAACATTGTCTATGGGCTATTTCCAAGTCCATTGTCCAGGAAACAGGCTTTTTCTCATCTCTTTTGTTCCCTTTCATTCTAAATCAACTTTCCGCTTGCAGTGTGGTAGTTTACTCATAGCTGGAGCCTTTTTTTTTTTTTGCTTGTCCTGTCTACTAGCCAGGTTTAGTAAGCAGCGAGGACTGTGCTTTGATTGCATATGCATCTATGTCACATATCCCCACATTGCATTATCTCGCGAGCCAGACGCCGAACATTACATTGCATTCCTCGGCCTCTCTGTCCTACTTTACTTCTC
Source organism: Drechslerella stenobrocha 248 (assembly GCA_000525045.1). NCBI lineage: Eukaryota > Fungi > Ascomycota > Orbiliomycetes > Orbiliales > Orbiliaceae > Drechslerella > Drechslerella stenobrocha. The sequence goes on along the minus strand of KI966434.1, from coordinate 100,150 downwards.
TCTTTCCTTGCCAACTCGCCTGCACGCCTACAGCATTTTCTTCCGATGGGATGAAACGAAGCCGAGTACTCCAGTGGCAATACATGGCTCTCGTCACATTTAGCCGAGCGCAAAGGCTCAATAAACACGCGTAATGTCTCGACGGCAAGCCGAATGTCAGGGAACACTTGCTTGCGAGACAAGGGTCGACTCGTAAAGAGGGCTCGGAGCCGGCTCCCTGCCCCGACGACCTTACTGACTCCTCCTGGGGGGGGGGGGTAACCAGAGCCCAAGCTCGGGAATGTGTAGTGTAACCTATGACTTTTGTACAGGTCTCCCTCCAGGGCATACCAGGGGATCAAGCCACCGGCGCCACCTGCGTACATGTACCACTTAGGTAGCCATACCCCTAGCTTGGCCGCAGAGGAAAAGTCTCAAAAGTGCGGAGCCAGAGATGCTAATGTGGACTTGAGGTTGTGGGTCGCTCACCCGATACAGCTTACGACCAGAGAGCTACATGCATGTGGCTATAGCATGCAGTACCCACTAAATGGGAGGGGGGGCGTCAAGCCTCATGGGCTGACACAGGTACATCTGGTTCCAGAAAACAGTGTCGGAAGCATACCATAGAACCAGTTCCGGACGGGTTGGCTGGCCGTGGCTCGAGCACCGGAGAAGCCGTCTCATTTCCACAGTTTGTGGTCATGTTGTTCCATGGAATGCATGAAGATCGTTTTGTGGTGGTGGGGTTATGGATCTACGATTCATGGTTGTCCCAAGTAGGATTTTGCTGTAAATGTGGGTTTTCCTGTATCTCCAAGGATGACAAAGACTTCATCAATCATACTCTGATCAATATCTGGTGCCTGATATCACGCTGATCGTGATTCCTTGGGGCGGGATGTTGCGTGTCAGATTCAGGTGGTGATATCGATCTGGTCCTTGATCCATGCGAATAGAAGATATATTGATATTGATAGTGATAATTGTTATGATATCGATATCGGCATATATTGTATTGATAATGTAACAATTATATCAACGGACCCAACTTGTGTGTGTGTGTGCAAACCCTGGTACCTTTGTTTGTTTCAGCCATTCGGAATCAGAATCCAACGGATTCGCGTGGCTCCCGCGCCGAAGTTTATCAACATCATGGACCCATTATGCCCTGAGTTTCGGGTGTGGGTTAACCCCAAGCCGTCGTGCGATCAATCGGATTGTACAGATACGCATATATGGCTAGTAACCTTGCCGATACGGGTGCACGGTTATTGTTCACGGGATGTCTAACGAAACGGTGTTTCATAAAGATTCTTTCGCTACGAACACACGAAAGGTAACGAGCGGCCAGGCCGGGGTGCATATCAACCATGAGCTATGGGTCGATACATGTATGCATACGCATGTACGTATATGACCACGCGCATCATTTTACACAAACAAAAAACACCCGGCGAATATGAGAGACCCTTCCGGCCAGAAGTACGGGGCCCCGCCCTGCAAGGTGATAGCAGAAGATACCTCAGCTTCTATCTGTCAGACTCCGGTAGTTGCCTGAACTAACGCGCACGGCGCAGTTTTGACGTTCTCTGCAGCTAGCAGCTCTGGCCTTGTCCGGCGTTTCCCTTTTATCCATTGGCTGCAGAACGGTAGGAGATCCGGGCCCGGGTATACCCCCTTGTAGGTGCCTTAGTTTTAACGTGCCGGTGTCACGGCTGCTTCGATAGACTGTAAAAGGCTTTCCCCATTCGATTCCTGCACGGGAAGCGGAATCAGGGACCTTTCCAGAATTTACCCCTTTTTAATCAGGACATTTTTGCTAAAGTCACAAAAACTCGTGGCCCGGTTGAAGCGAAGCAGGAAAAAAAGGGTAGATATATATCCAGCGCCGATAGCCGACATGAGCTGTGTGTCTCTATTCTCTCCGCGGTCCGGAGGTTCTTGCTACCAGCAACCCGACCAAAACTACAGACGCATTTTATGTCAGACTTCTTGACGCTCATTCCTTTGCTCTCACTGCGGTATCGGTGCGCCCCCCAGTGATCCTCCCATAGGTCTTTCTGAATGCCCACCACACAATTGTTTATAGATGGCTACAGTTCCATGGGAAGTGATAATTTCAAAAGCGAGGGTGAATTCGGTTTTTTGTTTATAAATTTACCCATAGTACCGCCGCGTAGGTGTGGAGTTGCACAACCCGCATGGTTTCCCTTCTCGATTTTTCCGATTTATCCGTCAAAGGCAGCCCCCCCCCCCCCGGGGCAGATCTCGTGCTCGATCGATACAATCGGAGGGCGCTGTCTTGCGACAGGCAAAATTGGAAAATGGCTGAAGATTAGGCCCGAGGGGCAGTAGCGTTGGCAGGGAAGTTCTGGCATGTAAACGTACAGCACCTGGAAGCCGGAGAAGAGGGGATAAAGTCCAGCGAAAACGTGGGCATTCGGGCTGCATCTTGCATTGCCTGTAGCAAAACATCGGGGCTTCCCCATCTTATCTGGGTTTTTAATTGGTGAAGCCAGCGGCGGGCTCCCATGGTTGAACCTCAGTGCAAACTATAGACCAAGGTGTAGTCAGCTGCTAGTTAGCTATAACCCGCGCGAGCAATGTCGTGTGCATTGTTGCAACTCGTCAATACCAAATACCAGGACTTACGTAACTGCTGGCCATTCATCAATTTATGGTGTTTGGGAATCTGCATGCACACGACGAGTTACGTTTTGACCAGATATATAATATCACCGGATCAACTCCCCGCCATTGCATCGTGCATGTGGGTGGATAGCCACCGGCTAAGCGTGTTGTTGTGGGAATTGGAATTTAGCCTGGTGACTTGAACTATGGTAACAAGATCTGAGCCGAAGTGACAGTTTTTTTTTTTTTTCGTTGGCGTACGTATATATCGCCCAGTACGATTCAGTGAGGAAACGACTAGCCCTTTTTCCCTGTCCCATCTTGGAATATGTATCCACGGGTCCAGAGTTGCGATCAGGCTGCCCTTCACTTTTGCCCAGGTCTTCATCCCGTCCCTGCTTCGGGCGTCAGGTGACGATGTTTTTATACCCATAGAAAGGTTGAGAGCAATGTCGGTTTGTCATGTATAAGCGTAGTGGGAATTGAATCGGCTAAATTCGAATTAAGGTACGGCGCATATTCCCGAGGCTTCTTAGGAAACACAACGGAGGGCGGGGTGTGTTCGCTCTGATGTATGGTACTTTCTATGTACAGGTTCAAAATAATGCTGAAGTTTCGGCGGGGCCCAGCTCCGGCTGCCTGGAACCATGGGTGTCTGTGCAACTGATGGGTAATATCATATCAGAGTGCTTAGACAGGCACGCTGACTCTTAGCTTTTCAGAAGCGTCGACTCAACGTCCCCTGTCGCCAACATGTGTGTACATGCACATGTACATACCTCGTACTTCGTATACGCACGGCTCTGTTGTACTCGAACGGGCCAGTTTGCATTAGATTCGGATGCGCGAGGACCCTTCGTATACGTCCCCGGTCAAGAGCTGTCAGACAGGTGACGCCACGAATCGATATGAGCTCTGTCAGAGTTACGTTCGACAACCCAAAATGTACAACCTAATGACACAAAGCATGATTTTCTTTTTGTTTAGTAAACTTCCCATCAGCCGAGTATCTGGTACTTGGGAGGTATAGAAGGCATTCGATTTTGTAAATAAGCAGTTACGGGTTGAAAATTTTATTGGTCCGATAGCCAAACTGGAGCTCCAGGACCGTGGTATATACTGCCGCATTTTGTGGTCTAATAACACGTTTGCAATTGGCGCGTCTATATATTTAAGTCTAGATACTCCAGGTTAGGTGACTATACGGTAGCGGTAATAGTATATAACAAATGCAGCAGTAGTAGGAGGAGTAGCGATACCTTTGGCTGTTACCAATTGTATTCGTATAAGTCGGAAGGCGGTCCCGAAACTACAGAACTGCAGTGTGAAGTTGTGTGGAAGATTCGATTCTGCAAACGTGCCGCAAATCGTGATGATTCTATTCCTGTTTGCACGGACATTGGATTCGGGATCTACCCTGTTTATAAAATCTTGTGAAGCACAAATTGTGATATCTTATGCTCCGCGCACGTCCACACAGACATGTGCAAGCAAAGTTGCCACCGCCTACCTCTCTCGCAGAATGACTGGGGAGTCCCCATTGCACCGTATATGTGTGTGTGAATAATACAGGCTGATATCATATAGCATGTGGAGCATGCACTCTCAAACCTACCGACTTTGATAAGCCGGGGCCCTAACCTTTTTGTCTGGATTTAATTAAGCTTCATATTACTGTTGATGGTACCATTCTCTCGCATCCCGCTAGGCTCTCGAGCTTCGTCTCGCTGATGCAATCACTCAATCTCGAGAGTCCAATGGGAGACAACCGCCGAATTTAGCCAAAAGGACGGATCACAAGAACCAAAAAATTTCCCATGCAAGCAATGGTATCCTTGAACATGGTTCGTGTTTTAAAAGTCCTCGCGGCAACTCAGCCGTCTGGGAAGCAAGGAAACCTATCTGCAGCCCCGAGTTATAAAACAGAGCCAATACGAGAGTCGCGGTAGACTGGGATATGAGCCGGGGCCCGGGGCAAGCGGCGCAGGCTTAAACTCGAATGAGATAGAGAGCACTCGGTGTGATCACGAACCTTCCAGCGGCCATTCCACCAGTGCACAGTGCACCGGTCTCTGATACGGGCAGAGATTGATACGAACCGACAGATCCCTTTTACCCGGCCTTGAGTGCCCAAGCACAACCCAGAGCCTTGGTGGATGAGACGAGGCAAGTCAATCTCCAAGCCGAACGAACCATTTACAAGGAAGCCCTGAACGGGACTAGGCTGTCATGACTGAGGAGGAGGAGGCTCTTTTATCCAGAATCTGCGAAACGCCATATTAAAAAGTGGCTGAAACGGGCCTTGACACGTAGATTCCAACGGCGATATGGATTGCGCTCGGGCGTCAGCCGCGCTGTATATTTTATATTGTACAGCCACACTCTTTTTTCATATTGTCCTTGTGTCGCAATACCAGGTTGAGTCTTGTTTCAACAAGCCTTCTCGAAAGCCGGATCCGAAGGAGGAAATCCGCGTGGAGGAGATGGAACGTTGGGCCTGCATGTATCAAATCGAGGAGCCGGTACCGATCGCGATCCGAGTTTGACGACGCCCTGATACCACGGTCCGCGAACACCGGACGCCTGCACAGCCGTGGTTGTGATCCCACCAGTTTCCCCCCCCCCTTTCAAGAGTCCGAAGGCATACAAGACCAACCTGTCCTGCACGGTCACATACTCGTACACGGAACGCGCCAGCCGTCAGGGCTGGCTGCCAATCAGGGATCGCAGTCCGAAGCCGTGTGGGAGTTTTACTCCCATGGATGTGATGGCAGGTGTGGGACGTCTGGTGGAGGGGCTTCCTCTGAGTACATGAGTCTGCATGAGCTGTCAACTCAAATTAAAAAGCCATCCATGCTGTTGTGGTTGATATGTGCGCATACAGCACACCACCACAGGCACCTTCATTTAATTTAAATTAATCTATCGGGACAGCGTCGCGAAGAAAGGGAAAACCCGGGGATCGGGGGGGCTCATTACGCCTGCCGTTGGCTTGTCAGCAATTTCCTGCGACAACCTTTTGGGGGCATCGGGTTATCTTCCCGGAGTTTTTTTTGTCGCAGTTACCCGCATCCCGACTTAGCGGAAATGCATCATTCAATAGCCGTATTACCTCGTACTTTGCGCATCCAGAGGCTAGGCTTGTGCCTGTCTACCGGCAGCGCACGGGCCTACGTGCCAGCTTCCCCGGAGGGCACTACTGAAGAAAGTAACTACCAAGCACTTTGGACAAGTACGCAGTACGAAATCGAGTCTGAGGGAGACTATGGTGGCCCGTTGACGTCGCGGGGATATCAAAGAGGTACTTTTGCGCGAGCCAAAGATTATCCGAGTATTTTTTCCGAACAACCTAGGGCAAGATCTTAATAGGACGTTGATATATATTGCATGTTTGCAACCCGCCAACGTAATTAACTCGTGAATATCAAAGCCCTGGTCTGCACGTATCATGACCCTCTCAGTCGCGTTAACGTTCGCTTCGACTTTTATAACGAACCGAAATATAGCCCGGTGGATGATACCAAGCTTTAAAATTCAGTCATTTGAAAGGAGCCGTTGACTCGCAAACAATTGTTGAGTGGCACCTGCACCTGATCTGAAGTTATCACTAGTCCTATTGGACACCCCTGCATTGCTTTTGATCAAAGTCCGAAACTCTAAAATGGAAATTATTAATATGGCGTGGTATATATCACATCTCTCTACACGGCTACTCTGTTCAACGAATGCTCTAAGAATCAAAATAAACTCTTAAAGATATGATGATTATAATGGCTAGAAGGTCGTTTCGGATAAATATATGGACAGCTTTTGTGAACAAGCGGGGTCAGGTTCCTTTCGGCAATCCCGGGCTATAACCTTGGGAGTCGACTCCAATGCTACGGTTGAGCTCACTTTTAAGCGTTTCGAGATTTAAAATAAGAGCCTTTACTTTAGCCGTAGCCTGGAATGCTAGGGGATTCCGCCCTGCTCGTTTGTTTTCGAAATATATTGCCAAGTGCGCTTGCAATAGAGTGACTAAAGTCCCAGCAAGGGCAAGCGCGGTACGCCATCACAATTATGTGAATACGATATCGATACGGACATGGAATCGACTGATTCAATTCAGCTGGCCGCCTCACCACTCAGCTTCCCCCCTCCTCGAAAAGCCAGTGCACTGCACTATGTCACCAATCATCTGCAAACCTTCCTCTCTTCCTCTCTTCTTCTCTTTTTTCTTTTTTCTCTTTCTTTTGGACTCGGTTCGGGGAAAAGTGGAGCTACGGGTTCTGATGGTAATCACGATGACCAGAGGCATGCAGGCATACCTTAGCCTCGACCACACGGCTGCTGCAAGACATCTCAAGGCGAATTGGTGTGGAGTTTTCCGGATCTCCATTGGCCAAAACCAGTAGGCACGAGCTCCAAATGCCGCGCAAGTATGCAGACTACTTCGCATAAGAACGGTTTCGACAGGCTGCATCCGGTCCACAGCCCCAAAGAAATGATCAAGGTCTAGGTTCTCGGGGAGTTAAAGTGGTTGGTTAAGTCGATCGTGCCGTGCCCCATGCCGACGCAGATGTGCGAGCTTTCTTTTCCGGAAAGAAGTGACGGAGTCAAGGGTAGGATAACCATTGGATCCTTCCCGAAGGAACCGTCGACTTTGAAAGCCCGGGCGAGATGGTGCATAGCTCTCGACAATCTTTGGGAACGAGTAGATTTTGTCCTGCCGGAGACTGGATCTAGACTGACTACGGCAGTGGCAAGGATATACCCTATCCTCTTTCTTTCTTTCTTTCTTCTTTTTTTTTTTTCCTTCTTGCCTCTTCGAAGCAGGAGAGAGGCGTTCTTTGGACCTTTGCATGTTGTATCAGCTAAATCGCTCGTCCCGTTGCCACCGCTGGCAAGCTCCTCGGGTCTCAGGCAGAAAGAATGGTTCCCTTTGTCTCAAGATCGCTAGCCGTGATAGTGATCCGAGGTTTCGGTTTGGGCGCTTCGTGGTATGTCGATGAGGGGCAACCATCAGTTGCAACGTCAACTTACAGCGCTGCAGCTGCACGGGTTGCACTTTCCATCTATGATAACTCTCAATTCAGGAAACGACATCCCTCTCTCCTCGCGACTTTAGTCCTCGAAAAGGGAAGCACTAAAATAGAGAAAGCGAGACAAAAAGTCGTCAGCGAGCCTGACGTGCAAGATAAACTAATTCTTCTAGGATGTCCCCGTTGATTACCGTCAACGGCCAATCCGCCGAACCAGGTCAGATCAGTGAGCCAAAATACGGTGCAGCTGACAGGCTTACAAGGTATGGAAGTGGCAATTTTGTTGGCCACCCGTGGGGTTCATCCTGCCCAACCTCTGATGGATTTTTTGTTTTTGAAAAACATTATTTCGCAGTTAGTGTGCCTCCCAAACGAGATATTTTGAAAAACAAGGCCGTAAGTGGAGTTTGTAACTTCTGTTATCGCTTCCAGCTGCATTGCCTGGGTTTGCTTTACCAGGCACCACCAGTGTATATGTCTTGTCTCACCGTTCCCAACGACATCCCCGCTTGGATGGAGAGGGAAAGTTAAGAAAAGCAAGTTTGCAGTCTTGGAAGCGGAAATTGGGGAAAGCAGGTCTGAGAGATACGTAGGATGGACATGCGAGACCAGTTATGGTCCTCCAGATATGGTTGCTTCTTCCACAGGCGGTATAGTACCGTAGATATAGTTTATTCGATCCCGTGGCCAGGGCAGGATGGATCCTATTGCTGGCCGTGCTATATATCGCATAAAGGCGATGAGATTTTTCGAAACCATGTCTGTTGATATGCAACCCCGGATCAAATCACGGCGATTTACCGTTTGGCTCCGTGAATCCATGCGTGCATGTAGATAAATCTTGGCTATTGCGAAATGCAATGAAACAGATGAGACTTGCGGTGTGCGATATCTCTCGTAAGAGCCAGGAGGGGACTCGAATGCACGGATGCGGGGATGCCACCTGCGAGAATCCGGTCGACGCTCCTTGGCCTTGTCACTTTCTCGACCAAGAAGGACTCGGCTATTTGGGACAGGCGAGCACAGGTCAGGTAGAAACGAGTGTGAGGTGGTCTGACAGGCGGGCTTTGCATGCAGGAGCACTGATTCAAGCAAGTAACCGGTGTCGAAAAACAATAACATGAATGAAGCGCAAACGATCCGAAGGGTGGACTGCTTGTGTGCCTGCCCGAAGCGTTCATATGCCCCCCCAGGGCGTGGACCGGGTTGGGGTTCAAGAAACACCAAGATCCCTGGATCCACGGAGGCCGCTTGGCGATGTCATGCCGTTTTTCGGAATTTAGGAGATACACATGTTAATGCGAAGGCGGGCAGGGCTTGTGATAGAGGGAATAGAGTTCCAGTCAGGGTGCTAGATGATGCATGGAGGTTACATACCGACGTTCTCTTGCGAGTAGGCACCTATGGTAGGGGTGCACATGTGCTCTGGCAGACAGAATAGAACCGGCTGAACGAGGCATGACGGCATATCGCGCGATGGGGGAAGCGTCAATCCGAGGCCAACCAGCCAGCCAGGCATATCGGGGTCATTGGAGTGCGGTGTAATCAAAACAAGTCGTCGAAGGCGAGCGGAACGTTGGGCTGCGCTGCGGCAACGCAAGATTGATGCCTGGCGGCGTTGTTGTTTTTCTCTGGCATGCTTCTGTTATATTAAGTTTTGTAGGAACCGACATTTGACATTCTTCCTGCACGTTAAGCGTTCGCTACGGGGACACTCGGAATCGGCCTGTGTGACATGACTGTGGAGTCGTCGCATGCCCGCCGTTTTATCTGTTTGGAGTTGACGGCGGTGGGGATTAAATTTAATTATAGCCAGCATGACAGCGTTGGACGTTGATGTAGGGCAATATTTTATCAGATTCCAAGCACTTTACGCCTCGAAGGTGAAGCTTTAAATTTGTTTCGAATGTTGACGCCACGTTTCGCCATGCGAAAGCGGACTGCTTGTTGAAGCAGCCCAGGTCCAATATGCCCTTTGGTGATGATGACATAATTATTCTTGGAGTCCCACATTCATGCCAAGCGCCGGCATATTGACACTCAAAGGCCAAGCTCGGACCGCAGACGGTCGTGCCTGGTGTCAATGGCACGAGCCCTCAGGCTCGGATTGGAAAGGAAAGAGAAAGAGACCGGGAGAGAGAAAGCCAAAAGCTCTCAAGCTGGAAAACTAGGCTAACTTTGTAAGCCTACCAGATGGTATACCATATGCCGGCTAGTTTGGGCATTGCCCTGTCGAGGCCCTATATCCGATCGCCAGAGCCGAAGCAATTGGGTTTGCACACCAGATGATTGATGACGGGCCGGCGGTAACTTCAAACGGAAGCTCGTAGTTTCCGTGCTCTTAGGGTTCCTGTAGACAGCATCCGGGCATCAGAGCAGGACTCCGCGGATCCGCTTGTAATGTATCATAAACACCACTATCGAATTCGATACTCCAGATGCTGAATCGATCGAGATAGTGCCTCCTACGGTTTCAGGATGGCCCTCCACTCGATCCGCTTTGTCTTGGGAGTAGACCGATATTGGTGGAGACGTCTGACAAATCGCTTACCTGTCGTCGGATGCGGTTCGAATCAAGTCAAGCCAACCAACGTCGAAACGGCCCACGCGATGTCGAATGCGCGGCCGGGTATCGCAGGCCTGTCGAAGAGGCAGTGAGAACCTGGCGAGGCCTCAAGGCATCGTCGCTACTTACCTGGAGCGGGGCCAGCCAGCCAACCTTGCAGGCTGTTTGACTCGAAGCGTTCATATTCTTACCGCTTCCGCCCAACCTACCAGTGGATTGATATTGACTGAAATGCGGGAGCTGCTGGGCTCGCAACCCGGCTGCTAAAATAAGACTTCGTTTGTTTCGCACGAAACTTGACAGCCCGAAAGAAGGGCGTCGAGCCTGCAACCAGCTGGGATAATTGGCTGAGGCCTGCGAGACAATTGCGCAAGGAACTTCCGAATCCTTGTTCCCTGCAGGTGGGGTCGCTGTCCACTCTCGAAGGAGAGGCGCCAGAGTGCCGCCGATTGCTTGGGATTCGAGCCTTAGGAATCAAGGGAAACATACAGGACCGAGAAAAGAAATATCCGTCTGCACGTAGCACTCTTGCGGAGTAGCGCGATGCAGAGTATCGAGCATGTTTGGGATTCGCCTCCATCGCGGCCAAAAGCAAGATCTGAAGGAGAATAGTATAAACAAATCATGCGTCGCTATCGCCGTCAGTCCAGAGACATTCTCCTATCGGGGGGCCTGGACCGCGTCAGCAGGATGGTGTGCATAAAGCTCCGACAAAAAAGGTACGGTTCCTTAAATTGCAGACATGTTGGAGTCGACTTGCCAGTCCAATCCGGTGCAGTGGGGGTTTCTGATATCATCCCTCGGCGCTGGACACGCCCGTCCTGCTTTTGCCTGCTCAACTTGCAATAATCAATCTTGTCTGCCTGCAGTGCAGTGCCGGCCGCAGCAGTGCCTGTCATAGACGGAAGCAATAATGCCTCCTCTTCCTGCTCCTCCTCCCTTCCCCCCTCGCCGTATTTGACCAACCTTGCGTGACCGAGGCCCCGACGACCACTGGAGGAACCGGACCGGCCCAGCTTGACGCAGCAATGGCACATTGCTCTCTTCCTCTTTTGGCAAATAGTAAACGGCTGGCCGGTGTAGCTGCCAGGACGTCGCAGGCCTATGTCCCTGGTATTAATACGTATTGCGGCCTGGCATCTCCCAGTACATGTGCAGACTAGACCTGGACGCTTCGGCGCATACAAAAGTCAACTGCACTGCGGATTATAACTAGCTGGACGGACGCGACTCCGCAGCCTGGTAAGAGCATAACCAAGAGAGATGCCATGGGGCATGCATGCAATGTGCATATGGACTTCCCGACATGTCGTCCTTTTTGTAAATGCTCGAGGGCCCGTGGCCGCACCATCACAGCGCAATGCGGTCCTGTGGAGCCTAAGCCTGTCCACCTTCCTTCCCTCCTAGGAGAAACTGGCGATGAGAGCAGGGAAGACCTGGAAAGCGCACATCCTGGCCGACTGGCCGGGTAGGCCTCTTTCCTTTTTCCTGCCGTCTTGATCTTCTGTGCCATCTCGAACGATGCACCTTCTCTTTACCCTTCCTGTCCGCTTCAAGTCCGCTTACCCCTCGATTGCAGGACTGCTGCGTGTACTGTCTGTCCTGGACATACTCCGTACCCCGTACGTGCACCGTGAGGCCGAGTCGACCCCAGACGCGGGAAAAAGGAACGGCTCCTTTCCCAGGGGCCAAGCCAAAGGCTAACCAAGGTGACAGGGTTCGGATTGTAAAAGCAAAAGGAAAAAGACACCTGGGGAGATGCTGGCAGAGATCAGGCTGGTGGTCACGGATCGTTTGTGCTGATAGCAATTTATCATCCGGACTCTGGAAGACGGACCTTCCAGATATCTCCACGAGGGGGGGGGGGACCCTTGGCCGGAGGGATAGTTACTCGCTAGTTGAGACTAGATATTATTTGCGATCCACCGCTAGGCAGCGTGTACAGGTCATGCTTGACATCCAGCTTGGGGGGTTGACTGTTCTTGGCGGGAAGAGTGTATTATATGGATTGGATCGCAATAGGCATGCTGATGGCCAGCCAGGACGTTCACGACTTGCTTAGCTCGATTAGTCGAATAACAAATACGACTGGCCAGTGGGAGAACATGGTAACGTTAGGCACATGCAATGCTTAGTAGTAGTAGTTAGGTCCCAGAGGCCGGGCCAAGCAGCATGGTGGCACTGCTGCTGTCGCCGTTGGACCAAGGTCGGACGCGGTTCTTGCTACCTGCCTTCCATGGGAAGCCGGTTCGGGTTCGGGGGACAGCAGAGCAGCAGGTCAATTGACCGGAGTCCACACCACCCTGACCGAAGGCCTCATTATTATATTACTGGCAGTGGTAATAGTAATAATACAGACAGTTAATATAGCGAACAGAACAATCTAATCCCAGGGCAGCAATATCGCAGAGCAGCTAATATTTGCTTAGTCGAGCCCGGCCCTGCTTCTTCCTCTTCGCATACTTTCCAGAGGTCGGCACCGCGAGGATGCCCTCATATCAGCTCTGCGACTAACTGGCCCACCTTCCCGGCTGCCGCTTCCTTTGTTACTTGTCCGATTCCCACTTTTCTCGTCCCTATCGGAACTCGAGTCTCGACTACATAACTCGAACACTTACTTTAGCCTTTACCCCAATCCTGCAGCCCCCCCCCCTCCTCATCGATTATAACTCTCCCTACCTCCCACCTCCTTCATGCGCATGCAGCCCACCCGAACTGATACACTTCGACCAGGTTGATCTATCCATATATTTGGTAGCAGCCCGCCCCAGAACCTCTCCCACCGCTTTGTTTTTTTTTTCTCTCTCTTGCTATATCTGTGGAGGCCCGCGGCTGGTAAACGAGCCATCTAGACCCCTTTAAGCACCCTTCGCCTGTCGACCTTTTAAATCGCCGTCTCTTTCCACTGTTACGTCTCCCAAGCCGTTTGGACATCCTCCACTGCTTTGCGTTGGGCCTCAAATATCAAATCAACCACCCAAGACCGCCATCACACGACATTCGGATCAGACGTAAGTGCCCTTATGCATCCACAATCTTGCTCTCTTTCCCCCCTCCCTCTTTGCGTCTGCACTGCAATGGCTCGCATTTCTCGTAAAGTCCCCAGCCAACATTTGCCCGGTTTGGCGAAGAGACGATTCGAACTATCGTCGGAGTTTGTTTGACACGTCCAGGTGATACTATCTGGTCTGCAGCACCGAGCCTGTTGTACAGCATGCGTGTTAACCCTCTGATTCCAAACATTGGACCGTATCAGAGATTGGACTTGTGATGATGTGCCGGTTGGCAAGCTCATGTTGTTGCTCTCTGCAACGAACCTCGCCTGGAGGCGCGCAGTAGCCGTTTGCATTGTATCCTCAGCCTCCGAATTCTCGCTTCGAGGAGCAGAGAATATAATTGAAATCATGAAAAGAAAGAAGAAAAAAAAACACCCGTTCGTCCGTTCTGATGTGCATGTGCCCTGTTTATCGATCGTGGCATCCAGGCCGATGCTCGGTTTGAACTTTGTATTCGCATGTAGGATGCATGTACATGTGCCCTGGGACCCCCCGTCGCACAAAGCAGTTTGATGGCCTCTGCAAATACCCATTTCTCAATGGCAAGATGTCTCTCTGGACCCGGGAACCACTGCACGGCCCTGTGCATTTGGATTTCTCGGAATCTGGGCTTTAACTACGAGCAATCGACATTCATACCGCCAATTTCAAGGTGTCGTGTCGCTAACCCGCCTGCCAATTGAATCAAATAGTGCTCCGTACCACATTGCACCAAAATACCGGCCTTTAAACCACCACCGCCGTCACATTTCTCCAGAGCCAGCAGCCGCTTCAGCACGCCACTTTGAACACGCGGCGTAACTTTGTTTTCGGTTGCACCGGTTCTTCTTCTTCCTCTTCTTCTTCTCCTTCTCATTCTCTGTCTTCTTTCTGCCTGTATTGACGCTTCACCCTTTTGCGCGCCCAATTTACTGGAAAGACCGCCGGGTTCAGCGACTACGACTGCGACCACTATCGCCAGTGATTAAACCTTAAACTGGCTAAACCAACTAACATTAACAGCATATCGCCGCATTGATTCTGGCCGGTCCTCCCTGCCTTTGCTTAATTTCGTCGCACTGAGAAACGCCCCCCTCAAAGCTTCCCCAAACTCACCGTTCGCCTGTGGAAATTGCGCCACCGGCCTTACACGTTGGATCCGTTTTGAGGGTGCTTCCATTACATAGTTTTAGGTTCGCCCGCAGTCAGCTCTATTTTAGTTGCTGGTGGCCCGCAATTTAGTGACCCAAGTTTGAGCTGCCGCTTGCCACCAAGACTTCCCCAGCCAGATTATTGCGTGGTGGCGTCAACGATCACACGGAACTGTTGATTCCCTGGTACCAAACATATCTTGGATCGGATCCGAAGGAAATTCTCCTCGAGGCACCTTTTAAAAAGCCTTGCAGCGGTGTCCGGCGAATTCGATTTGAAAGCGAACCGGTAACCTAGCCATTCGAACAGCAGGCCTTGCTCCCGTTTCGAACAAATCCTGCATCCCTTCCTTGCGCTTGCTCCACAGTTTGACACTGCTCTGCGCTCCCAGAAAGAAACCTCGGGTCCTGCTAGAAATCAGCCAGCTGCCGGCTATACTTCTCTGTTCCAAGACTGGGCTATACTTCTCTCGAGGCACTAGACTCAGCGGCACCGTCTTGCGCATCTTCCTCCTGCCCCATATCAACTGCGAGCCGGAATCAGACTAAAAGGATACTCACCTACCCATCACCACTCAGTGTTAACCCTGTCTCGCCCACCAGACGGCTACGTTGCCTAGCAATCGGCTTTGCTCGTCCGCTTTCTGCCTTTCCGTCTTTTTCTCCCTTTCGTCCGCCGTCCGATCCAACTGGTTGGCCTCTCATCGTCACCGCCGTCATCGCCATCGTCGTCGCTGTCTTCCCTGTCAAACCCGCCAAGGTGCGAAGCGTCGATACGCCCTGCTTTAACTCCGGATTCGTTGCCGAGGAACGCAACTGAGCTGGCGCTGGAAGACTCAACCGTTCAAGCCCGACTCGCTCGCCATTAGATGTAGATTCGATTGCTGGCGCTGTTAGATATCCGTCAAACCAAATATCGCCGGAACCCAACGACAGACAACAAGTCCGCCGCAACGCACCAACTTAAAGTCGACCGCCAGCAACTTGGACGCCGTCACCCTCCTATCCTTCAGGATTCTGGGCCTTCGGTCAAATACAATCCCTGCGGCCGCAGCTCAGAGCCCCGGTGGAAATGCAGAACCATTCCTTTGCGGATGCATCATCGAGAATGTCGAGACTCAGAAGGTGAGCCGTCCACCACCCTCGGTTGCGAATCGTCAACCCCGTGCTAACTCCCACGCCCCTACACAGTGACGATTACGAACTGTATATTCGGCAAGGCCCCGAGAGAGCCCGCGTGGCCGGTACCAAAGAGAAGGGTATGTCTTATTGCAAATTCTGCCATCCAAGACGAAGCTAACGTGGCCTCGATCGAATCTACAGACCGGAAACCCGTCGACCCGCCCCCAATTATACAGCTCAAGATTAGAGACGACAGCGACCCGCAACAGAACTACTTGCAGAGCCCGTATTACTTTATGTGCACAAACCTCTACCCCGCCTCAGAGACTCCGAAGGATACCGGTGGCGCAAGCTCATCGTACAACCAAGCCCTCGCCGGTACCCTTGTTTCCTCGTTGCACAGATTGAAGGATATTGATAACACTGGCTCCAGGCACGAACAACCTGCTGACCTTTTTGTGATCTTCCTAGATGGCGGTTTCTTCGTCTTTGGTGACCTCTCAGTCAAGGTGGAAGGCCAGTTCCGGCTACGATTCAGTCTATTCGAGATCTCCAAGTAAGCACGAACCGTTGGTAATCCATGGATGAATCTACCAGGTGCTGACGGACGTGAATTAGCAACGAGGTTCATTACATCAAGTCGATAACGTCAAACCCCTTCACAGGTAAGCTTCTTTACATAGATCACAGGTATTAGAAATTTCATGCTCATACTCACGGCCTCTAGTATACCCGATGAAGAACTTCCCTGGAATGTCAGAGTCTACCTTCCTCTCACGCTCCTTTGGCGATCAAGGCGTCCGTCTGAGGATAAGAAAGGAGCCTCGCACTCTAGTGTTAGTCCCCGTTTCTATGCCCATCACATTCAAAAGTCAAGCTGACCGATAACTAGTCGAAAACGTGCCTATCGACCACCCCCGCCGGAGGCATATGCGAGCGCTCAAATGAGACGGCCGTCTTCGCCCGATAGCCACTACATGGCCCATGGCTATCCTACTCCTCACTCATCAGTTGATTATGGATACGGTCCATATCACGATATGCACAAACGGGTCAAAATGGATGGTGGCCCTCAGTACCCCCCTGGGCGGGAACCATACGGCGAACGATCGCCTTATGCTGAATATCCCCCGAACCCGCAATCGAACCCACCAAACTACCATCCTGGATATCCGAACTATCCGAATCCATCGTACCAGCAGCAACGCTCTCCGACGACCCCTGGAGGCTATTTCCCGCCGCCACCTCAGAGCGCGCACTCCAACCCAAGCTACAGCCATTACCCTCCAGCACAACATCCGCAGCACGAGTATCCGAGTCGGCATTCCTCATACTCAGGCCCATCTCCGGTTCATCAAGCACAGCAACCGTCGCCGCTGTACGAGTCGCCCGGCTATCACTCCACGTCTCAAAGCGCTAGGTCGCCAGCCACCGGCTCTGCACCTTACAAAAGCTACGACAGGCAAACTGGGGGACCACCGCCGACGTATCCGCCATCTTATCCCGAGGATGCGGTAAAACAGCCCGCATACAGGACGACGCAACCTCAGACTGGGTCGGTTCACTCCCCGCCGGGAGGACTTCCCTCACCAGGCCTATCGAGGACGTCTGGATCGATGGCCTCCCATACATCGTCTCCGATGAACTCAAGCTCGAGAGGCCCTGCAATGCCAGCCCAGCCTCCGTCACCGTACAAGTCGGGGTTCTCTCTACCTCCGCTGCAGCTCCCGCCGCTATCTGAACCGCACGGGTCGAGCCTACGGACGCAAACACATACCAAGACGCCGGGCCCACCGGTATCATTTGAAACTTATGCCACGTAAAAACCGGAGAGGAGGATACAGCTACACTCTGAGGCATATAGTATACGATATAGTTTTTGTTTTTGAAGATCTAGGGATATTTTGCTTTTTTGTTTGCCATTCTTGTGTTGTTCCGGCCTTGCATTCATTCCCAGTTTTCTTCCCGAAGCATTTGAGGCGTTTTAGCAGCAAGCACATTTAGCTTTTGGATATTTTCCATCTGCAAGGGCGACCACCCCGAGAAAGGGATGGGGATACAGAGCCCACAACGTATGCGTGTACCATTTCCATTATACTTTTTTTGTAATTTATGACATCGGTTTCCTTTTTCTTTCTATGGTCTCCTTTGGTTGCTTTTTATTCTTTCAGTCAAAAGAAAAGAAGACAATAGGCGTTTATTCTGGTTGGAACAATCGATGCAATTTGGAAGGGCTGTGCTTCTGTCTGTTTACGTTTATCGACTTATGTTTGTATGTATAAAGCAGAAAAACAAAGAGCGTGGTAGACCTGCAATGAAGAGATACCAGATTTCGAGAAGGTTGAAGGCAAAGCAGCATGGTTGTTACCCGCCCCGCATGTGAAACGGGGATTGGACTTGTCCGATCTGTCTGCATCAGCGTGGCCCGTCCGAGTCCAAGTCAACATTGAGGACGTGCGTGGGCTTGGCCCAACTGTAACTAAAGTTGGCGAACAACAGCAAAGCGATTCGAATGAGTGCTTCGCAAAGCAGGGTGTTTCTTTTTCCGTCTGGCAATCAGCACCGGCAATGGACAAACGTTAATCGCCCTTCACCAGGCCGCTTGTCTAGACCGTTTGCAGGTCTTGCGAGCGATGGGAATTTGGGGTCGGGTGGCCCTGGCATGGAAGGGGCAATATAATATTCGGATTCATGCTTGGTTGATTCTTCTGCGCCTAACCTAACAGAACCGCCTGTCTGCGTACATGTACATGCAACCATGCATGCATGCGATGCACCCTTGTTTTATCTCCCTTGAAGTCGCCTCATATGACCGTGACGACGGCATCGTGCAAGTACGGGGAGCGAGGCGATATAGCAGCGAAGCCGAGGCCGAGCTGTGCCTTTTTCCCGCGTCCTCCGCGTGCGTTCTGATTTCTGATAGACGCATGAAAGAAACATTAACAGAGTTTGAGCAAACGACCCCCCGGCCAGAACCAACAAAGTCAACACCGGCAAAAGGAAGCAGAGTCGTCCTCCGGTGCGGTCTCGTATAGCCGGTCCCCATTCTTTTTCTTCATGCAAGTCGTCAGCCTGTTAGCGCAAGCTTGGGAGTGGGACGGGAGTCTGTCCGGACCCAGCACCACAGGTTTTTCTGAACCACGTTTTTTTTTCGACTCGCTGCCCCTCATCCACCTACTGACGGCGAATCAGAGGGCCGCCGGCTGTCTTGAGCCCTCAGCAGGAGCTGTGCGGTGGACGGACGAGCCAACTTTCTAGACAGCAGCTGCCTGCATTAGCGGGACCACCAGGTGGGGGCATGCACAAGCCAGTCAAACTCAGTCAACCTCCATCCAACATCTCTCCCCCTCTGCTTTCCTTTTTCCACGTTCTGCAATACGCCGCTGACAAACTGGCTGGGCATGGATATGGCTGGAACTCCTCGAGCTCGCCCGATTCTGCAGATATAGGCCTCCGTTCGGAGGGCAGCAGATGGCTTTCGACACCAACGGCGCGGATGCAGATGCCTCCATCCGATTCCCATTTCGCTTATTTTACTACCTCTGCTGGAGGTGAACACGAGGCAAAAAGCAAAGAAGATATTGGACGAGGAAAGCTGCCTGGAATGCGTATGATGGGGGAGCCTGGACAGAGCAAAGTAACTACAGTCTACGATCCCCCACATGCAGCGTCGACTATGCGACTCCATATGGTTGCACTGCACCCCTCCTTCCTCTCTTCGCCAGCCTTGGGGTCCTGCTAGCCTGGCAAGCTGCTGGCCAACCCCGGCTCTCTCTCTCTCTCTCTCGGTGGTACAGCACAGAGCGCAGCTGCTACATTAGCTGGCTGCCCTGCAAACCTGAGACACTGCATTCACTCGCTCACTCACTCACTCACTCACTCACCCACTCGCTAGCCTTCCCTGCCAGAGAGATACTATTAGTTCCGCTCGATCGAGACGGTTCAAATGCAGCGTAAGTTAGCTGGCAGGTGCGCCTGCCTGTCCTTCTTCTCTTTCTCTCGAATCGGAATCGTGAATGCGCCAAAGTGATTAAAATGAGTGTGTTTGCTCGGTTGTCCCCCTCCTTGGTGAGGTTTTCGAGCTCGAAAAATGTGATATAATATACAGAGTATGAGCCGCTGGCCACGATTTCATTCTAGACGCTAGATGTCACTTTCTACTCCCTTCATCTACTTTTATTTTTGTCTGTGGGTGTGCTCAGGTCCCGAACTGGGACCCCGTGCAGAATTCTGTTGGTTTTTGACACCAACTAGCAGTCTAGTTTTTCAGCTATCAAAGCTACAACCAAAAAAAAAAAAAAAAAAAAAAGAACCAACTAACAGAGAACAAGCGGTTGACAGGGTCTCACTCAATCCATGGCCAGCGTTCGCCGAGGCTGCACTCAATCGTCATGGTTCCTAGCCAATACAAGTCTAGCACTTCCCAGGAAATGGCACATTCGAGATAAAACAGGAGCCTGGCGACTTGAGATGACATGACATACCAGCCAGTTTGTTCTCTTTCGACGGGGTTCCGTGATTTCCCTCTCGGCATGTCTAGAAGCTTCATTGGCGTGCGCGGCCATGGGTCTTCGTTTTTATTTACGAACCATGCATCGGAATTTCTCTGATCCACAATTTCGAGAAACTGAACCGAGGGACGAACCACTGGATTGCTGCGGGGCTCTACCCGAAGCGTTCTCCACAACCGCGGAGGACGTCCTGCCGATTGCAGCCTGGTCAGACCACTAGTCTGTGCCTGGAAGGCCTTCTTCCCGAACCTTTGCTGTAGGGCCTCAAGCAAAATTAGAGAACAAAAAAAAAAGGAAGCTAGGGGTTCGCCGCCAGGCTGACAGCGGGCGAGAAGCATCCTTTTAGTCATTATTAACGTCACGACTATTATCTGCGATCCTGCCGTCATTGTCATGCATCGATTCGCTATCCCGTGCCAAAAAAAGACGCACCATTGTTACAGGATCCCGACTAGCTTGACGCTGTGCTCCGTGTGCGTACTTGAAGCGTGTACAAGTACAGACTGGTGCACGGGGAGGGCAGATACGCTCTATTATACGAGGTACATCTGAAAGGCCCGTTCCCAAGATCTGGCTGGTTATGATGTACCAAACACCAGCTTGCTCTTTCGCTTAGCCACGACACACGGGCAAGCACACTTGGTTCCGATGTGTCTCAGATACTTCCTCGGTAGTCCACCTCTGCTGCAGAGGTATTAATTTTGGCGCCTGGATTGTTCCTTTTTTTTTCTTTTCGAAGGAAGGGGGGGGGTATTCCCTGTCCTCTGTTTGTCGCCCGTCGCGTCACCTGTCTCTCGCCTCCGTCCATTTCACACATTCCAGTTGCAACGGGCACTAACGACCGAAACCTTCGCTGTATCCGGCCTAGAATGGCATTCAAGTTGGTGGTGAGATGGTTGGCTACAACTAGACGGGTGGACTGTGAGGGGCGGAGAGGAGAGAAGGAGGTCAGACCTGGTGTTGGAGCTGGGGCCCTCTCAATCGCATTCCGAGGAGGCTCCCCTTCCCTCGTGATCCAACCAACATTCCTGAAGCTGCATTGAGAGTCTCCCAGCCGCCCATCACGAAGGTGACAGCCAATGAGCAGGAGTGGCAACTGTTGTTCCTCTGCAGCGGATTGGATGTTGTAAATGGGCATCCAACAGTCAAATGTCTCGTCCTGTTTGCTGGACAGGGTTATCCGGCCAACAGAGGACCGTTAACCGGTACTGCCCACACCCAAAGTGCAGTCGGCACGGGCAGCAGCGGTGCAGATGCAGTGTAGCAGGACTCCTTACCAACTGCATAGAAGTGTCCGGGTTGTTCGTTTCGTCGACGTGAAATTGGATGCTGTGCCGAAGCCGAAGCCGAGGGGATCAAACATGGGGTGATGGTGGTGCAGATCAACAGCTCAGGATATCGCGGCCTGTCCGCAAATAGCTTGATTGACTCCTCTAGCGTAATGTCCATGCAGGACGTCGACATCTAAGATTTAAAAGGCTCCACTTGAGAGAAAAGCAAATAATGGGTTATTCCCAGCTACTCTTGAGGACGCCCGCCGCTATCGATACTGCTCGCGCTCTGATTGGTGGATGTTTTTGCGCGAATGCGGCTTCGACCAGATATAATTCCTCCACAGATCGTGTGAACGGGTCAATTACCTGGTAACAGCTGACCCAGCCGCAGGCTTAACCTTAAAAAAAAAAGGGTTTACTCCAAGCACGAAACGAGAGATATAAAATAGATAACACAGAGTTAAAAGCCCGAGGGAAAAAAAGAAAAATTATGTTGAGGCGCGCTTCTCGAATCCATGTTCTGTTGCGATAACTATTGCATACGAAGTATATTATAGTTGATACCACCGTCTCTTAAAGTTGTTGGTGGCTGCGCTTCAGGTGATAATATCAGCCAGAGTATCCCCCGCTACCCGTCAACGGCACGCCCCCCCTTCCCTCCCCCAGCATTATAATAATAACTCGTGATGGGGTACGAGATGAATACAGATATCTGTCCACGGTTTGCTTGTTCGTCTCCGCACGCTGTGCTGCAGCCCTTGTGACCAGGGTCAGCACTGATGGTTGCGGAACCCAGCCTATTCCACCGTCTAGGAGGAGGGCAATTGCCGCCCTCGGTACCAGCAATCATGCTGGCCCGGTGCCGGAAACGGGTGATCCGGCCCCGAGTTGGTTGCGCTAGATAATCCAGAAAGGAGGGGATTCAAAGGCGTATAGCAGCCCTTTTCCTCCAATCGGGGGTACCACCAGCGCCGCGGAACCCTGCTATTGTTCTCACCCAGTACTCTTGAATTCTTTCCCCTTCCTTTGATTTTCTTTTTTATTTCGTAATCTACAACCCATTCATTGGTAAGAACTTGATCGTGTCTAGAGGTCGCGACGGACGCCGAAGAAGTAATTCCCAACCCGCTCGCCGCCCTTGATCGCCCTCCATCCAACACCAGGGATGTAGAGACACCCCATGGTCAACATTCCCTGGCTGCCCCAGCCCGGCTGCTTGTTGAAGAAGTCACGCATCTCGTCCTCGTTAACGTACTTGTACCAGTCGTGCGTGCCCCTTGGGACGATGCGTAAGAGATCCTCCGCGACGAGCTTTGTCGTCAACCAGCTGCTCCAGGTCCTGGCGATGGTGCTGAGCACGATCCAGCCGCCGGGCCGCACATGCCGCATACACGACTGGAGGAATGCGGCAGGGTACGGCACGTGCTCGACCACCTCGAACAAGGTGAGGAGGTCGACCTGTTGGTCGGCGGTAGCAGGGCGGTAATCATCGATTGTGGAGTTGACGTATTGTAATTTATGAGTGAGGGATGGGTCCTTCTTGGCGTGTGCTCGCGCGACGCCGAGCACTACCTCGGAGGGGTCCAGGCCCACCACATGTGCGGTGTCGGGGAGCCGTGCAACGGACTCTGAGAAGATGCCGCCGCCGCAGCCGACGTCTAGAACGGTGAAGCCGTCGGGCTTCGCCGTGGAAGTGAGAGGGAACGGTGACGACGGCGGTCTATCGTGCATTGAGAGGCAGTGTTTGACGAAATCGATCCGCATGGGGTTCATCAAATGGAGGAGGCGAGAGGGCCCTTGCGCGTCCCACCATGTCGACGCGAGGGCATTGAAATGTGAAAGTTCGTTGGCATCGACACTGCTGCTTGTGCCGCCTGCTGTGGAGCTGGAGCCTGGCTGCCACTTGTCTTGGTATGCTGGTGTAGAATTGTGCCTCGCATTTTGCGGAAGCGTTTGATGAGGTGTGATGGTGGTAGTGGTCGTCGTGGTGGTAGTCGTAGGCCGCAGAGCTCCTTGCTTGAAGGGACGACGTAAGGGCGCGCCGACCCGTAGCGTCCGGGCCAACATGATTGGAAGGGAGGTCGCCAATGCTGCCTTGCGGAGGCGCTCACATGCCGACTGCGGGCATTCTGGCTGGAGAATGAAGCAAAGGTTGAAGCAAAAGTCGTTGGTGGTCGAGAACAAACGCGATATTTGAACATCACGTGATGCTGTGTTGGATTCTGTCGCGGCAACGCGGCCGGACGTCAGCGCAACACTTTCCCAAAACGCTGTTGGCCGGATATATGGCCGATGGCGATTGTCCCAATCGACAGCCGCCTGCGATACCTAATGTATTAGTTCTACAATCAAGAATACTTGGGCCCGGATCTGCTACAAGACCACCAATGTATCTACAGCGGGCCTAATTGTCATCTTGCGAGAGTTATACAGCCAATACTATGGCAACCTCCACCCCGCAGTCTTCCCTCCGCTTCCTCCACATCGCTACCTACTGTCAGGCGTATCATCGCAGCATCACCCTTGATTACAGACACACCACTAAAGCTACACCAAGGATTTCTGTCTGCCCAGCAACAATGTCACTACGCGCTGAAATACGAGACAACAGCGTCAAATTGATTATTTCGATCAACCCTGCCGGCCCAGCTGCCAGCAAAGTTGGGAAGAGCAAGTCTAAGAAACCATCACCAGCTACTCTCAACCTTCCACCACCAGGTCCCAGCAAAAGAAAGTCACCACCAACATCTACCCACTTTCTCAGGACCAAAGCAATCAAGTCCACCCGCCAGAGCGAAGCACCTCTTGTCCAGAGGCGTTTGGCCATCGGCCCGTCTAAAGGCAAACCCGCCTCTCGAGAGCTCACTCGCAGCACCAATCACCATCTTCGACCTGCACCCTGGCATAGGCCGCAACAGGGCATTGTCGAGGATCTCAAAGACACCGCTCAGAGACTCCCCCTCAGCCTTGATCCCTTAGAGCCTAAAAGGCGTAAAAAAAAAATCAACCAACATGAGCAGCCGGCCAAGACCCGATCAATACGAATGCAGCAGCGGCGAGGAAAACGAGAACACAGAGGCCATCGTCATCATCTCGTCCAGAAAGACAGCACGTCCAAGGAGCCGCACGCATGCAGGACTGGCAGGACCGGCAGTAGAAAGAGAACAAACACCTACAATGGCTCCCGGGCGCCCTGCACCCCGCACGCAATCGGGGCTACCGACTACCGGAGGGCCACCGAGCGACGAGGTTCGCCGCCCAGCGGTCAATTCTTCCTACATTTCGACATATACGTCCTTCCCCCCCTATGAGTCAGGATGCGCTCCCACATCTCCCGCAGACAACGACAATGCTGCCACCACCACCACTGACGGCGATTTGGGGACGACGTATGAGGGCACACCCGAGCTCTCCTTCACCGGCGATGACAGCGAGAGTACCACTACAGAAGATGTTATCGACCCATCCGACGAGATGGTCGAGGCAGCCAGAAACCTCCTCTTGTTTCGATACTCCGATCTTCCCGAGCCGCGTCGCGTCGCTCTTGTCGATGAGCTGATGGGCGAGTACAACGCTCAGCTAGCTACAGCTGCTGGCGCCAGGGGCTATCCTGCTAAGTCGGGTTTAGTACCCGGCCGTGAGCCTGTGGTCGAATCTAGCCATCGACTCGCACCCGAGGTGACATCCCTGTAATAGCATCGGCCGATGTCGATAGTCTTGGATTCCTAGGACCCTTTTTTCATAACAATTCTATCGTGTTATATTTCACGCTTTGTTGTCTTCCTCTGTCCGCATATTCCACTGTGCCTTTTTCTTGAAATTTCTACCTGAATTGCTTCTAAGGCAATAAGGTCCAATCCTCCTGTTCAAGAAAAAAGATGAGCAGAGAAAAAAGGCATTATTATTGTGGTCATCGTTTCAAGTCTGTATCGAGATTCCAGTTTCCTTTGTCGTGTATCTGCACCGAATCAAACCTCCAGCCCATGAAGCCAAGTCCCAAATACATTGCTTTGCGGTTGCTTTAGCCTTGCTACGTAACACAGAACCGATTACACTATCAAACCCCAGAAGAGACAACAAGCACCCTGTTGAAGACCGCATCTGATTATGACATCACACTACATTGAATTTACAATCATTGAGTATCTTGCTTAGTTATAAGCCCCCGAATTTTGTGTTTGTTGGTTTTTCCTACGCGATATCACAGCGAGCTCAACCGCACAGCAAAAGTAAATATTTGCGGCAAATTGACTCTCTTTGGTACCCATTCTCGCGATCTAGCAGTTTGCGGCCATCCCTATGTCTATTCACCCCTGCTTATACATTTACACACCTGTATAGGTATATCTTTCCCGGTTATTTTCAGGCGTAATCGGTCAGCTTTCAGCTTTCTCATTTCCTGTCATTCCCTTGCGCATTTACGCCTCCCTTAAATGGGGGACAATAAATACTTAAATTTAGGATAACCCATCACTTTTTCGTGCTTGATAAATACGATCATATGATAACTTGAGCTTCCAAGTACAAGGCTTCGGGCTCTGATCCAAGATGATAAGCCTATAAGGTCCTGCCAGTATTGTAAGACAACGACAGCCCCAGGTTCATTGTGCAAATGTCAAATGCAAGGAGAGGCCGGTAGGCATGGGTACTATAAATGCAATTTACAAGAACATAAAATATATAGAAGTAGTCGCACTGCTAACTTCTAAACTTCCCCGACATATAAAAAACATTGATGGTTAAGAGAAAAAAACATTATAGAAATAGAAGACAAAAAGACAAAAAACACCATTTGCGCAATATGCTGATGCGTGGCAGATATGCAACCATCATGACGGCCTTCCTATCCACGGTATTCATCGCCTTTACCCATCCAGATCGCGTTCAGAAAAACAAGAAGAGGAAACAGATGATAAGGGAAATACAAAAAAGAAAGTGATGAAAAAGAGAAAGAAAGCAGGAAGCACGGCATGCAACGCTTAAGCGGGGCCAAATCGCTGGCGACGTGCCGCTCGTTTATCCGGGGTATTAGCTGCGCGCATCCAATCCTCGAACCCGTCCGGCTTATTCTTCACAATCACACACTCAACAATTTCTTCAACTGGCAAAGGCCGCTTAGACAACGGCGAAACAGGACAAGCTTGTGAACTGTCGGATTGTGGCTTATCCGGCGATTTAGATGGAGGAGACGGCGTCGAGGGTGGCGAGTGGGGCTCCTATTTACCACTCCCTCCCTTACGCTTCCGCTGACGGGGAGTGTCTGTCGCCTTTTTTTGACCGCGGTCGCGGGATTTCTATTCCTCGCTTTTTTGTCGCTTGGTCGGATCGTCGTCTGCAACCTCTCCTTCCTCCCTCGTCCGCTTATTGTTGCCGTCACCGGGAGTAAACGCGCGAGCCTGAGCGTTCAGGGCGTTCAGGAGCTGATTAGCAGCAGCCTGTCCTGGGACGGGAATTCCAGTTGGTACCGGTGCCGGTGCCTGATGTGGTTGAGCAACAACTCCGCCTACAGCGCCACCGCGGCTGAGCCTGTGCCCGAAAGCACCACGACCAGCAGCTCCACCTCGCGGAAGCTGCGATTGCGGCTGTTGGCCGCCTGGAGTAGCGCCAAAGACAGGTTGCATCCCCTGAGGCGGGGGTGTGCCGGCTTGCGCATGCTGCATGCCTCCACGGCTAGCGGCAAACGCTCCTCTGATAGCACCTCCTCCCCCTCTCGGGATGCTGGATTGAACGCCGCCTCGAATGTTCCTCACGCCGGCAGGGCCGGCTCCCGTATTGGGCACAGGGATTCCAGGCTGGGGTATGCCACTCCTTGGGGCAAGTTGTTGTGCCTGGACTTGCGGGGCTGGGGGCAGTGATTGTGGTTGACCACCGAACGCTGAGGCAACCTGCTGAGGTGCGGGCTGACCAAACACTGGGGCGGCCTGAGTCGGTGTGGCGTGGCTGCGCCGGTGGGGATTGCAAAGTGAGCTGTGCTCCAGGTACGCCGCCTTCCAGTGTCTTCACACGCTCCGTCAGATCCTTGTTCTTCTTTTCGAGCATTGAGACCTGTACTCTGGTTCTCATCTGCATCTCCTTGCGCCCGGACTCCCTGGCACTCTCAATCTTCTCCGTCAGCTCCTTCTCCTTTGCTTCGAGCTCCGCAGTGTGCTTCTCCTTGAGCGTATCGATATATTCTTTATTCGGTTCGCTAGTTGCATCTGGGGCGGCTGGGGGCTGGTCTGGAATCTCGCTCTTGGCAGCTTCCAGTTTTTCGGCGTATTCCTTCTCCAACTTGTCCTTATGTTGGGCAAAGCGGGCCTCAACGTTCTTCTTGATGATCGCCTTCATGCTCTCCTCGTGGCGTTTGAGCGATGCTTTAGCCGCCTCGAGCTGCTTCTCCAGTCCCTCAGACTTTGCAGCCTGCTCTTGCTCAAGCACAACAACCTTGTCTTGGGCGGCCTTGAGTTCCGTACGGAGTTGCGCTTCAACTTCTGACGGCTCTCCAGATGGCGCCATGGCGCTTGCCTGGTCAGTCGAACCGCCCTCAACCTTTGCAGCTTCGACACTCGCTTGCAATTCGGCAACCTGGGAGCTCAGTTGGTTATTTGTAGCTTGTAGCTCTGCGACTTCTTTTTCGCTTGCAGCCTTCAAATCCGCGAGCTCCTTGTCCTTGGAGGCCGTCATCTTTTGCACATGGTTGCGTGCACTGGTTGTGTAGCTTTCTCGCAGCCGTTTCTTTTCATCCTCGAACTTTTGCTTCTCCTCAGCCAGGCGTTGTTCCACGACGGCTTCGTCAACCGGTGCACTGGCGGCCTGTTCTTGGTTTGCGGTCGCCGCAGCTCTTGCCTCAATCTCGGGAATCTTTTCTGCGAGCCGTCGTTCAACTTCCGCTTCGATTTGCTCAGATGACAGGGCTGAAGCCTCGGTAGGTCCCTGTTCGGAACGGACAGCAGCTAGTTGAGCCTCGAGATTGACCACATGTGCCCGGGCTTCCTCTAGCATTGCCGTGCCCTCAGCCTGTTTGCCATGTTAGTAACTGTCATTAGTATGAGAAAATCAGCGAATCCAAACTTACCAAAGACTGGGTCAACTGCTGCACGTGAGCTGCCTGTTCGGCCTGTTGAGCTTGGAACGTCTGGTCCAAAGCAGCCTTCTCAGCCTCCAATGCAGCGCGCATCTGGTTGATGGTGTCCTCGGAATTAGCGGAAGCTGAAGCTGCCGCCTGCGCTTGTTCGAGGCTCTGCTTGAGCTCATTGATCTCCGTCTTTTGAGTCTCAATCTCCTTCCGACGGGCAGCCAACTTCTCCTTTGTCTCGTTGACAAGCTTGTCGAGTCGGCTTCTCCATCTAGCGGTTTCCTTCTGTGTAGAATCTGCCAGTTCGGCGCTCTTTGCCTCGATTTCGGCGTCCTTGGCTTCCAGTTGTTGCTCCGCCGTAGCCAGTTTGCCCTCGGCGTCTCCCAGTTTTTCTTGCATAGACTTGAGTTCGTCTTTGAGAGCCTCGAGCTCAGCAGGGTCAATTCTCTGTAACATGAATGGTTAGCGCAATCCCAACAAGCAACCAAACTTGGTACTCACATCATATTTCTGCAAAATCTGGTTAGTCCGAGCCTTCCACCGCTCGTTATCCTCTTGCAACAGCTTCATCTGCCCATCCTTAACCTCAACGTCACCCTCAAGCATTGTAATCTTTTCCTCCAATGGCTCCATCTTTGCGTTGAGTTCAGCAATCTCCTTTCGCAGCTGATCAGTTGCGGAGGCAAACTTATCGCGTTCTGCGCGCAGTGTGACATTGCTCTCACGGATGACCGTAAGCTCACCCATCTTTTGCTTGATCTCCTCGTTCTGCGCTGCAAGCCGCATCGATTCGCTTTCTTTCGCACGCTCCTCAGACAAGGTGACGCGAACCTCATCGAGTTGCTTCCTTGTGTGGTCGAGCTGCACTTTGATTCTCTTGGCCTCTTGCGTCTGAAGCTCAAGCTGGACGTCCACAATCTCCTTCTCTCGACGCAGATAGGTAATAACCTCCCGAAGTTCTTCGTCAGATTTGTCTGAGTTGACGGTCTCGAGCTCGCCGATCGCACGTTCGCGATCTTTCTGTAAGCTGACGATTTGTTGACTGACAACTTCGAATTGGTCATGCACCAGTTTGTTCTGCTTCATAAGATCCTCGCAACGAGACCTAACCTCCTTGAGCTCCTTCTCGTATGTCTCCTTCTGAGTTTCCCAGCCGACTGTAGACGATTCGAGCATGGACCTGGCCGTTTCAGCTTCAGTCTTGAAGCTATGAACTTGCATCTTGATAGTCGTGTATTCGGCCCGGATCTTTTGAAGCGCGTCAGCGGCTTGCGCGTGTTTCATAAGCTCCTGCTCGTACGACTGTTGCGCTTCTTGGGCGATTTGCGCCTGTCTCTTCAGATCATCCTGGTGGTGTTTGCTGGCCATCATCTGGCTCTTGACCTCCTCTCTCAAGGCGGCAGTCTCTGTTTCTTGCAATCTGAATTGCTCCTCCTTCAGGCGCACGCCTTCTGCCTGTTCCTGTCGTAGTCTGGAAAGCTCCTCATTGGAAGATTGCAATTCGCTGGTGATCTCCGCCATGCGCTGCCCAAGGTCTTCAATCTTGGCCTATGTTAAGTATAGATCAGCAAAGTTCTAGCTCAGGATCAGAGGTATTCGTTCAGCATCACTTACGTTCTTCTGCTCGAGCTGCTGCTCGGTATCTTGGACATATGCCTCATGCGAGTCGCTGAGGCTCTGCAGCGCATCCTCGCTACTTTGGCTAATCTCCTTGTATCTCTCAACATCCACACGGGCAGATTCGAGATCAGCTTTCACAAG
This sequence comes from Drechslerella stenobrocha 248, assembly GCA_000525045.1. Taxonomy (NCBI): domain Eukaryota; kingdom Fungi; phylum Ascomycota; class Orbiliomycetes; order Orbiliales; family Orbiliaceae; genus Drechslerella; species Drechslerella stenobrocha. The sequence continues at coordinate 70,042 of KI966434.1, read as the reverse complement.
CTCAAGATTCCTAGTGAGCTCACTAATCTCAATCTGGAGGTCCTGCTCGCGACTAAGCACTTCTTCATCGGAACCACGAGTGGCCTGTGGTTGCAGAACACCAATTTTCTCTTCAGCAGCCTTGAGAGATATCTGAAGTTCATCGACCCTTGATTGAAGGTGGTCCTGGGTTGTCTTGGCGGCAACCATGCCCTCCCTCGCGGATGCCAGGGCGACATTGGTCTCGTCGATTTTCCGCTGAGCTTCACGAGCCTCGGTGTCCCGACGCAGCTGTAGCTTCTTGGTCTCTTCGACCTCTTCAGTCAGGCGTTTCCTTGTGGACTCGAGCTCGTTTTCCAACCTGCTAAGCTGGGTTGTAAGGCGTCTCTTTGCTTCGATCTCAAGTTGCTCCTTCTCAGTCTGCATGGCTTGCAGGCTGTTTACGGTGCTCTTGAGTTGCGCTCTTTCAGACAGGAGGTTTTCATTATCCCGAGATAGACGCTCCTCAATGTTCTTCCAAAGGTCCTTCTCCGCCTTGAGCTTAACATTGTCGTTTTTGACGCTTTCAAGTATCGATCGGTTTTCGACCCACTCCTGCTCGACTTGCTGGCTACGCAGATCCAATTTGGCGTGGAGGTCGGATAGTTCTTGGTTGCGTTTCAGCAGCTCGCGGTTCTCACTCGTCATCATGGTAAGATTGCCGTTCAGCATCTCGTATCTTGCAGTAGCAAGCTCGAGCTGCCCATTGAGTCTGGTAAGGCTAATCTGCAGCTCGTTCTTCTCGTTCTGAAGGGTGACGGCCTGTTCGCGTAGTGTCTTTTGGTCCGTACCGGCCTCCATTTTGTACTGGTCGAAAGATTGTTGCAGTTCCCGCAGAAGTTGCCCGTAGTCCTGTTTGTCGCCAGAGTCCTGTTCGGCTTCCCTAGTAGATTGCCTCATGGGATTCTGCTCGTCGTCCACCTGCATCTCTGCTGGCAGCTGATTCCGGTGCTGTAACATGCGTCGGAACATGTCACGCTCCCTGACAAACGTTTCTGCGCGCTTCTCAAGGTTGCGGATCTCGTCCCGCATGCCTTCCAGCATCTGCTGCATTTCCTGCAGCTCGCGCGTCTTCTCACCCTCAGCGTCTAGGCGCATCTGCTCTTCGTGGTCCTCAAGCTGCTTTCCAACGGCGCGAGCGGCACGCAGAAGTTCTGAATTTTGCTCTTGGAGCTCCTTGATGTTTGCGAAAACAACTAGGCGCTCACTGATGACACGATCGGTATCAGTCTGAGGTAGGCCCATGCTGATGCCTTGCAGCGCCATCTTCTTGAATCGAGCTTGGTCAGCGGCAGACATCGATCCCATACCCTGGCCAAGGTGTTGCACTTCCGCGAGCAGGAATTGAATCTGAGCACCAGAGTCTCGCAGTTCTGCATTCTGTTAGCTAGATGCCATGTCAAAACAGGATATAAATCAACCTACGTTGCTTCAGCGTCTCCACCTCTTTGGCGCTATCCTTGAGTTGTTTCTTCGAGGCCTTAACCTCCTTCGCACCTTGTTCGTTGTTGTCGTTCGCCTCCTGCAAAAGCTCGCTCAGGATGACGATCTCTTCGGCCGCACGGTCGAGCTCAGCCTTTTGGTTCTCGAATTCAGGACCCTTATCTTCCAACTCTCGGATAAGCTCGTCGAAGCTCTCCTGCAGTTTCATGTTGCGCGTATTGGCAGCTTCCAATTCACGCTTGACAGCCGCATAATCCGTATATACCTCAGTAAGGGATTTTCCGGACTTCTGAGACATCACGATTGCGTGAGCCGCAGGTGATACCAACTGGCGTTCTGGTGTGCCGGCTCCGCGCATTGGGGTCATAGGGCCGCCCCTGCCTCGCCTGCTCGCTGCAGGGGAGTGCATAATTGGCTGGACGGCTCCAGAGGCGTAAAGGCCAAGGTCGGCCTCGAGGCGCTCAATCTGGACTTCCAGCTCTTCAATCTTCTTGTGAAGGACACCCTGCTCCTCCCTAAGCGCTTCGTTCAGAGCCTGGACTCTCCCGATATCCTCAGCCGATTGAGTCTGCTGCTGATCTCGTAAATTCTCCAGTTGCCTGATGCGCTCCTTGGCGGACTTGGTGCTATTCTCCCAGAGTTCAGCTAGTCGCTTCGCATTAGAAATTTCGGTACGGAAATCGTCTTCTCGAGATGCTAGGTCCTCGCTCAGAGACTTGATCCGGTGTTGGTACTCCTCCACCTTGTGGCAGACCTCCTCGTAGCGTTTGGTGAGGCTGATCGCCTTCTGCTCCGCCATGTGGGCTTTGGACTGCGCTTCCTCAAGGCCTCGCTCCAACCCATTGATCTGAGCACCCTTCTCCTTTCTGTACTTTGAGAACTCTGCCTGTTTGGCCGTAAGCTCGCCCTCGAGCCATTCACTGTTCTTCTTGACAATCTCCAACTCCTGTTTTATCGTCTGTTCGCGGAATTTGGCGCCCGATTGTCCAGATTCAGCTTGTTGCGCCTTGGCTTCTAGTACGTTGACTTCGCGTCGTAGCTCGAGGAATTTGGTTTGTTGACGGTTGTACTCGGCTTCTACTTCGTCGACTTCCGTGCTTTTCCTCGTGAGTGCCTCCAATGTCTCGCGCTTCTCGGCTTCGAGGGTGGTGATCCGCGACTTTAGGGTTCTTGTCTCGTCGTCGCTCGAGGATGTGCTGTTTCGGAGCGTGGCCAAATCGGCCTCAAGCGCGACACGTCGGGACTCTAAAGATCGCATCTTGTTAGCCTAATGGCTCTGCATGTCTATATCGTTGGGGGGTGGTGGTAATTACCGGCTTCGGCAACTTGTTTCCGAAGGTCCTGGGTCTCTGCCTGCGCCGTCTCCATTCTCCCTTTCATACTGTTCACCCGTGCCTTCGCAGTACGGGCATTCTGCTCCAACTCGACCTCCAGCCGGATCTTGTCTGCCTTGAGTTCATCGTGGAGACGGGCTTTAGCGGTCAAGGCTTCGAGGACCGTCGCGATGGCCGTCTCGCTATTGCTGGCTAAAGACTCTATGGCGACCTGGGGGATCTCGAGGAAGGCCGAGATTTTGGGAACGTCGAATGCGGCCGGCGGCTGCGGCGGCTGCAGTGGAGGAGTGTCGTCAACCTCCATGGTTGTAGGGCGACGCGGCGCAGGCGTCACAGGCCGGTGGTCGCAAAAAGGAAGATTCGGGAGCGATGCTGAATTGTGCGTATAACGAGAGACCGATTAAGAAAGGGATGAGTGTTACTTTTGTAGTTGAAGAACGCGCCTGCACGATTCGATTTGCGAATGCCGGTGTATTAGGGGAGGTGATGGATCCAGTTTACAAGCGGGGAAAGGAATGGAACGAAGAGAAGAATGAAGGGGAAGAGAAGGCGATGACAAGGTTTGTGAAGGGTGATGTCGTCGAAAGGATCCTGAGGACGATGTAGGTGAAGTGGAGCAGGATGATGCGGGAGACGTGACGCTGTGTGTTGTTTACCATCCACAAATTATTTTTGGGGCCGCGGCGGCCATGCGCTTCGACACGAGCGCGCATGTGCACGGCGCACGGAGGGTGCAAACACCATCACAAACCACGATTCACACGAGGCTAAGTTGAAGAAGCATTACCATCTTTTAGCAATTCGACAATATACATTTCATACATCGGGCATCTCTATCTCCAAACGGCCGTCTCGATTCGTCCCAGAAATTCTAACACCGGCTGCAGTGACGTCTATAAATTGTAACAAAAATAAAACCCAATCGCAGACCGACTTGCAGAGGAGCGGTATTTCCATCACGTCGGCCAAACGCAGAGGGCCGTCGACGTGCATCGAATATGCATGCTCCAGTACACTATAATTGTTTTCCCCAGACCCCGATCCTAATGCAAAACGAGAGACAACTTGAGCGGAACGCCCACATCAACCGGGTCGCCCACCAGAAAAATACTACGCGAGCCAAGTAGGGGTTGCCTACGACATCGCTCCATCGCTTCGATGCCGATATTATATACAGAAAACAAATGCCTGAAAACAATGGATTAAGAGGGATATGATGTATGGTTTGTTCGTAGCTTCGGCCGGAAGTGGGGTTGTGTCCACATTGAGTTTTCGCCGCCGCGCCGAAAACAAAATAACGAAGGGGACCGGCCACCGGCAGCCGGTGGCTTGTTCTAGTCGTCTCGTTTCTCACCAGCGTATTTGGCAAATAGCGCTGGGCTCCGTGGGCGCTCGGATACGGGACTGGGGACCCCGAGGGCGGTCGAGGGGGCGAGGTTCATCCGCAGGGAGTTGAGCCTCTCAGGTCGCTGCTTGGAATCCGGCGGGTACACAGGCTCCGTGATGGTCTTCTCGAGAGGGACGTAAATCACAGGCTTCTCTCCATCTGCTCTGGAGTACAAGTAAGTCGCGAACAAAACGACCAGCGAACCGACCAGAAACTGCAGGTGCAAATCGTATATTAGCATTGGTGAAAGAGAAGTCGTCCTTTGGCAATCGTGAAATCTGTTCAACGTACCTGCGCAGAGACTTGAAAGTCAAAGAAGTAGATGCTCGCAATGCAGCTCAAGATGATGCTGATGCTGGTGGCAAAATTCTTGGCGATATTGTCCGCATAGTTGACGCAAAGGGCAACAACGATACCCCCGAGCGCCTGAAATGCAATCGCGGTCCACACGACCCCATTGTAGCCACTGAAAAAGCCTCTCCGGGCGATTTCGCTCCCGTCCTTCCAGGCGACTCCGATGAAGAAGGCCGGGAATAGTGAGTAAAACGACAGCTGGACGTTTCGGACCCAAAGAGTAGCAGAGGTCCCCTTCAGCACCTTCTCGAAATACACGCCGGCCAGTCCAGAGATAGTGCAGGCAACTATGACCGCCATCAAGCCAACGGACCTGTTCATCTGCAGGGCCTCATTGTCTTTATGAATGCCGTCATAGGATGCCGACCTGCCCACAAGAACGTCACGAATGACTTTGATAGTTGATCTGGTGACATGGCTGCTTGTACCCGGTTCCGAAGATGGTAGCTGGACGATAGCGACGCCAACAGTCAGGAGGACCAGCGAGAGCCATCGCCGGGCGGATAGTTTGCGGCCCAGCATGCTAACGCTGAAGAGGGCAGTCGTGAGGATTTTGAGTTGGTACGTGACTTGGAATGTTGCCGCGTCCAGGTTCGACACCGCCACATATTGGAGGCTGTTCTGTAGTGTGTACAAGGCGGCTGGGATGGCAAGCTTCCAACTGTCGTGCTTGAAGACTTCGTTGTAGACGGCTGTGGCGGTGGACAGCCAGGTCGCACGGGGGCCGTCCTTGGCGCTTTGGTCTTGATAAGCTATCAGCGAGCAGATTGCGAATTTGATAACTTCGTTCATGAAAACAGCGGTGGAGGTGAGGTAGCGGCCGGCAGGAGTCGAGGGCATGATTCGTGAATAATGCATTATCTAGACCTTGGGAATCAGCAAACGTGCGCCGGTGTTCTGACAGCCGCCTGTGGCGTTGCAGCATGAGGCAATGCGCACCAGTATCAGTGCCGAATTCTGGAATGTAAGCTAGTTCTCAAGAAGGTCAGCGGATGCTATAAATATGCCAGAGACGAAAAACAGACGAACGCACAGTGACCAAGGAGACATGCTTCATCGGGATCCCCATGAAGGAGGCATTCCGTGAGCTGTCGACCATCTTGGGTGTTGGCTGGCCTCTACGACGGCCGAAATCCGGGGAACCGAAGCTTTCTCCCCTCCCGTGCGCCGTGAAGCCCCAAGTCGAGGGTTGCCGGTCGCGTAGTGATGTTGATCCCTAAAGTCGGTATGTCGGTGTCGCGGGGCAGATATTGCAGGCAGAGGCAGGTGGCGGTGGAAAAGGTCGGATGGGTGTGGGACTGAATCTGATGAACCGTTGTGGCCTCGAGCAGGAGAGTAGTAGTAGAAAAGATGCAGTCGAGTCGAGGTGGAAAAGGAGGCCGCAGAAGCAAATTCAGCCCCCTTGTTAATAGTAGAACTAGTTGGACTCTGGCCAGGGCTTTAATAGGTAAGTCGATATAGTCGTTCCCGAACGCCCGAACGCCCACGATGGAGTAGATGGCTGGTCAAGATAGTGGTAACGCAGGTCGCCTGCTGTCTTTGAGGCCGCCAATATATCCCGTGGCGAGCAGAGATGGCTGTTTGTCGAGCGCATGCGTGGAGGTGAAGTCAGTTGCAGTTGGCGTTGCATCAATTACTCAATTGCAATTGCCTGGCTGCTCGGCTCCGGCTAAAGTAGAAGACCAAAGCGGACGGCTTTTACTTGAGTACTTACTACTAGTAAGTAGGTAAGTGCGCAGGTATTTATACCGAATCTAATTGAATGGTATTTAAATAGCATTGGTGCCAATTCCTCCCGGCCGGAGCTTACGTACTGCAATTGGGTTTACCACTGTTGCAATGGTAATCTACAAAAAGTCTATCCTGCGCGAGATACGACGCAGGCCGGTCCTTATCCTCGACCACCAAAGTATCCGCGTCTGGTCAAAATTCAATCAAATCCAAATTTGATGGCGTCGAAAGGTCCTCTGCAGAGATCCGGCTCCGTTGTGCCGACTGCACTTCCCAGTTCCGACAGAACTCTGCGTGCCACTATTCTCCTTCCACTCTCGCATCCGCCCTCGCCCCTATGACGCGGACCCTTAATTCCAACCCCCTTCGAGCTCCTGGGACCCTTCTTCGACCGCGAAATCTACGCGACCCTGCAGCCGCGGAGTGGGTGGCTAACTCGTCTCCCACGCTGCAGACGCCGTGGGATGGCTGGCTAGCAGTGCCATGGATCCAATATCTGCAGCAGGAGCGCCTTTCTGTGCGTATGTGCGTATGTTGTCGAGCCATCATCCACCCACCGTACTGACATGCGCACGAGCGAGTATCCAGGCACACCCTGAAGGCGGACGTCGAGATTGCCCAAATGGCGTAAGCCTATCCAGTTGCCCCGAGTCCGAAGTGCAGCTGGCTGATATAAATCAACTGTGGCAAGCGTACTAGGAGTAAGCAGATCTAGGCGCCACGACGAACGCGCACGCCACATCTTCCTTCAGCCACCCCGCCAGCTCATCGCGAGGGTTAAAAGCTTTTTTGGAATGCTATCCCTCGTCACGAAGTCCAAACGAGGGTTTTAATCCAGTTCCTGGTAGCGTGTCAAACCACAAAAAGGATGGGATCAATCCCCCGGCCATGCATTGACATGGCATCAGCCCTATCACAGCTGCAGAAGGAGGAGCGAGATCCATCGCTGCTCGCTTCCTTGTACGCTACGTCGATGCGCGTTACCTGCTGATGACACGCCAGCTCTCGATAGTAAAGTTTCATGTGCACAGCCACGGTATGCCAGTGTAATGCGAATTGGCCTCGGCTGGATAGGAATTCGAGAACAAGGGACAGCATGCAAGAATCCGAATTCCTCAATAAAATAAAGCACACCTGGACGCACGGAGATAAAACAGTGGCGAGATGCCCCGGTTCAGCCTCGCCAGCCAGCGATCGCGGTGCTCTGTACGAAGATGCAAACGGCGGCCACCAGCCTGCCTGTTGGGTTTGTGGATCGAACGCATGTGGAAGTTTGTCCAGACCGGCTTCTCCAGAAAGTATATAAATCTGGGCCTTCGCGTCGAGCGCCAACCCGATCGTCTCGATCGCAGCCCATTGGTTTGTCTCGTTGCCTTAGCGAACGTGCGAGCCAGCTCTTGATTTAATTCTCCGTTGTCTTGTCGTCATTCACTCGGTTCCTGCGCACACCCTCGACACCTTACATCACTCTGACCATCATCGTCGGCAATTCACCACCCTCAACGCTGGCTGGCTCGCGTCGCTCTGCGGTTTCCGGACGCTCCCGCGACTCGATTAGTGATACGGAAAGACACGCATCATCTGCGGAAGCGAAGTGGTTACGTAGCTCGATACCAGACAGCTATAACTGTGGGAGCATTGGAGATAGACCCCAGCAACCGCTTGGCACAAAAAGGCTCAAACGGACACCACCACCAGCTTTGTTGTCATATCAGCCAGTCTGCCCAAACTCTGCCTTGTTGCGAGCCTTGAACGATACCCTGCCGGCCACAGGACAAACCCCCATCGACAAGCCTTCCTTCGTTCAAATCTCTTTCTCTTTCCCCCTCCGTTTTTCTCATTTTCTCCTGGGTATCACCGTATAAAACTCATCTCCCAATGCGTAAGTCCTCCTCCCTTCCGCCCTGAGCGGTGTCCCCAATCGATTCTCCCCGTCGTTTTGCTTTGTTCGTTCCCATCAACCCCCGAGTTTGACGCTCTCCGCAACACATATCTCCTATCTGGTCCGCTTGGCGCAAAGGACAACCAACAAGGTTGAAAGAAGGCAGACCAGGCCCACATTTCCCAATGTTCCTCGATGCTTCGGATTGTTTGACGCCTCGTGTCGAGTCTGTTCTGATGCACACTCGCACGTGGGCCTTACATAGCTCCTGCTCGAGCTCTGCAAGCTCGAGCGTGGACATACCCTTTCCCCAATATCGCGCAAACGCCGGCCGGCTGGGTGACCTACCACAGCTTCGATCCTGATCATCTGGTCGTGGTCACTGGCTTCTCGCGCCTGGTCGTCGCAGAATCATCGACTGTGGGGACATCTGTTGTCGTTCGGCTATTTGGTTAAAACCGGTTAGCATCTGCTGTCGAACATTCCCAGAAACCCATTCCGAGTCAACAGACTGCAGGCGCCCGTTTCTGCTCTGGAGAATCATTAAACTTCCGTCCATCGTCTTCTTGCACAGCCCTCTTCTCCGCCCCAGCGAGCAGGCGGCTGCATTTCTTCGCTGGCCCTGTGTCCGATCGAGACAGGTCGTCCCTTCCTCACCGCGTACAGGAACAAGAGCCGTCATTTGCTAAACCCCTCTCCATCTTGTCCTTCTTGTCCTTTTTTCTTTTTTTCCCCATCAAGCTTCTTCCTTCCTTTTTCTCGCTTTGCTGTCGTTGTTGTGCCTATCGAATCCGCGGATGTTAATCTGCAGGCCAAGCGAACCCATTTGCGCTGCGCATCAACCCATCGTATTCATCTTCATACTCTCAAATCCCCGCTGTCTCCCCATCCACCCCAAACCGCTACCCACATACTCGCCGGGCGACGACTACCATCTGCTGCTAGCCTCCCTGTCTACCTCTCATATCACTCTCAGAATCACCTTTCCCCCTTAGCACAAACTCACGGCGCTCATATTGGCTTCTTCTCCCTCCTTGCTTGGTCTTCGCATCGCCTCCCCCATGGTCGATGAAACTGCTGCAGACCGTAGATATCTAATGAAGCTCTGGGCTGGGTCCCGGAAATCTTTACAGTCCAACTGAAACGGACCGCCTCTCGCGGTTCAACCTTCGCCTGGCTCTTCGAAGACTCGGTTCAGCCAAACAACATGCCTCCTCCTCGGGATCTAGAACGCGCCACAAATGGTACAAATGGCGTACATAGCACGAACGGCGTGAACGGTACAAACGGCGTGAACGGCCACAGCAACGAACACACCCCGTTACTCGGCTCAACCGTCCTGGACAACGATGGCTTTGTGAAAAGACACGCGAAGGAAGGTTGGAATGCGACCATGTCTGTGTTGACCAGCAAGTATGTCGTTCATCGGAGAATTTGAAATTCTAGATTGCGTTATTGGCTTTGACCCCCGTACTTATCCCTACGCCTAATCTAGCTACGTCAATGTCCTTTTGGTGTTCGTGCCGCTCGGTATCGCCTCTGGTATTCTCCAATGGTCGGCTATCACCATATTTACTCTTAATTTCCTGGCCATCGTTCCTCTCGCCGCCCTGCTCAGTTATGCGACAGAAGAGATATCCCTCTATGTTGGACAGACACTGGGCGGGTTGCTCAACGCAACCTTTGGAAATGCTGTTGAATTAATTGTGAGTCTGACGTCAGACGGCACTCCAACCATCGAGAAAACCCCCTGCTGATTCAAACATCCACCTGCAGGTCAGCATTGTCGCGTTGAACAAAGGTGAGATCCGTATCGTACAGGCAAGCATGCTGGGTAGCATCCTTTCCAACATCCTGCTGGTAAGTTTAAGTTCTGAATGTACCCTGCAACATCATCCTCTGACATCAATCTAGGTTCTTGGCTGTTGCTTTCTTTTTGGAGGGATCAAGTACAAGGAGCAAACATTCAACTCGACTGTCGCTTCAACTATGTCCTCGCTGATGGCCGTCGCCGCTGGTTCCCTCATAATACCGGCTGCCCTATATAACAGTTTCAATAATAACATTGACCCCATCAAAAATCCGGACCAGTACGCCTCGCACAACAGCAGCATCCTCCTCCTTTCTCGGGGGGCGTCCATCGTTCTTCTGATCCTCTATGTTCTTTACCTATTCTTCCAACTTAAAACACACACCGACCTGTTCAATGACGAACGTCAAAACGAAGATGAAGAGCCTGAGACGCCAGCTCTTTCTGTTTGGGGTGCTGGCTTGGTTTTGGTGCTAGTAACCATGATGGTCGCTGTCTGCGCTGAATATCTAGTGGACAGCATTGAGGGCATTGTCGAAACTACAAGCATCTCCAAGACGTTCATCGGCTTGATATTACTTCCCATAGTTGGAAACGCAGCGGAACACGTTACTGCTGTAGTGGTAGCGACCAAAAATAAGGTATTCGCCGAACCCTGCCACTATATCTGGGGAGCACTATTCTGACACGTCTGATTCTAGATGGATCTCGCCATTGGCGTTGCCATTGGCAGCAGCTTGCAAATTGCCATTCTCGTCACTCCTTTCCTCGTTGTGCTCGGCTGGATCATGGGCCGCGAGATGAGCTTGTTTTTCCAAACCTTTGAAACAACCGTCTTTTTCGTATCTGTACTTATTACAAACTACCTCATCCAAGACGGCAAATCCAACTACCTTGAAGGCGCTATGCTACTCGGAATGTAAGTCATACCTCCGATTTTTCTCTATGGAGTTTTACTAACACAAACGCCATCGGCACAGTTACATTATCATTGCTCTCTCATTCTATGTCTATCCTGACAATGAGCAACCCCGAGGGCCTGGATTCCCCATGTAAGGGTAGTGCCTAGGGGGCCTTTTTTCATTTCATTTTTTAACAAGTTTTTTGGGGCGGAGTCGATTTCTTTTGTATAAAATAAGCATTTCGTGTTTCTTCAACTTACATCCTCAGTTCACATCAGATTTTTCTTGCTCTATATCCATACTCTTTTTCACGGTGATGGGATGCTTGGCTTCCGACGAGGAGCTTGAAGGCCAAAAATTTTTTTGAATTGCAAATGAGTATCCAAAAGTGACAGATTTAAATTTCAATTGCAGGAGCTCAGAAACAGCATTGCACAAGCCCGAGTCGAATCACGTTGCTTGCGCTTTTTCGCACTTTTCTTTTCATATAGTTTCCTTTGTCTCATACCCATCGTTTTCTGGAGAGGTTCCCCCTATCACGTTGCTGATACACCTAGCCGCTTGAGTCTGTCAAGAACCTGTACATATTCAATCCCAGATTTCCTAAATACGATTCCCGGTCACACATGTGCAAATACGAACAAACCGAAGTGTTTGAAGCTTTGGGATTTCCCGATAGACGATACCCCCCCAACTGCATCTGGCAGGGGTGGACGGCCACGAGGCTTTGCGATCGATAAGGCTGCGGGGCGGGGATCACGCCATTCAACCGGCGCCGAGGCGAACATGAGATCGATGACAAGCGGTGCTAAGTTTATGCTAGGTTTGATCGGTTGATGCTAAGTTTGGCCGCGAAGATTAACACGGGCACAACGCAATCCGCCCTGTGGAGATAATGCACGCTCCTGGCCCCATCGCGTTGTTTGGACTGGCTCATTGTCAGAGCGTTCTAGATAGCCATTGTGGTGTCCAGGATTTAGGTACGGTAGGAACTACTACTATATAGACAAACCTGAGGTTAGAATGTGTGGGCTCAACCCATCGCATCATGCATCACTAATAATATATACCTTGAGGACCACCACTTCCAGTCGAAATAACCCCGCGCTCCGGTCCATTTCTGGTCCCATCGATTATAGCGCATATACGCGTATAAGCATTCTCGACGTTGACCTACTATGCACGCGAGAGGACACGCTCGTGGTATCAACCAGGAGCCAGCACCCTTTTCCGGGTTCCAGCCGGACTTCCCACTGCACAGAAGTCAACACCAATCCTCAAACTACTACGATGCGAGCATGTTTGAAGATGGTGACGCGGAGTTCCTACCTGTCGAGGCACCCCCTCGACAGCCCAATGCCCCTGGGTATAGCTTCTTGAGGCCGGGTCTGCAAGCCGGGTATCTGAGGGTTGCAGACAACAGATTTGGTAAGCCCTATGCTCTTGGGTTTTTGCTTTGAATATTTTCACTTACGGGGAATCTGCATGCAAGACGGTAGTGGTGACCCACAGCATACAGCCCACAGTCAGAGTGGATTCTCCTTCCAACCGGCGTTCTTTCCAACAATGGCTAGTCAAGCCCAGGCTGCTGTCCCGCCGTTGTTGCCGCAGCTGAGAGACCCTCCACGGCCGCCTAGTAGACTTACATTGAGTTCGATATCTCCTCCAAATGTTGTACCTACACCCACCGACTCATCCGTCTTTGTGGGAAGCTCCGGGCTGAGTTTGGCGATGAATCAGCCGTCTTCATTTTACGGTATTTCTCACTGGCTTCATACTGGCAATCCCCTACAGCTGGTACGAGAAGCTAACTCTGTGGCAGACCGTTTTAAATATCATTCTCCTATCACCGAACCTACCACCCCGGTTAGGCAGCAACAGTTGAGTTCCTCGGATGGATACGATGTAGGTTCAAATTCAAGCCCGTCGGCGATGCTCCCGCCGCCCCGTAGAGGGTTTCGAAATCAGGATGCGTATCCGGCAGCTGTATCACCGATTTTGCCTCCTGCACCACGGCAGAACCGACTGAAAGCTTTACTGGGCAAGCACAATATATCACACGCACAAGTAAACCCTGGGAGTGAATTCGACCTGCCCTTCTCGCCTACGCAACAGCATCCAATTAGCTCGCCGCGTCAGGCCTTATCTCTCTCTCACGCCCCTTTGATAGCGCAAGGGATCCCACTGGTCCCCATCGATGCGCTACCTTCAAAATACCACAGCGTCTTCCCGTATCAAGCATTCAATGCAACGCAATCCAAATGCTTCAACGCGGTCTTTAACTCAAGCGACAACCTGACGCTGAGTGCCCCTACCGGCAGCGGCAAGACCGCAGTGATGGAGCTTGCAATATGTCGCTTGATGGAGACGTTTGAAGCTGGCAGCTTCAAGATCATCTACCAGGCTCCTACTAAGGCGTTATGTGCCGAACGTAAAAGAGACTGGGAGGAGAAATTCAAGCCGTTGGGTTTGAAGTGCACGGAGCTCACCGGTGATACGCAGTTTGGTCAGCTTGCTGAAGTCAAGAATGGAGATATAATTGTCACAACGCCTGAGAAGTGGGATTCGGTTACGAGACGGTGGGCGGACCACAAGAGGTTGTTGGGGCTCGTCCGGCTGTTTTTGGTAGGTAGTCGATCTTGAAAGTATGCTGTGGGCTTCAGCACACCCCTCTAACAGCCAAGGTAGATTGATGAAGTCCACATCCTCAAAGAGGATAGGGGTGCTACGCTCGAGGTAGTAGTCAGCAGAATGAAGACAATCGGCTCCCGGGTCCGATTCATCGCGTTGAGCGCCACGATTCCCAACTCCAAAGACATTGCAACGTGGTTAGGGAAAGATAGCGACCATCCGGGTACCCCGGCGCATGAGGAACGGCTCGGCGAGGAATTCCGCCCCGTGAAATTGGAGAAAGTGGTCTACGGCTACCAAGCGAATGCTAATGACTTTGTGTTTGATAAATTCCTCGATGGGAAGTTGTACGAAGTGATCCAAAAGCACTCGCAGAGGAAGCCGGTCATGGTGTTTTGTGCTACCCGCAACATATGCGTTTCAACAGCGAAAGTGCTCGCCGAGAAGTGGAATGCTGGGCTGAGAGATAAACCGTGGCCGGCGCCTCTGACAAGCTTTTCGTTGCGAGATAAAGATTTACAAGGTCAGTTTCTCTGTGTGGCACTACCCGTTCTAATGCCCACTGGCGCTAATATAATTGAATGTTGGCGATGCAGTAACGGCGAAGGTCGGCGTTGCTTTCCACCATGCGGGCCTCGATGTGTCTGATCGGACCTTAATCGAAAAGCTCTTCCTGGACAGCCACATATCCGTAATATGCTGTACCTCCACGCTAGCTGTCGGTGTCAATTTGCCGACTCACTTAGTTGTGATCAAGAACACTGTGAGTTGGCAGGGCGGCCAGATGCGCGAATATTTGGACCTTGAAGTTATGCAAATGCTTGGGAGAGCAGGCAGGCCACAGTTTGACACAACCGGTGTTGCGGCGATAATGACCAGGAGGGAGAAGAAGAACCGATATGAGCGGATGATATCGGGTGCTGAGAAACTCGAAAGTTGGTATGCGCATCGACAAGCTGGTCAATCACAAAAAAAAGGAGAATGTTGCTGACGGGCAAAACAGTCTGCACCTTAATCTTATCGAACATTTGGTATTATGACACCCTATTTACTTTTGCAAGCTTGTGTGTATCGTCAGCTAATTGATAATTTCCGTGGTTCAAAGAATGCAGAAATAGGGCTTGGAACAATAACCGATATCGAGTCTGCAAAGCAATGGCTTCGTTCTACATTTCTATACATTCGAATGAAATCCAACCCTGCATTTTATAATTTCAAAGCCAACAAGATCGAAGCCGAACTTGAGAGCATTGTAGAGAAGGATATAGCTGCACTTGAAGAGGTTGGGTTTGTTGAGTATAGGCAATCGAAACTCGCTTGCCTCGAACCTGGAGACGCTATGGCTCGATACTATATCAAGTTTGATACAATGAAGAACATTTTAGAATTGAACGAGAAAGCCAGCGCCTCTGAAATTGTAAGCTATTTGGGTTTTTCTGAGCCCGGTTTCATTTCTGTTTGAGGCACTAACATTGGAACGTTGATAGTTGACCTGCGTATCTGAAGCCAACGAGTTCAAGGAATATCGCATCCGGTCGGGGGAGAAGGCCGTGCTGAAAGAGATAAATAAATCCCCGAGCATGAAGTGGCCTATCAAAGTTGATATAAGTAGCCCGGCGCACAAAGCGAGCATTCTAATCCAGGTCGGTAGCATAATATAACCACTTTATATCGACTGATCAGTCTAATCAATGGGATTTTGCAGTATGAGATCGGCTGTATCGATTTTCCAACAACGGAGGGCTTGCAGAAACACAGGGCTGCTCTCCTGCAAGACAAGTCGTTCATCTTCCAGCAGCTATATCGCATTATCAGATGTGTCTGCGATACCAAAGTATTTCTTCGAGACTCTGCGAGCTGCAAGAACGCCCTAAAGCTTGCTAGATGCATTGATGCCAGGGTTTGGGAAGATACTCCATCGATGCTCCTCCAACTCGAGGGCCTCGGGCCTATAGGCGTCAGAAAGTTCGTCAACAGTGATATTAAGACCCTCGAACAGCTCTATGCGTTAGAAACACACAAGATTGAGACGGTTGCGAGCCGGAATCCCCCTTATGGAGCAAAGCTTAAGCAGGATATATCTGGGATCCCGCGATTCCGACTGTTCACTCAGGTCACCAAAGTAGGTTATATAGCATATATTGAGCTGATGTGAATGTAAAACGTGCTAACTGCGGAGGTAGGTGCAAGCCAACCGCCGGAGTCCGGTGAAAGTAAGCTTTCGAGTTGAGATTGGGGTTTTGAATGACCAAGCCCCGGCTAGGTGGCACGGCAAGCTGCTTCACTTGTATTTTATGGCTGAGAGATCTGATGGCTACTTGGTCGATTTCCGTCGAATGCCGTGTGTCAACCTTTCCGCCATATCTTTGCAGGCGTGAGCTGATTCTGTGGAATATCAGGCTCCTCAAACTGTCCTCCAACAAGGACGTCATGCTGCAGGCTGAATTGGCACAACCGGGACAAAGGTTGATCTGCCATATTGGCTGTGAAGAAATCGGTAAGCGATGCTAACGCTGGCCTGGGGATGCGTCAAGTCACAGCTAATCAAGTTCCACCAACTCTAGTCAACACTTATCAGAGTGCTGAGGTGGAGGTTGATATCCCGGATTCGCAATTTCCACCCGCCAAAGTTGGAGGGTCTATGTCGGCTTTCCTCCAAAAGCAGCCTCGTGCGCGAGAGGAGGCCGAGGATTTGGATCTTATAGATCTTACAGCGTCGCAGATTTCGATAGTAAACAAGCCGTTTAAACCTCCTACTCGCGAGGAGAGCAAAATTAAAACACCAGAGTTGGACGAATTTGGGGATGATGAATTTGAAAGAGATTTGCTAGAAAGTGAGTAGGCAGCTCTTATAGGTAAAATGAAGGAAGCTAACATAGCGGGCAAGTGGACGGGCTCGACGAAGGTAGTATTCTGGATCTGCAGTCGATTCAGCATCCAAAATGGACGCCAATAAACTCGCCCAAACCGCCAAGGGACGGCTGCACGGCCGTGAAAGTCGACCATGGAGCTGAAGTGATATCACAAGACAGCCAAAACCGGGATATAGAGGATCATGAGCCACAACAGCGCGCAGACGGTAAGTGGGAATGCAACCACCGCTGTACAGACAAAACATCCTGTCGACACCTTTGCTGCAGAGAAGGGCGAGAGCAGAAGCCTAGACCAAAGAAAATACCCCCAAAGGCAGCACCGAAGAAGTTTGAACTCGCTCAAATAGTCCTCCCTGCGAAGAACCTCAACGGAACCGACAAGCCCAAGGTATCTCAAGCGCCAAGGATGAAGGGTCTACCGCAGACGAAGCCGTCGCATGGAGTACCAAGGAGACGGGTCTCTGACCTCGTCAGTGCAGCCACACGCTCCGGCGTGCCGATTATAGATCTCTCAGTCGAAGACGATGATGATGAACTGCTGTCATTCCAAGGCAACGGCGCGAATTCAGTGCGCAAGCTAAACCAGCTGCATGCCAAGTCACATGGCAAGGCTATGAAGCTTCCAAAGGTCTTAAAACCCACGTTTGAACATGAGGGTGGCGAAGTGTATGGCGGTAAAAAGAAGTCGGCCATATCGGATGAGCTCATGGACCTTCTCGATGATGACGGGGAATTCCCGACAGTCTCTGAGCTCTTCGGGAGATCGCGGGTCCTGGATGAAGCGAAGAGGGATGATAAGGTGGACGGGGGAACGTACGGCCTGGATGATGCTCTGCTGGAGAGCCTTGATATTTACGCCGTGGACAGTCTGGATAAAGCTCCTGACAACCTGGGCGGGCCTACAGATGTGCATGGGCATGGTGTTCCAGAGAAAGAAGAATTGAAAAATGGTGAAGGGCGGAAACGCAAATTAGTGGAGATGGATGGCATGGATGGGCCAAGCTGTATCAAAGGCGGGAAATATCTGGAGAGCAGTAGGGGCAGCAGAAGCCTTGCTATCCAGCAAATTTCGCCCAGTAGGTTCCACCTTAGTTTCCCTCATGGCATTGGTAGCTAATAATACTGATGCTTGACGCTTAGTCGAAATATATTCTTCGCCGACTAATTCGGTGACGGGCAGTCCCGTAACCACAGATATCGTTGAGTCAAACAAGAAGGTCAGATTCGAGGCAGCATTACAGGATATTTCGGTGAAGCCTCCTCGCAAGCAGAGCGTACCAGCGAATGCTGTATTTCTCACCACATCGTCGGATTCCAATCTAGCTAGCGAGAAGGATGACTGTGTGGTGGAATCCACAACGCCGAATACGACTATTTCCTTCGGCTCACCGGCGGATCCTGAAGGGCCCAAGGGGAATGTCCTCGAACAAGAGCTTTTGGACTTCTTTGGAGATTGTGTAGTTTTTGTTGATTGATGCCTACTTTTCAAAGTCATTTCGGGTTCTTTATGATTTGCTTTGTATCAAGGCGTTGGTGGCGCTGACTTAGGTTTGCGATTCAGCTACTGCGTATAGGCCACCGGTGGGCCTGTTTCTGTTTGGCCGATATTTATGTGTATAACCCGTCATGCGTGCAAAGTAGCTGCACGCTTTACAGATTTGCAACTCTCCTCGTGTTGTGACCTTTCCTGCCCACGCAACACCAAAATTGTTGCATTCTGAAACCTGCAGAAACAACTATCATGAAGTCATGAATCCCGCCGCCCGGACACTCGCAAGGTGTCTTAAATGCCCGCAAACCACGAGATGTAGCTTCTCCACACAAGTATGGCGGGGATACCCTCGCGTCCGCTCGAAGATGCGACCAACATCTGCAACAGATAGTGACCTCAGCGCCGCAGCCGCTCCAGATACCGACGTCACTCCTCAGACATCGCGGCCCCAGCAGCCTCCTCCTCCCCCGTCTCCACAACAAGCACGTGTATCTACATCTGCGCCACAGGCCGAGATACAGATCTCCAAGCCCCCCAAAGCGGGTAAAGACCGCTTTGGAGATGGCGGGCAAGACTTCCAAATGCCAGATCCGACGATGACGTCCGTCGCCTACCGTTGGGACACTGGAGCGCCTAGCCTCGAGGAGCTCAAGTACGCCGCGCGGTTTTTCGAACACTACCCTCCGCGGTTTCTGTGGGCGGCCGACGAGTTTGCCACCATGCCGGATGGGGCGGTACCTGAAGTTGCGTTTTTGGGGAGGAGTAACGTCGGGGTAAGTCTTTCCGCCCCTTTCCTTCAAGGGGATGCGTGCACATGTGTGCAGAGTTATACGACGGGTGCAGAGTATGGGAGTACGTAAGCAGCGTTATCTAATGCGGTGCGGTGGGGCTCAGAAATCGTCGATATTGAACGCGCTGATGCACCAGAAAGGGATGGCGCGGACGTCGTCCAAGCCCGGGCGCACGAGGAAGATGAATGCATTCAGCGTCGGCGGGGCGCGACTGACATTGCTCGACATGCCGGGATACGGCCACGGGTCGCATAAGTCCTGGGGCCTAGAGATCATGGAGTACCTCAGATCACGCAAGCAGTATGTAAACATGACAACAGCCCTCCTCCCTAAATATATACATAGTGCTGGAAATATAGACTACAGCTAACGGATCCAAGGTTCCGCCGGGCGTTCCTCCTGATCGATTCGATGCATGGAGTCAAGGACCTCGACTTGATGATCTTGGAGTCCTTTGCTCAGATGGGAATTCCGTATCAACTCGTTCTGTCAAAGACAGATCGATTGGAGTCTGGAAAGCTGGCGAAGGGGAAGAAGCGCACGCAGGTGAGCGAGCTGTTTATGGAGGTGCAGCGTCTCATGCGGGAGCACGGCGGACACGCGGGGCTAGGTGAGATTCTGGCGACGTCTACGCAACCAGCGAAGGGGATCAATGATTTGAGATGGGCGGTTCTCAGAGCGGCGGGGCTGCAGGGCAAGCGCAGGTGAGACGGGGAGGAGGGGGAGGAGAGGGAGGATCAGTTGTATTAATGGTAATTGGAGAATGAAGAAAGAACAGTTCCCTGCGTTTGTATAACGTGCCCGTCCGAGATCCTCCCAACCGTAAGACGCCTTGAGCCATCCAGAAAAGGTATAGTACAGTGATTAGGTCATCAAAATTGATATCGTTGTAACGTTGAAAGAAAAAACAATCGGCCACTACTTCCTCTTGGCTCTCTTGCTTCTAGACCCAGCGTCCAGGCGCTGTCGCGTAGCTAGAAACTCCTCTTCCGACGGCCCTGGCTCCTCGCTGGCCCGCTTTCTGCCCTTCTTGGCTGCCGGTTGGCCGCCGTATTTTGCCTCGAGGTTATCAAAGAAGCTGTGCATCTTGCCCTGTCGAGCATTTTGTCTGCTTCTGATCAATGCTGCTAGAGGGTGATTAGGGTCGTCTTCGGGGTTGCTCTCCTTCTTCTTCTTCTTTGTCGCCACGGCTTTCTTCTTGCCGCGCGTGGAGGTTGAAGCGACAGCCTCTTCCTCGTCGTCCTCAGCTTCTTCGGCGTCCGCGTTCTTACTCTTTCCGTCCCCGAAGAGCTTGTCGTAGACACCCAGCTTCTTCGCGTATTCCTCTGCCTCTTTGCTCTCCTTCTCTGCGTTCTTGCGCCGCTTCTGCCGGGCCTTCTTGGTCTCGTTGACGTAGGCGGGGTGGGCCTGCACCTCGCCCGCCTCGATAGCAGCATCAATGATCACGCGGAAGCGGGTCTCGTCAGCGATCGGGTCGGAGAGCATGACTCTTTCGAAGAGGTGGTCCATGTCGCCCTCGACGTCCTCGAAAATGCTCAACAAATCGGCACGTTCTTCCTCCGAGCCTGTATTGTCATGTCAGCTTCTGCTGAGCTACATGTAGCTGTTCAGATGAGGCGTCTCACCTTGATAGGTCTTCTTGAACTCATTCAGCGTGTCGCCGCTGACGACGTCCGCCCACATTTCCTTGTAGAAAGCTTCCCAGTCAAAGCCGTCTTCGAAGACGTCGCTACCGACGCCCTCATCCGTCCGGCCTGTGCGGTCGTAGCGCTTCCGTCGCGTCTCATCGCTGAGCACGGCGTATGCGAACGCGATCTTTTGGAACTCCGCGTGCGCGGTTGCCTTGTCCTCCTCTGCGGCTTTGTCAGGGTGGGTTTTCAGCGCAAGCTTGCGGTACGCGGTACGGATCTCGGCGTCGGTTGCGGCCTGCGCCACGCCGAGGACCTGGTACGGGTCGATGTCATCAGGTGGGGAGTCGACGTCGATATCTTTGGCGGACGGCATGATGGTCGCGGTTTGTTGTTTGAAGATGGATCGAGTGGACGTGGGAGAGATAACTGGGCGCGGAAACAACGCGTTTGCCGGATCAACCAATCACGCTTCCAGAACGGGAAGGAACCTGGCTGGCAAACGCTTCCGGGGACCTCCACTCAACACAACAAAAACAACGCTGAATCGATGACTAAACAGCACCGCCTCGCATCGAGTCTCGGGCCGTCGCATCATGCAAGTGACGGCGACGCATACGGCAAGGCACCGCCTGACGTGAGTTCCAAGCATGCGCGAACCCGCCGCGCGGCTTGTGTTAGTGGCCCCGGTTGGGTTCCAAGAATGCCTCAGCCCGCGCCGGAGTTTCCTTGCTGTGGGCACGGGTCCGGCTGAGTGGGACCGGTCATGGGTCTTTAAAACCGGTGACCTAGGCCAGGGAGGTAAGGAAGGTCGTCTTTTGGAACTAATCTTTCACTCTGCAGAATCATTCTGAGAGACTCTGCGCTACCTGTGACGATGGGCGATTTGAAAGACGACACCGCCAGTGAGCGCACGCCACTCTTGGCCAACAGGGTCAACACGGCGGCGATATCTAGCTCGAGCTCGTCCGTAAGTTCGAATTCACCCGGTATCGAGGTCGCAAATACTACCAAAATCCTTGACGGTGATGTCGCCCGGTCGGATGAGGAGTACGTCGGCTGGTTATCGCTGCCCAAGAAGAAGCAGCTGATACTTCTCGCCCTTTGCCGCCTTGCGGACCCAATATCGTCAACCTCTCTGCTCTCATATGTCTACTATTTCTTGCGGTCCCTCCCCGGTGCTCAGACCCCGCAGGAGATCTCTCGCAGGGCGGGGATGATGATGGCGGCGTTTTCGCTCTGCCAGTTCGCGACAGGGATGATATGGGGCCGGCTAAGCGATATATACGGCCGGAAACCAGTGATTGTAGTGGGCCTTTGTGGAAGCATGCTGACGAGCTTGGGACTGGGCTTCTCCACGAGCTTCCGCTGGGCGGTGCTGATGCGCATGATATCGGGGGCGTCCAACGGCACTCCCGGGGTGCTGAGGACGGTTGTTGCTGAGCTGATCAAAGAAAAGCGGTGAGGCCCAGTTGAAGTGAGGAATACTCTCGTGTCAAAAGTGGTGCTGACTGGTGTTCTTCTGTTGATATGGAATAGATACCAGTCGAGAGCGTTTCTGATCATGCCGTAAGTTGTGCATGCTGCGCGATATATACACCTGGTATAAACCTCCGGCTTACATCTCTTAGGATGTGTATGAACGTCGGCATCATCGTCGGCCCGATGCTGGGCGGGATCCTCGCCAACCCCATAGAAGCATATCCGGGGCTGGTCGGGCCTGGGAGCTGGCTGGGCGGGGAAGACGGCGTCGGTTGGATGAAGGCGTACCCATATGCTCGTAAGTCGAGTTTGGGATCTGAAGCCCCAAGCCTCGTGCATAGTACTGATACTTATATGCATCCCGTGCTAGTGCCAAACATCGTCAGTGCTATCTTCATATGCGCCTCACTCCTCCTGGCGGCATTTGGCATGGAAGAGACGAACCCCTCTGGCGACATCTTTGGTCGCCTCACCTCGGGGTTTTCTTCCCTGTGCGCCGCCGTTCGCACAAAGGCCGCCCGCATCCTGCGCCGCCCTCCACCCCGTTCATCATCGTTATCATCGCCATCACCACTGCTTCACGACCCCGCCTCTTCCCTCTCCCCATCGCCGAAACCACCCAGCGCCATCCCGCTATCCGAGGTGCTCACCCCAAGCATCACGCTCATCCTGCTCAGCTTCATCATCCTCCCACTGCACAACACCACTTTCATCCAGCTCTATCCCATCTTCCTCTCCACCCCGCGCCACGATAACTCGCACCGCGCCACACCCCTTGGGTTTACCGGCGGCCTGGGCCTACCCGCCGCGCAGGTCGGCACTGCAATGGCGGCACTAGGCGTCGTCGGCGTCAGCATGCAGTTGTTGATCTACCCGCCGGTACAGCATCGACTCGGCACGCTGCGCTCATACCGTTGGTCGCTACTGCTCTTCCCGCTTGCGTATATCCTCACCCCGTTCTTGGCAGTGCTTCCATCGACCACGCGCGACCTGCGGCTGCCGGCTGCCGGCCCGGTGGTGTGGGCGGGGATTGTTGCGACGCAGTTTGTGCAGGTTAGCGGGAGGACGTTTGCCGCTCCAGGGAATGTGATCTTGTTGATTAATTCTGTCGAGAACCGGCGCGCGCTGGGCACAGTGAATGGACTGGGCTCGAGTTTGGCGAGTTTGGCGAGGGCGGTGGGGCCGTTGAGCGCTGGGTGGGGTTATGGGATGGGACTGGAGATCGGGGTTGTGGGCGCCGTGTGGTGGGCGATGGCGGCTGTGGCGTTGTTTGGGGTGTTTGTGAGCACCTATATGAGCGAGGGGAAAGGGTTCGCTCAGAAGGAAGAGGAGGAAGAGGAGGAGGAAGAGGCAAGGCTGGTGAAGGGCTCGGAACCGGTGAAGCTTGTCCGGGGCGGCGCTTCGTGATTTATATATAGATATCCCAAGCTTCATAATGGAGGTGCTGTAGAGATGAGACGGTGGTATATAGCTTGGCCGTATAAAACACGCGGAGGAACTTAACGTATCAATATTTTGGAAGAAAGGCAATACTAAAAGTAGCACTCGTATAATTACAACGAACGATAAACCGGACCAAGAAACCGCTTGAACAACAACGACAGTGATGCAAAAACACCCACATATCCTACCAAGCTCAGACGCCTATAGCCTGTCCTCTCCAGAACACCGTCCGCTGGCCCGCTAGCTAGAACAAATCCTTGATCTGCTTCTCTTGCCTTGGCTCCGCCTGCGGAGGAGGATATATAGGAGCTGGCTGCGCTGTCCCAAAGCCCGAGCTCTCTGGAGGAATGACTTGGTCAATCGTGGTATTGGTTGTGGTTGTAACACTAGTACTAGGGTCAGTCCTCGGAGGGGGCGGGACGTCGTCCAGCACGGACTCAGTGAGCAGTGCTTCCGCAGCTTCACGCTCAAGGCGCTCGCTTTCCAACCTAACTTCCCTTCCGCGCTCTAGAAGATGGTTGTTAGTTGGATTGTAGTGGGGTTTGCATCGGAGGGGCAGAGAGGACTCACTCCAACAGTACCAAAAGACAAAGAGAAGGACTGTACGACAAATCTCAAGTTAGTCCATGGCCGTATCAGACGGATACTAGAGGGAATCTTACCAAATAGTGCCATCGAAAGGACGACGTTGGTGCCCAATGCAATGCCCGGGAACCGCAGCTTGATAGCATTTACGACCGTTTTCAAGGTATCAGCAACGATGCCTATTTCTCAGCTGTTAGCCAATTCGGCGACATATATACGATTCACAGGAATATGAGTTACCAGGCTTTGTGGCAATCTGCTTCAGCGTAGGGATGCCGAACGTGGCGGCTTGTGCAGCAAGCCCGGCCCCTGAACCGGCACCCTCACCGCCTGCAAGTGTCTTCTCTGAGAGCCCTAGAGCGCCCGGAATCTTCTCGGCGAGACGCTTCAAGAAGCCAGGCATTTCGTTGAACATGGTTTCGAGCTGTTTGGACTTAGTCTCGAACAGGTTGATAAGGTCGTCGTAGGCGGTGGGTACGCCGTTGATCATGTCCTTAAGAATCTGGGTGAATGATTTGAGCAGTGCGCGGGTGTCCGGCGAGAGGGAGAAGGCCTTGCCGTCCTGGGCGGCAAGACTGAGGGCGTCGAGAGCATTATGGAGCTCCTTTTCCTCTGCTGTTAGGTTGGCGTAGTATGCCTGCTGTTCCTCCTTCTTGGGTTTGCCTTTGCCCTTTTTATCTTTTTCCTTTTCCTTTTCCTTTTCCTTTTCCTTGTCTTGTACACTCGGGGGGGCTTCTCCCTCCTTCTGCTTCCCTTTGTCGACGACGTTGGTCTCCTTCTTCTGCAAGAACGCCGGCAGATGCTCGACAACCTTCACCTGGCGGGCTTTCTCGTATGTTCCGACTGCGTAGTCGGAAACGGTCTCCTTCCAGGTTTGCTTCTTGGGGAGATCGCTAGTTTCGGACGCCGGTGGTGTATCGGCTGGCGAGGCTGATGTCACAACCGAGTTGGCGCTGGAGCCGCTGGCGGGGAGCAGGACCTCCTGGGCGGTGGGGCTGTCGACCAGATCTTCAAAATACTGCTCGTCTTTAGCATCGAGAACCTCCTTGGCGCCGGAGTTCTTTGCGTCCTGGTGCTTTTTGAACTTGCGGTAGCTGAAGTACTCCAGCATCTTGTCGGTAGCTGTTGGTGGGGCCGGAGGCTCTGATCGAGATGTGATCCCGGCCTGATGGACGAAAATCGGTCAAAGGGTTAGTATGATAAGGGGAAAGGGTTTGGAGTCGAGCGATGGCGGGCGGTAGGAGAGTGGGAGATCTGGCGATTGATATTATACCGGCGCGGCGCAGTCGAAGCAGCCTTGTCGCGGTGGATGACGCCGTGATGCTGCGACATGACGTCGATGGCCACTCGCCACACCGTGGCAACGTACACCGCCACAACACATGCTATCGATAACGGGACTTTTCGCCCCGGTGCGATTGACAAATGCCCGCTCTATATATCGACTTTCAGTACTCAAGTACTCAAGTACTTACTTATCTACTCTGTAGCCAATTGCGAAGCCAGCGAATGGCCTAGGCCCGGCACTGGCAGGCTTTGGGCGGACCGCTGTTGCATCTATGCTCTATTTGGCATGGCATGTTGTACAGGTGTTGGATATAAACTTTTTTTATATTTTATTTTCTCTTCTTGCCCAATTTGCAATTCGCGACTTCGTGCCCCGGATCCGTCTCCTACCCCCCACCGATACCCGATACTACAACAGCGCCCCGGACGTGTCTGCAAGATGTCTGCCGCAGCAAAGCAAATCGCCGTTGTAATTGGTGGCTGGAGAGGTGCGACGCCCCGCAATTGCATCCACTCGTCTACGTTGCGTAGTGCCAACTAATCCCTGGGGCGACATCTAGCCGGCTGGCCCACCGCCCGCGACCTGCTGATCAAGTCGGAGGGTCCAATGGTCCTCTACTCGACAGGGTCCCCCGAAGACGCATCCACATTGAAGTTCATCGAAAAGCCGGAAGAATCTCCCATCTACCACCATTATGCCCAGAAGGGCTCCGAACTCAAGAACGTCCCGCTCGACGCTCGCAAGGGGGATCTGGTGCAGGAATTTAAGGAAAAACTGCTAGGCTTGCACGGCACACAGAGCATTTCCGTTCTCATCCATGCCGTGAACGCTCCTTTTGCGCCTCACAATACGACTCACGTGAAGAGAGCAGTTGAAGAAATCTATTATGGCGCCAAGAGGATCACAGAGGCCCTTGAGCCGCTCATGAAGCGCAATGGCGAGGGCAGAATCGTCTTTGTGTCGGCACCGCAAGGCAAGCCATCTTGGATCTATAATAAGGATGTGGGGAGACTGTTCCAGGAGAAAAACATGACTTGGGACCATCTCGACGGCACCATGAACAAATACATCGATGACGTTCAGAACGGCTTGATCAAGGATGCAGGATGGCCTCAACCGAACCCCGGCGCCAAATCTTCTGCTCCAGGCCACATCGCCAATATCGGGGCTGCAGCCATCCCGTTTATCCTGGGCAAAGACAGCGCCTACAATGGTGTTTTGGTCAACTCGTGCGTACCCGAGCAGAGGGGACGCGGTAGCGGCTTTGGTCCCCCAACGCCGCTTCTCCTGGCGACGGGCGACATCAATGGCACCACCGGGAAGTTCTGGGAGAAAGAGCAGGTCGCCGAATGGTGAGCTTGGTATAGTCGATCTACTGGTGCATAGCTACATGCACTGCAGCTCGGTGGTCGCTTGTCTGTAGCTTCGAAACCCGGCGCGGCGTTCTGGGCCTGTATATCCCTTGTTCCTGGCAACTAGACCGCGGTTAGCGCTACGGCTGGCCATGTCACCGTGTATATAGTATCTCCTGTAAATCTATGTTGTACAACTATCTCCGTCAATACAGCTTCCGCTTGTGGTCGTAGAGATACACCCTTCCCTCGCTTGTTCTCCTGCTGTCAAAAATGCAGTGACGTCATGTCGTCCACACAGCCGAACCAACTTTGGCCGGCCCAAGTTCCCACGCATTTCACCCGACCAGCCAGCAAGACGGCCACGATTCAAGATGATGCCAGAAAACTGCCTCCTCCTTGAGCTCGTATCCTCCGACTCTCCTTGGCCACCGCGCCTCTCACGTTCGTCCTCACGATGCGTAACACCATAGCGCAACGGGTGCTCCCACATACGCGACGGTGCCTCCCCTCACTCCGACTCCAAAGCCAACCATACTCCCTCGCACAAGTCGCCAGACAATTCTCCTCGCGGGCATCCACCCTTCACGCGCGCCAACAGGTGCTACACGGTCTCACCGCCCGGCTGACGACAACCCCGTCGCGACTGTTCAAGCTTGTGCTCCCGCTCCCCGCCATCCGAGAAGACGGCGCGCCAGACCGGCCGCTGACTGCAAAGGAGAGCGATGAGTACCAGCGGGATCCCCCGTCGGCGCTGTCATCCCCGCAAGCCTCAGATGCGGACACTGTCGACCAGCAACCCAAGCATCTGGCACTGTTGATACACCCCAATCAGCCGCTGTCCCACCTCGCGCAGCTGATCCAGTCGCAGTTGCCCACGCTCAAGTCCGGCCGGATTCCTACCGTTAGCTTCTACCGGCCGCAGGAAGCGCCGCCGCCGAAAGATAAGGTTGTCGCGCCGCCGACCCAGGAGGTGGTTGAGTCTATTGCAGAGGGGGCGCCGAAGGCCGCGCAAGGCTTCTCGAAAGACGCGGATGAGCAGAGCTTGGTGCTGTGGTCTGGTAGCACTGAGGTTGGTGATTTTGTGAGGGATGCGGCGGCCGGGCATGAGGAGGAGGTAAGGGGCATCGAGGGCGGTTTCGTGATTGATATCGAGGGCACGCTAGACAAAAGGTGCGTGGCGGCTAGTATCTGGTTTACTGGACAATGGAGTAGTTTTATCAAGTGGGTTTTGTAATTGACTAATTGGAGCTGTGAAGTGGTGTGTGGGTGACCGTGCCGAGCTTCAATGATCGGACGCTATTCCTGCGGCGTAGGTACGGCCGGATCACGAAGGAGATAGAAGGCTTCGTGGAGATCAAAGAGGTTTGGCTCCCCGTTTACGACAAACTGCACTCGTCTATAGCCGTTCTGACAAAATATCGTCACAGAAATGTGACAAACTGGCCCACAAGACAGCTCAGGTGCGAGATCCCTTCCCAGTTCAGCAATGCATGTGCTAAATCCCGCTAAAATTCCCTATGACAGAACGTTGCGCTCGGCGGCTTTGCAGGCCTGATTGGCTGGTGGGGCCTGGTGTACTTTTTAACTTTCAATACGTTAGTAAACCGCAGATTCGAATGCGTGGACCCATCGAGCTATGGCTATATCTAACATATATTGCATCCCTATAGATCTTTAGGATGGGGTAATAAACCCTCCCATAGTCCATTCACCACAGAGCACATTTTTTAACAGTCTGTGATATCCACAGACACGATGGAGCCGGTAACTTACCTTGCTGGCCTCTCCGGAATCATGGCCGGCTACCTCTGGTTCTTGTACCACAATCGCGATGTTTCCTATCGCTCCGTGTTGCACGCAACAATAGCCCGCCGCCAGCTCAAGCTGTATGATTTGCACGGGTTCGACGCGGACCGATGGCAAGAGCTGCTGGACGAGGGCCGTTCGCTGCGCCGAGAAATCAAGAACGTCGCAGAAGAGTACGGCGTCGAGTGGGACGGTAGGGGTGAGTCCAAGTCCTCAGGCGACGTGGGATTGCGTGGCGGGGAGCAGGCAAGGAAGCAGGCAAGGAAGGCGGCAAAGGTTGAGAAGGTTATGAGAAAAGAAGAAGCCAAGGAGGAAAAGAAGAAGAACGAAGGAAAGGATGGAGGTAAGAAAGAGGGGGAGGACGGCGACGAAGATTAATCTATCACGTACCAGTGCTAGCATGGAAATGTTTATATTGAGCGCTCATCAACTTGCCATGAAGGAAAACCCTCTAGATATATTTACTTACTACTGGTTACGAGAAGAAACAACAGTAAATAAGGCATGGCAATGATCTATGATCAATGTCCCATTTACAGAACTTTCTTAATCTCGTCCTTGTCCTTCTCGATAGTAAATTCTGGTCGGGGGAGCTCGTGTCCTTCTGTTGTCCTTCCATACATAATCCCTCCCAATCTACTCACTGGCTTCAACTTTGCTATATCCACAATCGACCCTTCGTTGCCTTCCAGCCACATGTCCTCGCGGATATGAAAGTTGACGCCTTCCGCGAAGATTGTGACGCCGGTGTTCTTTCCCGTCGTGGGCGAGTACCAGGGATGGTGGGAGACGAGCTTTGCCTCGATGCTGAAAGCGGACTCTGCGACATGTGGCGGCTTGACCTTGGATGAGGGCAAAGGGGTCAAGCCAGACAGGTCGAACTCCGAGACCCCGAGTGGAGCGTTGATAGCGGTGTAGTTCGCGGCCCTAAATGTCAAATTTTGTAAGGATCAAGTCTAGGTGTATTATATATATGTGTGTGTAAAAGTATGTGCATACGAAAGTCCAACGCATGCCAACGAAGGAGTACTCACTCGATGAACCATTCAGAGATGACATTGATAACTAGCTCGCCGGTGTCGAGGATATTTTGCAGGCTATCCTTCTTGTTTTCCATACCGCTGGATATACCCACAACCCTATATAGGATATTTATTCAGTCTTTCTGATCCTACGCGTGATCATATTTTCCATTGGACTGACATGATTGGCGGGTCGCTGTTGACCATGGTTGTATATGAGAAGGGTGCCAGGTTTGTGGTCGTGCCATCTTTAGATATCGTCGATATAAATCCGATCTTTGAGTTCCAGCATTGGATATTATAACCGTTGTCAGCGATGCATACATCATACTTGTTTTCGACCGTGATGGATAATATCCCTACAAATCTTGGGGTGATAGCAGATATCAAAAGTTTATAGTTATCTCGAGGCAGCCTTCCCGGAGCGTGCGGGTCAACCTGGACCTTCTTCAACGCCTTCCAGGAGTCGTCGTTGGCACCAGTCCCTAGTATACGTATCCTCTTAGTATGTGTAAATTTATAAATGAAACCAGTGTATATCTATCGTGATAGATAGATGTGCTTACCTGCTTTCCATTCTGGACTGACGGTTTTAGTTAGTCTCCATTGGATGTCTTCCCAGTCTGGCCGTGAGGCCTCAGCTGTTTTGAAGTCCGGATGCGCGCTGGACATCTTGCGAGCGGTGGAGTGGATATTGCGCAATTTCAGACTACGGGTTGCGATTGGATGGATACGCGGGCAGGAGGCCGAAAATGGTCGAGCGAAAGTGCTACAGATGCGATAGCTTAGGCTTTGCATGGGACTTCGAGGGGAGGAGTTACTGTGTGGATATAGAAATATTTAAATGCGTCTGGTGGGACATGGTGCATGGTTTGAATACTATGCCGGTATACGGCACCGAGGTAGACGCCGGCGTAAAACTGTATTAGTAATCAAACAAGACTGGTTGATTCAAATTTCTATTGCTAGTACCCACTTTAACTTGGGTCACATCGAACGCACGCATGCGCAGTCATCAAGTTGTAATCTGTTTTGTCTATAATTATTCCAGCGCTAGCTGGTATAGTATTGATATCGCTGGATAGTCTTGGACTAGTATAGTTATAGATGCCTGGGTAGCTACACAATGCTGCTACTTGAGGATACGCTCCGAGACTCGAGTCGATTCCTGATCGGCTAGCGACATTGAAAACGACCCTGATTTCGGATGGGGGTGCACTGTGCGTGTAGTGGAGGCAGCGAGTATGCCAACATTGAACTATACCTATCTGTACTAGTAGCTACGTGGTATTCTTCTCATTGGAGTGCAGTGTGCTGCCAACCCCCACGCTACTTTACGTGTTCCGAGCTTCCCTTATCAAATTCAAAGAGCGGCTTTTGACTTGGCAGAAGCTTGACCGCAGTGCGAGCGACGAACAGGTTTATACTTGCCGTTATCAAAGGTTATTGGCCCGGCAGGGCCAATTTAAGTAGCGGTAAGTGCAGGTGCTCAACAGTCTGTTAACTTAAGCTTTGCTTGCTTTCTCATTTCCACCATATGTGTGCATGTACATGTAGAGAACTTGAGCTCGATCGAGGGAAAAACTACACATTTCCACGCAACAATAGATGCTTATATATCCGACTTGAGCATAAAAAATACAGATATCTCACCTTCTGCTACGAGCACCTCCGATGAATTCTCTCGGCAAACCTTTTCATTGAAATCAGGTAAACATCAAATTAACATGTTAACAAGCATTGATCGCGCCATAACCCGCCAAGAGATAGCTTGGGAATAGGAAGGACAAAGCAGGCTCCGCAAAACGCCAATGGTATAGTATATCCCCCTGCAATCGGTTGTTGAATTTTGGGTTGCAAACAAAAAGGAAATGGTAAGGGGCCCCAACAAGTTTTCGCGATGAAAATTAAGAGACAAGACGCCCAATATTTGGGGGTTTCTTTGCTCTTTCAAGTCCTTTGAGGAGTAATGTGAACAATTGACAGACAATAAGGTAAAAAATATAAAGCAAGCTGAATACAGTTGGCGTACCCTATGGCATACCCTTAGCCTGTGCCGTGACTCTGGGGGAGAAATCGAATCTGTACATCTCGCATCCGGTGATATTTTGGGGGGTTTGGGAACCACCAACTATATCATAGGTGCTAATTTGCAGATCTGGGCGGGTTCGCCATGAACATATCGAGACTACTACCGTCTTCTCGTGTAGCCATCTCGGATAACAGCGTCATCAATGGGTCAGGTTCTAGCTCTGTTGTTAACGAGTCCTTTTCTTGGACGACGTTTGAGTCACCAGAGTACACCGTCGGGCCCATTCCAAGATCGAAAAAGTTGTTGTATGGAGTCGAGGAGAAGAACGAGTAAGTCCCGGAAGGGGAGAAGGTGTACTTGTTTACATCGTACGAATACGGTGCGTTTGGCATGACCGGGGAGTTATAGTCAAACGGCGTGTTTTCGGGGATAGCTATTGAAGATGGACCTCTTGGCCCCATTGATAGTGGTTGTCCAGGGTAATGAAAGTTGTTATGATTGTTGTGGGCTCTCTGGTGCGTTTGAATGCGGTATTGGTCTTGAGGCTGGTTGAGTGGAGTGGATCCGTCTGAAGCTGACGAATACCGATGTATTTTAGCCCGCTTCGTATGTCGAGGGTTGCCATATTCGTCGATTTGCGCCAGTGAAGATGCCGACCCTCCGTCCGTTGTGTTTGACGGAGAGGCATTGTGAACTTGCGGAGTGCTGACAGATGGAACCGGGGAGTTGAAAATTTCGGATAGAGTAGGGTCGGTGAAAAGATCGTCGGGGTTCGAGTGGCTGTAGCATCGTTAGCTTTGAGCCGAAGCAGAACATATCACTTCGGAAGGGGAACTGACTTTTCGACGGAGAAGTCGTTAAGAAACTCGAACGGGATAAAGGCGGTGTCGAACGTTACATCCTCGTAGCGATCAAAGAAGTCGTCAAGATATTTAACCTCGGAAAACGCCGCCCTGGATAAGCGAATGTGGTTCAGATATATTCGTCGGAGGGTTGAACACTAATGATTATATTAGTTACGAGTATCGCGGCAAGAGAGTGCGCCAATGAATCATACCTGATGATTGATGATTGCCCATTGCCGTCTCATACGGATCAGAAATCTTATGACTCTCAGTAAACTGTCTCTACTACCTTCTGATAACGTATGCCCAGTATACTGCGTTCCATGTAGATGAACTGTAGCTGCAGAGGTCAAGCAATAAGACATGAATGCAGGCCATTCAATTGAAGGTGTATTTGCGGCCTGGTGGGCAAGGTCCGTCAAAACTTTCGCGTGTTGTAGACACATGTTCGTAGCTTCTTGTTGCCAGGCCTGCTGCGTTCCCGTGCCCTTTATCTCTTTTAAATTGATAGGTAGGAATGTCCGGCAAATGAGACAGTATATGAGATGATACACTGCCTTGCTTAGGTAGAACACAGTTGCTTCGCTGCCAGAAGGAAATGAGGCCTTCTCTTGAGCCTTGTTTTCGAAATAGCCTGCCCATACTTTGAGCTCATTTCGGATCATCGACAGATTTGAAGACGAATGCCAGGGGAAATGCGAGTCGCCTTTTACACCACCTTGCTGAATATAAAGAACGGTTTTGCCTAGTATTCGGACAATTTCCACCAGCATGGCGTTTGTGTTTCGAGATTGAGGGATACTGTCGAATTGTTGTCCGAATCCGTCCTCTGAGAATAGCGATTCCTCACTCGGTTTTCCGCTGCGGAAATGTGATTCAGAACACGGGAGGCGTAGCTTGATAGTGCAATCGCTGATTAGGGGCGGGCGATTGGAGCCGCACACGGCGAAGCGGTCCATTAGGTAGCAAGTCCAGAAACACCTTCTGCGCACTTCGCGTTCGATAGATGTCACAGGGGAGGTTGGAGGCAGTTCTCTGTGTAACTCGAGAGCAAGGGCCATTCGAATTGCAGATCCTATTACCTATGGTTAGCTAGGGTATTCCACGACTTGTTGAATAAATATAAGTATACCTAGCTGCATAAATGATTTTTTCCCTTGGCCAAGTGCAAAGTAAACATCAGACAGCAATATCAACGTCAGCAGATTGTCGATTGAAGGCTCATCTGCGTCTACTTGGTTTCGGGCTAGACTCGCGAATCTCTCTGTCCACTCCGTGAGTGTCTTTTCTTTAGGTGGCAAGGTATAGCTAGTTCATGATAAGCCCCCGATCTCTGGTTCAGACCCAATAAGTTTGAATGTGTACACATACCGGATACTTGTTGCGCAAATTGCGTTTAAGAGGTGCTGCGGCAGACTACCATCCTGAACTCTGCCCCTAAAGGTTTTTTCATGGATATAAGAGTATGGTTTTTTATTGACCCGACCGAAATAGACGTCCACTAAATGAGGGACAAAATTTGCATCCATATCCAAACTACAAGATGGTCAGCCAATCCCTAATTAGCATAATTAGGGGAGAGTAGTTCTGACCTTATGGGGGTAGGGGCCAGTTCGGACACCTCCTGTTCGAAATATACAGCCTCCTCTCCATGACTTAACCCTGGCCCGTCTTTTGCTGTTTGCAATAATGTTGCGGTGGTCAATGGCGGCGAAATAACGACAGTTGATGAACTATCATTTGAGTCTGCTGTAGCCGGTGGTTCATCCGAGGTCTTGATGTCGTCCTCACCGGACCCCGAGTTCTTGTCCTCCAATCGCTTCTCTCTGGTAGCTATATTAATATAGGTTCTATATTACCCGGATTCGAGGAATGCTGGTTCTCTGCTACTTACAGATGCCCTATTCGTCGAAGGAGGTCTTCAAGAAGCTCGGTTTTGGGGCCGCTGGGGATTGTGTTGTTAGCCAACGTCTGTGGTTGGGGCGCTGTTTGACAGAGACTCTTCTGCGTACCGTTTGCGGGGAACAGCGTCTAAACGCAGTGGAGCAGAAGGTTAGCTGCGGGCTGCGCCAACCACTCGGTCCCGGGCTGCGATGAGACGGGCTTACCATAGACACACTCGCAATGGAAGACCTCGCAAGACTTGCACTTTGGCCTTGTTCTGCTGCATTTTATCTGTGGTCACGGTCAGTCAAATGCTGCCCTGGCGCTGTTTGTTGAAATCCTGTTACGGGACTGCGCTGGGGGGGTAGCCATCGTATTGGCAGATGGGCGAACCTTTCGCTTCCGACACGATTTGCAGTTCATCGCTTCCTTCTCCTCATTGACCAATTTTCTGTTCGGCAGTTTTGTGATCGCGTAGACATTTCCATTCGCTGGTCGGGACATCGTGGCCGGATCATCGGCGATGACGCCCTCGTAGCCTCCAGGCACGGGAGTCGACTCCAGCTTTGGTTCTGGTTCTGAGGCCAACTTGCGTGTATTTGGATCGCCAGGCCGCGCTGTCAGCGACCCTCGTTCTGGCCCCTCCTTCTCACTTCGCAGACTTCGTGGGCGTCCTTGGGATAGAGAGCGCTGCTGCGCCGAGTCCAAGTGGGTTTGTCCGAGTTATCGGCTCGCGTATCTCCGATATGGACGCTTTTGTCGCAGTAACGTACGCGTGCACTCGTCGCCGGACTCCCTCGACCGTTACCGACGGCTTTGTCCAGGATATCAATTAATGGTTGCTTTGAATGCGGATGTTCTGGGTACCGAAAAGGCAAGTTTCCTGAAGTCGGGGATCAAGGGCTTCGCCAAGCTCTGCGGTAACTGTAGAGAACACGCAGTGCTAGTGGCAGGAGGTATCCAGACCGCTCAGATCGCCCAGCCCGCGAAATGCTGGGGAACTGTGCAGGCAATAGGGTCGACTGTCCAAGGGCGCCCTGATATCGACACTGAGGAAATTGGGCTGAGAGTGGATTCTTGTGTTGGGACTAGAACTGGTCCCAGAACCAGCGAGAGAAAGGGTGTCGCGATATCGTGTCCACGGCTATATCAGGGATATCCGGCAAAGGGCTCCGATGTGCATGTAATCCAAGGAAACGAGGCAAAGTCGGAAAAAGAAAACAGCGGAGCAGGCCCCGAATACCAAACGTTGACTTGCCGGACCACAAATGATGGTAACGTCGCTGGCTGTTGTCGGTTGACAAGATGAACCGTAGAGTCGCCTAAAGTTGGATACGAGTTCGCCTCCGATGGTGGGATATATTCCATGGGAGGAGGTTCCGCTAGTTGATAGGGAGTTGGTTTGGGGTGGTTCGTTAGTAATGTATGTTGGGCTGTGGGGTGTTCGTCAAGGCTTCTTTTGCCCTTTTCTTCGGAGATGCATTATGCAGCATGCAGCGCATCACCAGGGCTCCGAAGAAAGACAGGCAGGCATCATGCAGCTCGGCTCCCCAGGTAATCTGCCTCTCTTCCTTTCTACCCTCATGGTGTGGAGCGATATTCAAACTAGGCCGTTCGCGGACCCGCCCTAGAAAGAAAATGTAATCGTCGCAGGGAAGTTATGTACATTTCAAAACACTAGAAACTTTGCTGATATGTGTATATTTGTATGCGTATTGGCGGTTCTCAGGTTCGGAAATTATCCAAAGCGAAACTGGACAAACGGCATCGTCATATTGGTTGTAACCCCCCCAGTATGTCATGGTGGTACAACTGTATATGAATTATAATATAGAGATATATCATGAATGCGGCGAACACAGTATAACAGTATACCCAAAGGGAGGGAGGGAGAGGGCCCAAAGCGCTATTGATCGCAGCCAGATGAGTACACGAAGTATCTGAGCCCTATATTATATTACTCATCTCTGTGATTAATATCAGATCTAGACTAGTGATATGTATACTTGCGTTTGCACAGTTTTAGAGCCCCGAGCTCCACCCGTCACTGCTCTGACCAACTAGCCTATATACGCCTATGAGATCCCAGACTCTAAGCTTATAGTATAGAAGGTGCTGAATGCGAGATTCGACGAGAAGACTTTTATTGATGCCAACACGTCGAGAAACCAAGCCACTGGGCGGGTATTGCCTGGCGGGTCGACTCTAATAATCCCAGAAATGGAAATGCTGTATACGCTATGACATTTTGTCCCGGACTGCGACCGCTAACAAAGTGGGCAGATTCCCTGTTTTTACAAAGTTCAGGACAGACATTCAGGGACGACAGCGCACCGGAATATGCCTACAGCTTCGCCCCCGTCGAAGCTTGCCGGAAAAGAGAAATATCAATATACGAGATGCTTGCGAAGTCTAACTCGATGACACAAATTAGATTTAATATTTAATAAATACCAGCCCAAGCCCAGAAATATTCGAACGGTTTGGGAAGGTAGCTTGTTTAAGGGGTGCGAGGACGAGGGGAAATCGGCCCGAAATTCATCCACCAATGAAACGCACGGATGTTTGTTTCAAGCCAAAGCGAGTATAAATTTCAGAGGGTGAAACCAGTTGCCTTGTATTGAACCTGAAGATAGTCACAGTGCCATCCAAAGACGTCAGGGAGTGCGGAAAACACAGCTGGACGATAGGTAGCCAGGTGACACAAGGGGTGTAGTGTGAATAACGTATAGTAATATAGAGTTGCAATCGGCTTGACCGGGCGTTTGAATATGGCGCTCAGCATTTTAAAGCGCAATTAACCTGCTAGAATTCGAAATCGACGATGCGCGGAACTCTGACTATATATAAATATATATTTGGGGTAGCGGGTTCCCGTCTTGTCACCTCTCACTTTGTGTAGTATATATGGACTGCCCACAATCGTCCAGGGCTGCAGGGAGCGATGGCCAATACAAGTATATAAGCTTTTCCAGGCCAACCACCTGCAAACAAGGCTTCGCCGCGATAGGAGAAGTGCCCAAGGACCGACTAAAGGACGCTCGGCCACTTGAGCCGCAATGACGGGCTATTGATTTCTATTTCTTTCAATCTGAAACCCCTTCAGCCGGATCGAATCGTAGAACAGGAGATTTCTATGCACGTATATAGTTAGAGGGATTGTTAGCGTCCTATCCATCATTATAACGTGCCGCGTGCATATATGCAGACAGGTGGAGAGTGCTCACTTACCATGACGAGCATACGAGTACCAGAGGTTCGACGGTTCCGCCCTCCCGGGAAAGCGTCGGCTGTGTGAAGTAAGCAACACGGCCCTGCACGCTCTGATACGTCTGATTGGCGGAAAATAGTTCTGTCATCCAATGATTATAACCCCAGTCCCACCATCTATCGATAGATGCATCGCAGATATGCTTAAACACCAATAAGCGACCACCATGATATGTTGCAAGGCGACGCTACCCGATTCGCGGTCCTGACAGTGCAAAATATAACGTTAGTTCGTCTCTCCGCATTCAGTCCCCCACAGCTGCTCGGTTTGCTCGTGACTCGAGCGCCTGGCGCCCAGTCCAGCCCTGTTACCAACTTCGGAACTTCGGCTGGCGTATTCTGTAACCAGGAGCGTGGTCCGACTTGAGCACCGTCCCGCTTTGCTTGGCTCTCTTCCATATCCACGTTCTAGGATATCAATCGCGAAATAGCCCCGTCGGCATGTCCACCGCCCTTCCTTAGCCCAAGGCCGGATATCAGCAAGGACGGCTTATTTTGATTACCCAGTTTTCCTTACCTTGGTATCAACGGCGGTTCGCCTCCAAGATCCGCCTTTGGTGGCTCAAAACCTCGTCAATACCCCGGCGTATTGCTCCTTCCCTGAACCTCAAGCCATCGAATCCTCGAAAACC
Organism: Drechslerella stenobrocha 248; assembly: GCA_000525045.1. Lineage (NCBI taxonomy): Eukaryota > Fungi > Ascomycota > Orbiliomycetes > Orbiliales > Orbiliaceae > Drechslerella > Drechslerella stenobrocha. Next base: position 32,122 of record KI966434.1, on the reverse strand, counting down.
CGGGAGTTTTACCACCTCTCGCTTCTTTCAAAGACAACAAGCCCGCCATGGCGTCGGCCAGCCCATCGAATATGGCCAGTATCAACGCAAACCTGCCGCATGAAAATAGCATTGCAACGTTTTGCTTGTCCGGTCCTTTGGTGGACAAACTGCGAGCTATTGCTGACGCAGGTTTCCGGAACGTCGACATATTTGAGGATGACTTGCTCCGATATCCCGGGCCCCCCAGCGAGATTGGCACTCTGTGCAGAGAGTTGGGGTTGAAGATCCCAATGTACCAAACCTTTCGAGATTTCGAGGGTACTACAGCTCCTGGCGCGTTTGAGAAGAATATGCGAAGGTATGTCGATACTAAACGCCAGCACCCTCTGCATAAATTTTGGTGAACGTTACCTGACCTCTACTCTTTTCTAGGCTACAACAAAAGTTTGACCTTATGGACCAAGTTGGAACGGATCTCCTCCTCCTTTGTTCCTCTTGTTCTCCTTCTTCTGTAAGTTTCTACTGCCATCATGGCTCGAGGTTTGAGCCTAACCATGCACCGCTGCCTGGCGGGTGTCTCGCCATTTACAAGTTAGCTGACCTTTGGGGGAGATATAGAGTAGTGACCGCGCCAGGATTGTTCATGATCTAAGACTCGCTGCTGAACACGCAAGATCTAATAACAAACGGATCGGGTACGAAGCTTTGTCTTGGGCAAAACACATTAATACGTGGCAGAAATCTTGGGATATCGTGCGGGAAGTTAATCATGTTAGTCGCCTCCCTGCCAGTCCACTGTCTATGGATGTGCCCTGTTAGCCGGAAGACCCACAGTAGGAAATTCCCTCTGCGGATGCACCATGAACGTGCAGAACCTCTATGTTTGCCCCCAGCCAACCCCCTTGCACGACACACTGATGATTGCTTTTCGTCTTAGTTTTATGGGTACCTATCTGACATCTTGCGTAGCCGAGTCTAGGATTGGTTCTTGACACTTTTCACATATTTTTTTCGGGGGGTGACTACTCCGATCTGTCATCTATCCCCGGTGAAAAGATATTTATGGTCCAGGTAGCGGATGCTCCGGTTCTTAACATTAGTGTTCTTGATTATTCTCGGCATTGTCGTACATTCCCCGGCCAAGGTTCCTTTCCTTTGGTCCCCTTCCTTAGAGCTGTTGCTAATGTAGGGTATCGGGGACCACTTTCTCTGGAGATCTTGAACGATGATTTCCGTGCAGCCCCTGCAAAGGCTGTGGCTGCAGATTGCATGAGAAGCATGACTTTGCTGCAGGCAGACATCTTTGGAACAAACCTGCTTCCTCCGCTGCCCAACCTGTTAGGTGTTGAGTTCATTGAGCTTGCAATTTCGGAAAGCCATCTTGCGGAACTAGAAGATTTTCTCCAGGACTTGGGATTTCAAAAGTTCGCACAGCACAGATCCAAAAATGTCCTGCTATATCGCAGTGGTCGCGTATCCATCGTCTTGAATTATGAATCTGAGTCACATGCCTCCTCATTCACGCTTCTGCATGGAGATTCGGTCTGCGCAATTGCTTTCCATGTTGACGACGTCATGAGGACACTACGCAGGGCCGAGTCCTTGGGGCTCAACATCGTCCAGCCACTCAATCTCGGCCCAGAAGAAGCATCTATACCCGCCATTCGCGCCCCAGACGATACTTTATACTACATAGTGGAGAACGACAGCTTCTGGGGACAAGACTTTGTGCTCATTCCACCAAGTAGTAATGGTACCGTTACTAATTTCGCCAGTCATGTGCCGACTTTCACTGGAATTGACCATCTTTCCCAGTTCCTCGACAGGCTTTCGATTGACCAGATGGTTTTATTTTTGAGATCGACTTTTGGCTTGGTCAACCAAGAAATATTTCAGTCAGAGGACCCCTTCGGCGCGCCGGCCAGTAGAGCATTGGTCTCAGACTCCGGCTCAACCCGTTTCCTCCTTCGCGCCCTTGACGAAAAAAGTTTCAATGTCAGCAAGCTGGCAAGAGGGGCTCCAGGCTGTGTTGTAAACCATATCGCTTTTGCAACCAACGATATATTCGAGGTTGTCGATAGGATCCGACAAACCGGCCGTACGAGCCACTTCCTTCGCGTTCCCTCTCACTATTACGACGAGCTACACCAACGTTATGACCTCTCTCGAGATTTCATCAAAAACCTGCGTACCCACAACGTCCTCTACGACCGAGATGAGAAGGGAGAATATCTCCATGTTTCCACAGATCAGTTTCACGATCGTTTCTTCTTCGAATTTGTTCAGCGGATCAATGGATACGACCATTTCGGGGGCGTTAACTCGTCGCTCAGAACACTGGTCCAGTCTGAACGGCGGGTCTTGAACCAGACAGTTCGCTCACGAGTCAATTCGCCGGCGCCCTCGAGATCTGCTTCTCATGAAGGAGCACTGGCAGTCCGATTCCAGGCCATCCTAGTTCTTTTCAATACTGGGTGCGAGGAAATCGTGGATGTCATCGCCGACGTTCTGGGGAAGCCAAAGGTTATCGTCAATTCATCCCTCGAGCTCAGGCAGATCGATGGCCATCCGGTGATAGGTGTTCCATCTTCGTTAGCAATCGGCCCACTATGGACTGAAATACGGCAGAGGGACCAGTCTCAAGTTTTGCTCATCAACACCCACGCCGTCGGCGCCAAAGATGATAACAACCTACAAATGTCTGACGAAGCGGACTTTGAGTATCTGTACCCATCTCATTGTATTTCGAGGCGCGACGTCACAAGGTTTCTGTCTTTCATTCTCGGCCAGACGAACAAGCACGCTGAGATTTCTAAGAAGCGGCGGACTGTTTGTCTTGCCCTTACCTTCTCGGACGTTCGAATTGCTCTTGCGAATCTTGATATTCTTACTGTTGGGGCTGACGCTATTGAATTCCGTGCTGACCTGCTTAAAGAGCCCGTCGGTGGTGGGAAATACTCGGATATCCCGAGCATAAAATACGTCGGTGAGCAGCTCATGGTGCTGAGACAGGCAACCGAAATGCCTATTGTCTTCACGTCAAGATCTTCGAGAGAAGGAGGGAGGTATGTTTTATCCATACAAAGTGTTCTAGCTGATGACTGGAAGTTGCTGACTTCGATTTTCTAGTCTTCCTCTTGATTCCGATTACGCCGGGTTCCATTTCTACCAGATGGCCATCAAATGGGGCTGCGAATATATCGATGTCGAAGTGCGGAACGATGAAGAGATCCGTTCCGATCTTGCGAACCGCAAAGGAAACACGAAGATGATTGTTTCCTACCACGACCACAGTGGCCGATTCAAGTGGACCGGTGGCGAAATCCACCGACGATATCACGAAGCTCGTAGACATGCAGATATTGTCAAATTTGTTGGTTTTGCGAACAGCTTGTCCGATAACTACGACCTAGAGCATTTCCGTTCCAGTGTCACGGCTTCATACAACCACCCCCTCATTACCCTTAACGCAGGTCAGGTCGGCCAGCTTTCTCGTCTGTTCAATACCTGCTTGACAACAGCCACCCATCCCCTCCTGCCAATTGCCGGTGCCCCCGGCCAACTAAGCGCCGCCGAGATCAACGGCGCCCTTCACATTATCGGCCAGCTCCCAAAGAAACACATCTACAGCATTGGAACACCCCGCGCCGTCCCGATGACACAATTCTTCGAAAAATGCTTCAAAGAGCTCGGCCTCCCACACAACTACTCGTGCCTAGAGCGGATATCCGAACATTCGATATACTCCTTCAGCCAACAACCCTACTTTGGCGGTGCGATCCTCGACCCCCCTCTGCTCTCGAAACCGAGCTACATCCATTCATACACCAGCGCAGCCCGCGGCACCGGCATTGTAGACACAATCTTCATCCAGCGAGAAGGCAACCAACAGACCCTCGTAGGAGACAACGCTTCAGCAAAGGGCATCAAGCTCGCGTTAACTCGAGAGTTTGCACCCGCAGCATTCGACGAGAAGCCCGCGCTGATCGTTTCCGACAGTTTCGAAGAAGCTGCTTCTGCCATCTATGCGCTTCGCGAACTCGGCTGCGGCACGTTGTATACGGTTGGTTTTAAGATCCCACCGACCAACGAGGCGGCAGCGAATACCGAGTATTGCAATTCGGTGGAGAGGCTGCCGCATCCGTTTGTGATGGTTTCGGCTGTGGCTGTAGAGCGGGCGGGGGTGATTCACACCTTGCTGCGTATTATCAATGCTCATTCGCAGCCGATTCAGGGTGGGAAAGTGTTTTTGGACCTGAATAATGGGCCGAGGCGTGGTGATCCGCTTGGGGTGGCTGCGGCTACTGGGTGGACGACGTCTGGTATTGCGGATATCGCTGCGTGGACGACTGTGCGGCAGCTGCAGAATTTAGTTGGCCAGAGCGTTCCCTATGATTTTGTCAGGATGGCGAGCGGAAGGGGTTTGTTCTAATGTTGCTTTTCTCCAGTTGGGGTTTGTGGGGATGGCTTGCGGCTGTTGGAAAGTTCTCTAATCTTCACTATATATGTTCCATTTTCCCTTGGATACCTGTGATGGATTGGTGTAGATTTTATTTGTTGGACTTTTTATCTCAAGTCGATCATATCGACAGCTTGGGTCCAGATGGCATGTTTAACTTATACCCACAATTTCCGCGTATACACGGATTCGTATTTGGCAACAAACTTCTTGACAGAATCGATGTAACTATTCTATAGATTGAATCTATGTAGCCTTTCCAGTTTATAATTTCCAAATGCCAGTTGTTTAGTGTCAACATCTTTCGAGAAAGCCCAGACGAGGAATCGAGTGTTTGCGCCAGTGAAGTCCGAGCCAAAATTGACTACCCGCAATCGAAGATACTACCTTACCACTCGCGTAAGGATGAAGACTGTTTTTAGTTACCCATTTATACGGGTCTACCGATTTCTATAAAAGATAAACAAATCACCTAAGGCTAGTGAATACAAGGACCATGCCCCTAGTATACCTCATCTCAAACGCCGATACCCACAACCTGGTTTACCAGACGGCGCAAAAAGAAAAACGCATAAGATAGTACTTGACGGATACGAGTTTCCGGACGAGGACGATGTCCCTCCCCTAATACCTTCAAGGTTATCAAGCACATATATCCTGCGCCATCATGGGCGGTTCACCCCCATCTTGCCGCGGCCTAAAACACGAATCGCAATGTCGAACCACTCCCTATCTTCCTCTGTAATCGAGCTGTCGATATTCTTCCACCGCCGGGAAGTCAGAGCTCGGATGCGTCGTCGCAATATGCAGACGGCAATCAAGCCTTTCCAGCTGTCGAAAACGAAACGGATACGGTTACTGTCGATAACCATTGCGCCAGCGTAGAGCTACAAGAGACAGACACCGATGCCGTTAACCCCCACAAGCAAAGCAAAGACGCACTCCAAATGACTCGAACGGAGGAATACAAAAGCTTACCTTGAATTCCGCATCGCCGCAGAGCAAAACGAGGGCGATGTCGTTAACCCTACTGGTCTCGTACGCATCATAGTACTTATTACTCGACTGTAAGATACTATAATACGACAGCCACGAGACCCCCGCGTTCCGCCTATTCACCGACGAAAACGCAACGTTAAGGCTCTGGTTGTTCACAATGTTTCGCCAGCCTTTTCCTTCGCGCGCGATGATTTTGGGATAGAAGCCCGCGGCGATAGTCGAGGTTACTACTAGCTCGTTCTTGCTGTGGATGTCGTACCGCTCGGGGACTTGGAAGAACTGCTGTTTCCCGCGGCGGAGATAGCGGGCCCTGTTGAGGCGGATGCGCTCGTCGGGCTCGAGCGGCATGATGCCGCTATCGGTGAGGGCTACGAATAGCTGTGTTTTGATCTCTTCGATGGCGGTGAGGTTCTTCGCGCTGAGGTAGTTTTTGGTGCAGAATTCGTATTCGTTCATTCCTTTTGTTTCGACGGCTTTGCGCCATCCGCAGTAGGCTTGGTAGGTGGTTAGGAGGTCGGAGTCGCCTGTGGGACAGTGTTAGCATTGTGCGGAGCGATATGTAGGGAGGGGAAGACGGAAGGAGGGGCGGATCGGGAGGGGACAGTACCGGTTTTCCAGCTCATTCTGGCGATTTCAGCTTGTTCACGCTTGCCGTAGGGTTGGGTCCATGGGGATTTGGCAGAGAGGATAGCGGCGATGGTTACACAGACGTCGACGCATCCGTAGAGCGTGCTAAGAAGGAGTAGTTTCCCGAGGTATACGTCGAGAGGCAGCTGGGCGAGATGTCTACCCAAGGGGGTTAATTCCTCGCTCGCGGTTAGAGCTTTGACCTGTTGGATAATAGTTGTTAATACATGATTTTTTGCGGTACGTATGGGTATATATATAGATCTTACTTCGAGCAGAGAGTCGATTGCTCGGTTGACGTTCTTCGGCGTGGGGGGGTCCAGAGCCAAGGAGAGCGTCTCTTCGATCCCTCCGAGGTTACAAATCTTGATACGCAGGATCAGATCTTGCAAGGACAGCCGAAGCATTTCCGGAACCTGCTGCTCGGCAAACTACAGTAGGGAACTGGTGTCAGTGCTAACCTTCACTCCAGAACAAAGTCGTGGGGATAAAGATATCCTACGTAGTTGTTGAATCTCTCCTGCGTAACAAGATGGAAACATAGACCCTCCTGGACTCTGCCGGCTCTCCCCCGCCGTTGCTTCGCATTGGCTTTCGAAATAAACGTTTCTATAAGCCGTGAGAGCTGCTTCTTCTCATCGAATCGCATCTCTTTCGATTTACAAGCGTCAATGACGCACGTGATATCTGGGATCGTGATACCCGTCTCCGCGATATTTGTAGCCAAAACAACCTTCCGGAACCCTTCCGGGGGTAGGAGGAAGGCCTGTTCCTGCTCTTCCGTCGCGATGGTTGAATGCAGCGCATGTACATCCCATCCATTCTGCAGGTTCGGGTCCCCAAGGATCGCATTATGCAGCTTCCGGATCTCATTCAGACCCGGGAGGAAGACTAGGATCGCCTGGCTGTACGGCACGTATGCCGGATTCGTCGCAATCTGGATCAACAATTGCACGATGAGGTCGTAATTGATACTCCATTCGTCAAACCTCGCCATCGTCTTGCGGGTCTGGGCGCTATAATTGTCATAATTGGAGACCGAGTTTGGTCCCTTCTCCTCACCTTCGTCAAGATCGTAATCATCGCCTCGACGGCGGGGACCCGAGCGGCCAGAGTCGTCGGAAAGAACAAAGCGCGTGAGCTCCACCGCATCTTCTAGGTAGTAAGTCTGCACGGGGAACGTCCGGCCCGGTATCTGGAAAATCGGCGCGCCGTCCAGGTACTCGGAAAACTTGTTGGCGTCCACGGTAGCCGACATGAGCACGACCTTGAGGTCTTGTCGGACGGCGAGCAGCTTTTTCAACACCAAGAGGAGAAAGTCGCTCTCGATCGAGCGTTCGTGCACTTCATCCAGGATCAGGTGGGTTATCTCGCGCAGGTTGGTGCCTCGCTCCAACATGCGCATCACGATTCCGGTGGTGGCGTATATCAGGCGGGTTTTGGAGGTGAACTTTGCTTCCAGGCGGATCGAGTAGCCTACCAGAGAGCGGTTGGTGCCGACGTCGGATTCTCCTAGCTCTTCGCATACTCGTTTGGCGAGAGAGATGGCCGAGATACGCCGTGGTTCGGTCACGAAGACCCGGCAGGATTCGCCAGCGGCCAGGCATTCTTCGAGGATGTATGCGGGTAGCTGGGTGCTTTTTCCGCAGCCAGTCTCGCCGCAGACGATGGTGACCTGGTTGTGCCGTATAGCTTCTAACAGCTGGTCTCTGTATTGCCAGATTGGTAGGCTTGTTCTCCCTTGCAGCATGTAGTGGTATGTTGGATTGGACATCTTTGCTGCCCAAATATTGAGCAGCTGCTGCGTGGTCATGAATTCGAGAGGCTCGTAGAATAGCTTCTTGCCATCTCCGGTATCGCCGACGGCCGCCTTTGCCTTTTCATCGATGGGGACGGTCGTTTGGATGACGTCCTCTGCGGTGCTTCTCACCCACTTTAGTAGACGCTTTTCATGGCCGTCGCTTTCCTGTTTGGCCTCATCCACCAACTCTTGCCAAAAGTTTCTCCAGGCGCTGTTCAGACGTAGGTATAGCTTCTCGTCCGGGAACAGCCGGTACAAAGCAATCGTTGCTAGGTAAAAGTCCGCCTGGGTTTTAGTCGGACACGAGATGTTTAGCATCCTAAACCGGGTGGTGACAGTCGTGCCATCATACGACTTGAGCGTCTGCACGGAGCACTGGATATCTTTCCGCATCTCCCCCTCTCCATCCACCTCCTCAATATCAACTGGGAAGACTGAGGGTAAAGTACCGGTAAGCGACCAGGTGACATAAATCTCTGACTGGAAACTCGCACTACGGCTCACGTCTCTAAATGCCACCTTGGATCCCGGATAGCGGCCGGTGACCGCCTCATCGAGTACCTTTCTCGAAGACGGGGTCGCCTCTGCAGCCTTGCCGAAATCGCGCACCACCACCGTAGAATTAGGGCATTCCTTTGCCTCCTGCTCTCCAGCGTCCCCAGCGTCTTCTGCGAACAGGGCGTCAAATGCCCCGGCATCCGCGCTAGAAGCGCTGGCCCTGCTAGAAGCACGACTCCGACTCCGACCGAGCCTTACACCACCGCCTTCGTCCCCGGAATCCCCGCTCGTGCTGCCAGGACGACTTGTCGAAGCCCTCCGGCCACGGCTATCACCCTGAGGTTGCTTCGTCGCCCTCGCTGCTCTCCTCTTCAAGCTTCGTGCCCGGGCGGCCAGCTGCCGTTTAGCTTCCTCCACCTCCTTCCCCCAGAGCTCTGCCGCCTGCCCGAGATCGAAAAGGGGGTCCAGCTTGAGCATCTCGATTTTAGACTTCAAGACCGCCAGCTGTTCCGAGCGTTCTTTCGTGAGAGCAACCGATGGGGATATTGAAACTCCAGCGTTGACTTTCTTCTTCGACCATTTCGTCGGTTCAGCCGCCCAGATGCCCGTTATCTTTGCTATTTTCCGTTGATACTTGACATACTGAGGCACCAGACTCGACGGATCCATGTTCTCCTCCGGTTCGCTTTCGGAGGAGATGTCATCCGGCGGTGATTCATCGGTGACGGTCTCCGTTGCATCCCCCGTATCTTTCCGCGGCTCCGTAGGTACACTTTCCAGAAGCTCTGCGACAGCCTTCCTGGGCGCCGGTTTACTCGTATTCACCCCTGCCAGGAGCTGACCGTTCTTCGGCGTCCGCGGAGACTGACTGGAGAAGCTTGGCAGCTCGCTCTCCGGGTACGTAAGCACCAAGTATTCAATCGCATCATCAGCGGAAGATATCCCGGCCGCGAGAACTTGCTTGATATGCGCCTCGCGGAAGCCCAGGTCCGCCAGCGCGTGGTACAACTTCCAGATTTCTAGTGTATACGCCGTCTCGTCGGAGGCCGAGGCAACATATCGAGACGCTTCGGTCTCCTTCGCGATGGTGAGTATGCGCTCGACGTCGTCATCGTCCAGCCAGTCGCCGACTAGGAAGGAGATGCAGCCAGCGTTCCCAGTCGCTCTGAGGGTTCTTCTTTCGCTTTCGGATTTTGTCACCTGCCGCTTCGCCTCGCGGAAGACTCTGTCTCCGTTCTTCTCGAGGAAATATTGGAGATCGTCGTCCTCTAGCTGGGCTGCGAATTCCTCTGGGGTGAGCGTGGCGCCGGCGGCTGATCCCGCCTGTTTGGCATCTGCGAGTTTCGCGGCTTCTTCGGCGGCAGCGATGGCGGCAGCTTCAGCAGCTTTTTTCTCTTCTTCTTCAGCGGCTAGACGCGCCTTCTCGTCTTCGGCTTGTTGGATTTTAGCTTTGGATGGCAGAGATGTTGTCGCCACCCCTCGTGCCGGGTTGGAGGCTGGCTTTTTTTTCTTGCTTTTGGGCGGCATGGCGAGCGTTCTCTAGCTCAAATGCCTTTTGATAGTGACAGACAGATAGAACTAGGTTGTGGATTAGCTCGTCAGTGGTGGTTTCTGTAATGCACCTGAAGGGCTAACGTTGTAACAACTGTTCAGACTGTGTGATATAAAGCTGCCTGATCTTCTACTCCAACAAGCAGCCAGTAGCTTTTTTATAGGCCCCCCGTCTGGGGTGTGTCAGCTGCAAGGCAGAGAATGGATGAAACTCCTGCCCGGCTTATGAATGAGTCTTTATCCGACCCAAGGCAGTGGTGTATCCTTCGAATGCAGCCAGGGTGTCTGATGCAGGAGGAGCTTGTTTATTGGTGGTGAGTCAAGCATGTTGCAGAAACAGAAGGAAGAAATACACACAACACACTGCCGCCAAAATGCAACGTTCTCAAACATCTGCTGACTGGCTGGACTTGTTACAGTAAGGAAAGTACCATTTCTATGAGCCGGGCTAGATGACCAGCATCTGAATGCAAATGAACACCATATCTCGATATCAGCTGGTATTTCGGGTACAGACAGTCAAGTCAGTAGAGGACGCTATCAAAGACGGTCCAATTATCCATGTATACTCGATTGTATAGCTGACACGACCTCTTTAAAGGCATTATAGAGCTCCGTCGCGGAAACCAACATCCCGCCACTCCACGTACAATCACCAAATCCATCACCATCCCTGTGATTCGGATCCCTCTTCGTCTTTCTCCTCTGGTCCGGCCTTCTCCCCCTCTTCCCCGCCTTCTTCAAACATCACAAACTTCCTCTTAACTCCACACTCCGTCTTGAAATCCTGTAACTTCAGCTCCGACCGCCCATTGACCACCGCCGCAACAGCAACCCTCAAATCCCTCATCAGCCGAGACATGCACTCGTTATGCGGGAACATTGGCGTCGAGCTCGCCCTCGTATCCCAATAATGACCAATCTTAATAGTCTTGACGCGACCGCTAAGCTCCAGCAGCGAGAGCGCGTCGCTTTTCTCCTGCACGGGGAATAACCCCATATAGCACAACCGACGTATGAAGGAGCCGTAGAGCGCGATATCGCAGAGCGTGCAGTCCCCGTGTCTCAGACACTTGACGTCCTTGCCGTACAGGAGGCCGTATGTGTACCTCTGTATTTGGGTGTTGACCACCCGCACTATCGCCGTGCGTTTTTCCTCCCATTCTGCCATAAAGTGCTCTACCCCGGATTTTTGTTAGTATGGTTTCGTTTTTTTTTGGATCCACCGATTGTTGGAAGTGCGTGTGTGTGTGCTGCACTCACTATACAGTCGGTGCGGGAGGCAGATGGGTCCGTTGACGACGCTGTCGGAATCGCCAGCCTGCTTCTTGGGCTGCCAGATCATCAGGTAGCGGTAGTAAGCCCGTTGGAAGATCTGCTCGAGGTCGAAGATGAAGGAGACGTACAGCAGCATGTTTGCTACCGCCGGCTTGTCCGAAGCAAAGACGTCGACTTCCCCGCCGATTGTGTAGATGCTACTTTCGCGATCGGTGGCACTCGCGCGCGCGTCCTCGCCGTCTTCAGGCTGCAGCCGGGAGCCGTCGTAAGTAGAAAAGGGCGTCCAAAAGTCATCGCGGTTCGCCTGCCATAGGCCTTCACCGATCTCGTTGATGAGCGGCTTCGCAACGTCGACGCAGTCGTATTTGTCGCAGAGACAGGCGAGGCGGAAGATTCGCTTGAGGTCTAAGTCTTCGGGGGTCTTCTTCTTCTGGAAGTGGATCAGCTGGAAGAGAATTTTAGGGTGATGCTGAGGATTGGGGTTGTCTCTGCGCTAGCTCCCGCGCTGCCTTTTGCCCATGGGGATTTGGGGTCCACCATTTTGGCGAGGACCGAGGAGGCCAGGCGCAGGGCGGACTTTGAGACGCAGTAGATGTGCTTGTTTGGGCCTTCGGATAGATGCACTTCGCAGTTGAAGTTTGCATCAATTTCGTAGCGGGTTTCCGGTGATGCGGTCATACCTTTCGGCGTTCGAATACGGAACGGCCAAGTCGTCGACGCTCGAAGATAAAGTGAGGCTAGTAGACTCTGCAACAGTTCTCGAGAAGAGGTGATTGCCATTAATTGTGGGAGTTGAGGTTCAGACGGCTAGATACATATTGATATATATAGGGGTCTATATAACTTTTGGGTAGTCTCCTGCGATGATTGAGATTGTTCATCTGGATGCGGGTAGAATGTGCTCCGTTGTACAGTAGAGCTGGTTGTGGAATATTCAAGTGATGTATAGGAGATGAGAAGATGTATTAAATATAATGCAAGAGCAGACGCAGCAGGCTATGGATACAGGAAGAAAGCAAATCGCAGCCCGAGCACAGAAACCACCAAACGAATGCAAAAGAAAAGAAAGAAATTACAAACTGATGGTATCCCCACGGTAGCTACCGGCAGAGTTCCGCCGCCGCATGACGACGCCACGGCCCCTACCGCCGGATATAACCCCCCTCTTGGTGATCTTTGTGGGCGCCAGGCTGGCTGCCCCGGCAAGATGCATGTGCACTTCCATATCCCTGCTCTTCAACTTTGGCGACGACGAAGCGCTCTGGCTCTTCGGGCTCTTGTAGCCCATCATCATTCCGATCCCGATGCCAATTGGGGGCGGCGGCGAGGATGGCGGCGAGACAGGCATGGCTTTAGCCTTCACCGCGACTGTTGCGCGAGCCTTTGCTTTCCCTGGCTGCGTGCGCGCGCGGGTCCTCAACGAGACGGAGCTGAGGCTCCTAGCTAGCTCCTCGAGGATCTCACGCTGCTGTCTGTCTTCTTCGGACTCGCTGGCCGAGTCCGGGTGCTGGGGTAGCTCATGCTGGCTGCGGAGGGCGGGCGAGGACGAAGGGGTGGAGACGGGCGTGGCGAGGAGGTTGAGCGGGATGGAGAGCGCGGGGGAGGAAGGAAAGTAGGCAGTGATCTTTGTCGGGATGAAGCGTCTGGCGGGCTTGATGACATCGACATCCTCGACGCGGAGGGTGGTGAGCTCGAGCTGGTGCTGGCTGTCCTCGATCTGGGCGTCAATGGTGCGCACCCACTCCTGCTGCTCGGAGGGGGTGACGATATGGGCGGGGTCACTTTCAAGCTGCTGGATTCGAGGCTGGGGCTCCGTGTGCTGGTCGAGATCGAGGTCCATGTCCATCTCGACGTCCATGTCGACGTCTAGGAGGACTGGCGGGATGGAGACGGGCGAGGTGGGCGTGGGCGGGGCGTTGACTGGCGGGAGCTGGACCGGCGGGACGGTGGCGGTGGTGACGGCGGAGGCATAAGTATCGGAGAGGGCGGGGGAGCTGGAGATGCTCTTGCGGCTGCATGGTGAGATACGCGATAAGGAACATTATTCTCTTGCCTGGGTGTTTGTGGGCAGGAAGCTTTTGGAGGTTGAGGATATCTTTGTCTGGCATTGCGGTGATACGGATATATACAGACGAGTATTTCACACCCACACGCAGAACAACAGATGGACAGACAGAAGGAAAGACAGAACAGAGATTTACCTGGCGATAAAGTCGTCCCAGCCGCTCTCTTCGGCATCGAGCGCAAAGGCGGCCCAGCACATCCTCATCCTATGCGATGGCGGCGACGACGGTGGTGGGAGCGGGGGGCGTCGGAGGGGTCCAGATATCGACAGCTGCCTTTCTCGGGTCGCGCAGAGCATGGACCGGGCAATCTAGTGTAGCAGTAGTAAGCAAGCCGGCGAAGAGACGACGAATGCGAAGAGACGGCGAAGAGACGACGAATGCGGCAAGCCGGCGAAGAGACGACGAATGCGAAGAGACGACGGATGCGAAGAGATACGAAGAGACGAGGGGAGGGGGGCGGAGAGGGGGTTGATTAAGTACGAGGGCAAATTCTGCGGGTCCCATGGCGCCGTCCGCTGTTCTGACGTGGTCACCCCTCCGCCAGGTCATCGCCATTCACCGGGCGCCGCTCGCTCGCCAGCGGGGTCTTGTCATTCGCCAGGAGGGTTTCGTTCTCTCGCCATTCGCCAGGACAGGTTTCGTCTTCTCGCCGTCCGTCAGAAAGGGTTTCTGACTGTCAGAGCGCGCGTGGACTGTCCGAATCAGCGGCGGATGGAGGTTGATGCCAGCGCAGCTGTTGGCCAACGACTCGCCCAACACATCCACCGACGTCATCCATTGTACTTGCAGACATCATCACCAACTCTCCAGTCAGAACTCCCCGACATCTCTCCTAATACTTCAACTCCCACTGCCCAGGCATCCAAGAACTCCCCTCCGACATCTCTCCTAACACTTGAGAACACCCACTCACAGTTAAAACGCCCCCAAACGCAGCAGGTCCAGCCAGTTCTCCGGCCACGCCCTCGGCACCAGTCCCTCCACCCCCCGTCGCCCCCTCCAAACCCACAGCTGCGTCACCGGGCCCTCCCCGGCATCAGGCAGCCCCTCCGGCCGCTGAGACACCGGCAGCATCGGACACTCCTCCGGCACCACCTCCTCGACCCCGCCGCACGCCCGGTTGCATCCCTGACGCACGTTGTTCCAGCAGTAGCACCGCATCGCAGCCGACGGCTGTTGGCTGCAGTCATAGCTCGCGATGCAGTCCAGGTACGTCCCACCCGTGCACACCTGCACCTGCGATGAGTCCACCGTCGACGCCTCCGTCGAGGTCACCAGGACTATCGGTGCCTCCAGCGACGATATGCTCTCGCCAGGCGATATCGATCGCAGCCTGGACGACGACAAAGACGAATTGGCGACGACCTCAAACGAGGTGATGACGCTGCTGCCATCCGATGTGTGAGGCGCATCCAAAGTTGAAAGCGTGATCGTGGTTGTGGTCGTGGCCGTGGTTGTCCCTGCTCGCCCGTGGGAGTGCGTGCCCGGGTGCGGGTGCACAATCACCACCACCACAGTGTCGCCGCGGGTCACGGTCTCCGTCCATGATGTGCCCGTGGAGCTTGGGAGAGCATTGACCCCAGAACAAGGGGCAGAACAAGTGCTCGTGCTGCTGTCGATAGCCGCCGAGGTAGTTGTGGTGGAGGCCGCCGTGGCGACGAGCGCAAGCACCGGTATAAGCTTGAAGAGCATACTAGCTGTCAACTGCATCGTATCTGTCAGTGCGGAATGCAGTTGATGGTGTCCCGGGCGCATGCATTGCGTCGGCACGTCTATATAAACAGCAGCGTCGTCCTATACGAAGCAGTTTATAATGAAACGCAGCATCGACGACGATTTACATGACAATCATGACAATCATGACACCGACGGGCGATGGTCGCATCGCCCCGTTACTTCCAGCAGACAGCAGCACGACGGTACGAGTTACTACATGCAGTACGAAGGCACCATTGCCATGCCATGAACAAATCTATTATATATACTACACCATTATATTACGGCCCGTGCCTATCTGCTTGCGAGTCTATTATATATTACCGTCCTGGCCCTACGAGAGTCCGCCTTTGATCAAAAGCCGAAAGAACCTTCAATCAAAATTGACATTGAACCGCTCCCGAAGCCTCTCCCCGTACCTACACCAGACATCATATCAATATTAGCCCACCGCAATATCAATATCCACCCCTCACGAAAAAAAAAAAAAAGACGCGGACATACCTCTCAAACAGATACGGAATCGGCATCATCACCGCCGCAATGCCGCCCAACAGGCTATTGCCCGGCCCGATCCCCAGCGCTTGGTACATCGGCACTCCCGCCAGCGGCAGCATCGCTCCAACCGCAGACCGCAGAATCGTATTTGCGCCAATCGCGCTCGCCGCGTAGAAGGGGAAGGCGTCCACCAGGTACGTCTGTATCGGCATGAACGTCGCCAACAGGCCCACTCCGACCAGCCCCGTGCCCAGAATCGGCCCGATCCAGTGCGTGTGCTTCTCTGCCGTCCAGCCGTATCTGCGATCGATGGTCAGCTCGAGTCCATACATACGTCTCAGTAGTCCCGTATGCCCGGGCCCGCTACAGGACTAACGTCCCAGTATCGACGGTGGATTGTATGGCCTACATGAACAGGCCGACGGGGATGAGCCAGCACGCCCACGTCAGCATTGGCAGTCGGTATTCAGGCTCTGTTCGTTGTTAGCCATGTGCCATGACATTGTGATATATCGATATCGATATCGACGTCAACCGACAACGTCAATCGGCGACACCAATCGACGACATCAACCGACTCCACCGAATGAAAAACTTACTGTCGGCGCCATGCTTGTCCCTCAGCCGAACGTACAGGCGGTCGTTCAGCCCGCCAAACAGCAGCAGCCCCGAAAACGAGCCCACCCCGATGCCCAGATAGGACAGCCCAACGGACCCCGTCGAAAACCCATAGATCCCCTGAAACACCAGATAGAACGTCGTGAACAGCAGGTACAGATACCCGTACACCACCGCCATATACAGCGACAACAGCAAGATGATTGGTGAGAACACCAGCCCGCCATATCGCCCGCATAAACACCTCCCCCGCCGGCAATTCACTCCGAAACACCGACTTGTACTTCCCCTCCTCCCCGCACTCTTTATTCAAGCGCCTCGCCCGCCCCTCCAGCAGCGTCGGATGATGGCTCTCATCCAGCGCCACATTCGCTACCACAGATACCACCGCCAACATTATCGCCAGCACGTAAAATATCCATCGCCACCCCGCACTATCCCCCAGGTAGCCCCCCGCGATGGGCCCCACAATCGGCCCCAACAGCGGGCCCATCCCGTATATCGCCATGAATTTACCCCGCTGCTCCGCCGGCACCATATCCGCAATGGACCCACCGCCCAACGTGAGCGGCGCGCAGCCCGCCGCGCCCGCGAGCAGCCGAAACGCAACCAACATTCCAATGGAGGTCGACCGGCCGCACGCGACGGTGAAAGCGGTGGAGAGGTACCCGCAGACAATGTAGACCCATTTGCGGCCGTACAGTTCGGACAATGGCGCGATAAAGATGGGACCGATTGCGAAACCGAGCAGGTAGACCGAGACGATGAAGGAGGAGAGCGTGGTGCTGGACGAGTGGAAGTCGCGCATGACTTCAGGGATCGCGGGAGCAAACATGGAGGATGCGAGCGGGGTGATGAATGTGATGGCGGAGACGACGGCCATATTTTTCCACTTTTTGCTCATCGGCCAGTTTAGCGGGTTTGGGCGTCGGTGGGCGTCCAGTTCACGACCAGGAGGGCGTCATTGTCCGCGAGCGTGTCCGAGTTTGAGGCCGAGCTGCTGGGCACCGTTTCGGCCTTGTTCTTTTCCAGGTCGATTGCGATGTCCCTGTCCAGGATGTCTTCGCCGTGGCTCCGGGTGCGGGATAGACGTGATATCGCCCTTTCGAGCTCCGCTGAGGTCCCCATTGGATGGGCTGTCAATTCGCCCTTGGATTGTTGTTATATGTCCTCCTTTGCGGTATTCTCCATGCACCAATGCCGGCCGGTGAGTGAGTGACTATCTATCTCTATACCACAGCATTAGCCCCTACCGTCCAATGTTTATACCGCACTAGCTGGCCTCGTAGAAGCCTCGTAGAATGCTAGAAGACCGAACCCTGACGCCGTAAATTGAGCCCGACGCTGTAAATCGAAACCAGCTAGACGCAATGGATATCTCGCCTCCTACTCACTTACCAAATCGTCGAGCGACAAAGTCGCAAAATGCAACACCAAATATTAACTGTCGACACCGATACCAAAACGTCAACAGCTCAAAAATGATTAGATATAACCAAAACTACGAAAATACGTAATTACAAAATATACATGCAACCATAACAGAAAAACAGGAATCTCGCGATCAGCCTCATACATATACCCATATCCAATAACGCCGCCAGACCACAGCACAGCAGAGCAAAGCAGAGCGCAGAGCCCCACAACGTTCCAATCTGGATACATCCCCCATCAAGTTTGGCCCTAACATCCAGCGCCGGAACATTGACGTTCCGGCGGCCGGTCGGTGGACGGAGGTTATCCAATCTACTTTTCCCTCCCCCCTGCAACCCTGCAACCCTCCCCAAAAAAGCTTGACTCGACTCCGTACGAACAATCCCTCCACCGATCCATCCGTCCATCCGTCAATCCATACGATGGCCCAAAAATTACTCTCTCCCCCAAACGGCGCTCTCGGTAATTTGACTAAGTCCCGTTTGTGCCGAAGCCCTAGTAGCTTACCTAAAAGTATACCGCATTATAGACCGTGTTTCAAAAATCTCTTGCAGGGCAAGCAAGCTAAGGATCCTAGGACAACTTGACTTGCGACCCGCGACGGAGGCGAGTCCCCCCTAGCCGGACCCCATGCCAATTATCAACCGCGGCTTATTTATACTTTCGTGTAATTATCGCAAGTGGGAAGGAGTAGACGCAAAGTACAGGGCACCGATATCGTGTATATATAACACCGTGCATGTGCCACATGTACACCCACACCCACGCATGGATGAATGAAGGAGCCATACCAGCACTGCTTGCTGTATGTATGCACACGCGGGATGAAGGCGCTCGAGCGCCTCCAAGCAACTTTGATAGTCATCCATCGACCATCTAAATCCGCAAAATTTAAAGCGCTCGCGCCGTCATTTCACCCCAGGGGGGTCCAGCACGCCATGCTGGAATTAATAGCATGCATGCGCATCCCTGCCGAGGCAGACCGGTGGCCGGGTATTGCTATAGATATATATATATATAATCGCGCCGGCGGGCCAACATCTGGCCAAAAGGCTCATGATCAATGTTGATTCTGCAATCAGGTAATGTTGACATGTACATTTCGAGTCCCACTACACTATTGTATATATGTGCCCCGTCTGCTCAGATCTGGGACCGATTCTATATAGTACTTATCGGTCTAGCACCAGGCCGACATGCCTCTCTGCATGCACGCCCGTCAGCCCCCACTCCGATCTCTCGTATTCCATGCACCTACTGTACCCCGCCAGATTACCTAGGTATTTATATAACCCTTACAAAAATTCGAACGGAAAGGATCAATATTGATCGTAAAACCCCCCATCTCCAAGATATGTAGAACCAAAAAATGCACATGAAGTATAAAATATATAATACTTTAAAAAAATATGCACGAATTCAAAAACAGGAGTAGTCCCCAAATCCTCCATACCGTCTTCTGATCTGATCCCACCCGATCTGATATCGATGCTATATATAAATATCCAGGCATCTACTACTGTCCGTTCCCACTCCCGTGCCAAATCCCTTGACTGTTTGTGTATCCATACCCGGCCCCTCCTCCTGTCCCTGCTCCCCCTCCCCCTCCGGCACCACTGCTACCAGCGCTACCTGTAGATCCACCCGACGACAACCCGTAGTTATGCCCGCCCTACCACAAACATGTACACGTCAGCATATCAATCCCCACTAAACAAACCAACTAGGACAATGTAAACCTACCGCTCTCAAGTTCCCAAGCATCGTTCGCAACGCCGGAACGGGCTGCAGCGCCGGCATCGACGACCCCGCTCCACGCTGTTGCTGCTGTTGCTGCTGCTGTAAATAGCTGCTCGACAGTTGCGCTTGCTGTTGCGCCTGCTGTTGTTGCTGTTGCGCCTGCTGCTGAACTAACGAATGCAGCCCGCTTAACTGCCCATGATGCCCTTGTTGCTGGCCCCCAAGCATCTGCGACTGATGGTGTAGTAACCCTGACTGTCCCTGCGCCTGGTGCAGCCCATGCTGCCCGTGCCCAAGCTGATGGCTGCCTAACCCGCCTAGCCCTTGTAGTTGACCTCCGCTCCACCTGCCCTCGTTGTACATCCCATTCCCACCCGCGTGCACTGGCGGCGCCGCCTCCAGCTCTGAAGGCCCTTGCCAACTCTGACTGTGGTGGTGACCATGTTGCGACTGCTGTTGAGGTGCAATCTGCTGCTGCTGTTGCTGTTGCTGTGCTTGCTGTCCACCGTAATGCTGCTGCTGCTGCTGCTGCTGACCCGCAAGCGACGACGGCAGCCGCGGGTCCTTCTCGAACGCAGACACCATCGCGTTCAGCCTACGCAGGATATCGATCAAATCCTCCTGTATCCCCGCAAGCTTCTGCGCCTGCTCCTCGCGCAGCCGCTTCAACTCTGGCGGCCAAACCTTCCCCAACCCCGCCGAGCACGCCGCACCCGTCTGCGACGGCGACGTCACTCCCGCAGTCTGCGCATGTTCCTCAGCGACCTGCAGCGAGCACTTGGCTTCACAAGTCTTAATCTGTGGCTTATTCTGGAACTCCATCGCCAACTTCATCAGGCCCAGCAGATCCGACAGGTTCTGCGTGCCCTCCCGCAACAGCTCCACTACCGGCTTGGGCACCACAAAGTCCGCTTCCGAGTGGTGCGCCGGCGGCATATTGCGATTCTTGTCGTAGTCGAAGAACCGCCGGAAGAGATCAGGGATCACGGGCTGCGGGAACTGGAAGATAAGATTGTTGATCTCGTCCACCATCTCCTCGTACTTGCGCTTCAGCCCGCGT
This sequence comes from Drechslerella stenobrocha 248, assembly GCA_000525045.1. NCBI lineage: Eukaryota > Fungi > Ascomycota > Orbiliomycetes > Orbiliales > Orbiliaceae > Drechslerella > Drechslerella stenobrocha. The sequence continues at coordinate 11,795 of KI966434.1, read as the reverse complement.
ATCACGTCCGCCACCACACCCTCAATCGTGTTCGAATGCTCCTTCGCCCGCTTCAACGAATCCTTCTTCGCTATCAGCTGCCGCTCCTGCTCGTCCGCCCAGAACCGCCGCTCGGCATCCTGCGCTCGCACTGTATCCCCAAACTGTAGCAGCGGCGCAATCGACACCTGCAAGTACCGCCCGTTTCGCTCGGAGACAAGGTTCTGTAACACGTGCTCGTGCTGCTCCATCGTCTCAAAAAACTTGTTCAGCAGGTCAATGCACTCCAGGATCAAGTGGTAGTCCAGCGCTGTTGTCGTCTTGGCCGATGACGCCGCCCCAATCAGCCAGATTCGCACTTCCTCATACCACTTGCCCCCAAGCACCTCTAGCTGCCGCTTCACATCCTTGTAGCACACCTCCACGTACTCGTTCTCAAATAGCAGGTACGCCTTCTTCTCCGTCTCCAACTTGGTCTTGGCCTCCGCCTTCTCGAACTCGATATTGGCGTTCTGCAACTCCTCTGCGGTGTACCGACGTGTGTTGTAGTACATGTTGGTCTGCTGCTGATGTAGCCCTCGCCGGGAAACGGCCTCCGACTCAGCCTCGCGCAACAGCCCGATCGTCTTCTGCTCCAGGCTTCGCCGTGCGTCGTTCAGGTACGTCTCTAGCGATGGGTGGTTCGTCGCCGTCTCCAACGCCGCGTACGCCGCGTGCAGCAATGGCGGTATGTCTTGAGATGGAGACGTCGGCCCAGAAACAAGGGCACCGTTGCGACTAACGTTGCCCCGGTTGAACGTCGCGAGCAGCGTCGCAAGAGTCTTGGGATCAACCGGACGATAGTTACCGTTGGCAGAAACCGCGTATTGGTTGTAAGAACCAAATTCAACGCCTTCCCCAATGTCCCCCTCCGCAACAGACATCTCGTCGTCCTGCCGTCTGTTGCTCGGGTCGAGCTTCATCGTGGGAACCGTCACAATCGGCCGAGGCATCTGCAACACGAGATCAACCTTGGGCGCCTTCGCCACCTGGATGTACGTCGGCGTCGGCGAAGGCGACAGGAGGTTCTCTGGTGGCGACAACGGCCGCTTCTCGTCATCGTCCATATCGAGTTTGGCGCCCATGGCCTCGGACTTCTTCGACAACGATGGGGACCCAAGATCCACCAACACTGCATCATGTTGCATCAGCGTCTGCCCATTACTATATCCACTTTCGTAAGTGAACATACCCTCCTTACGCATGCCGCTCATCTCCTCTTCAGTTGGCGTGTCATCACGATCATTATAAGTTGTTCCAGTCAACGCTACCAAACACCTAGTCAGTTACCTATCCCACACAAAAACCGTGGAACTACTCACATCCATTGCCCTTAGGGTTCTCATTCATCTGCACCTTGTGCGACATTCCCACTGCACCAGCCTGCTTCTTCCGCTCAAGCTCCTCCTGGTCAACCCACTCGTTCCAGTTCTTGACCCGCGAATCGACAAGATTCCTCAACTTCTCTTGTGCCTGCAGAATGTCCTTTTTGTCTTCATAGTCGGAGTAGCTCTGCGAGTTGCGGTTGCTCGTACTGCTGGATCGCAAAAAGTCGCGCAGTTTGTCCGCGGAGTCGCCAGCCATCGCATCGTCACACAGGAACAGCGCGAATTTATGCAGCGACCGAAGATGATCCGTCGGAAGTGTCGGATACAATGACGATAAGGAGTCAAAGTAGTCGTCCTCCGTGTCCTTCTGGTCCATGCTCTCTGTCCGCCTCAGCGACGGGTGCGAGAGTATCGGCAGCTCCGGCGTTGGACCAACACTCGGGTTGGTGTTCTGATATGCATCCGGCGACATTGGGTTTGCAGGGGGCGACGTCAGAATGCGTCTGGCAACCCCACTGTTCTGATGGCCGCCACCGGACTGCACGTGTGCTGATTGCTGCGGTGTCTGCTGCTGGTGGCCGCCCAGCCGACCCTGGAAAGATGATGCAGAGCTAGGACTATTCCCCGATGGCCAGTCGTGGCCCTGTTGCTGCTGCTGATGGGAAGCCTGCCGCGATTGATGATGCTGAGAGTTATACTGCTGCTGCTTATGTTGTTGTTGCTGCTGCTGCTGTTGTTGCTGATGACTCCTCTCAGTAGCAGCATGCATCTGCGAGTGAAGATGCTGTAAGAATTGGCCTGGCCGCGGGCCAGACTGTGGGTCATAAGACTGCGACAGCCGGCTTTCTCGCTTGCCGTGGCCGTGTCCGTGTCCGTGCCCCGGGATCGGTGGCGATTGGTATTCGCCAATATAGTTTCGCGCTTCGCCAAAGCCGCTGGCGGCGGAATTAAGTCCTGACTGAGGCTGCTCTCGAGGTCGGGAGTGGTCGCGGGCATGGGCATCGTCGGACCGCGGGTAGGAGCTGTGGTCGTCATACGCCTGGCCCTTGTGGTGCTGCTGGGCGTCACTGCTACTGTTGCGTTGACGGACCGCCGGGATCGATGTTGCGCCAGTTGATCCCCAATGGCCACGCATCACGCTCTCCTTCGTGCTACCCCCGCCGAGTGAATTGGATCCAAGCGACGGCATGGGAGGTGACGAGTAGGTGTTCGAGCTGCTTTGAGCATTTATCCCCAACCCTTGCCGCACAGGACTGTCCCCGATTATCCGCCCGCCGTGGATGTGCGTCGGCTGCCCTGCACTATAGTTGCTCCCTCCGGACCCTGGCTTCTCAGGCAGTCGGCCTAGTCGACCGTCGATTGATTCTTGGTCCGCGCTCTGGATCCGCTTGTTCGGACGATACTCGGCGGGGATCGGGTCCTCTTCAAAGATGCTGGGTGGGCGGGGCAACTCGAGCGACGAGGTCGGGATCTTGACACCGCCAACGATCAAGCTGCCACCGTTCGCGCCGCCCAAGTGCCCGTGTCCACCGATGCCACCAAACCCCTTGGCGCCGTTGGCTGACCCGAGTTGGACGCCGCCAATGCTACCTGTTAGCTTGGGGCTATTCTTAGCCGCTACGCCGTAGCCCTGTTGCTTAGGATATCCACCAGAGAGGCGATTCGGGTTGAGAGAGCTGCTGCCGGCGCTCATGACATTGCCGGCTTTGGTCGGACTAAAGTGCGTCGGCGGGGGGTACTCTTCTCGCGACGACTCCTTGCTGGCATTGAACGCCTGGGCAACCCCGGGCGGCATCTGATACCGCTCAGTCGGGGGCGGTGCCGACGGCGCGGGCGGCGGAACGTTATGAAGCAGGGGTAAGGGAGAGCCATACGAAGTTCCGCTGCCGGCCGGCGACGGCGCATCCGCTTTAATATTCTGGAATCGGTGGCCAGTGTTAGCTACCGCTACTGACGACGTTGCGGACGATTGGGCCCCAACGCCCTGAGGGGTGAACGGATAGGACGATAGCTGCGACGGCGACAAGATGCTCGATGCCGACGAGTGATGGCTCCCAGGCTTGCTCGAACCCTGGTTTGGATGCTGGATTGGCTGTTGCTGCAGCTGGCGATTCTGGAAACTCTGCGGCGCGAACGCCGGGTGGTCTTTCCCTTGCATCTGCACGTCGCCATGAAGATGCTGTTGTCCTTGACCGCCGTGATGTTGATGTTGGTGCTGATGGTGAGGGTGATGAGGGTGATGGGAATGATGGGAGGCAAGCCCCTGTCGCTGCTGCTCTTGTTGGACATGCTTTGGAGGCACCGCACTCGGCGGAGCATACGCGCCGCCCTGTCCGTCCTTGACAGCGCTGCCGGTCGTGCTTGGAGGCGTTGGACGGGCGATAACCCCGGCGCTTCCAGATTCTTTGGCGTTCGCAATGGCTGCCATCAAGCTTTCGCCGCCACGAGCGCTCACAGGGCTCGTGCTGCTCCCAAAACTAGAATGCCGCATTCCCGTGCTGCCGCCTATCCGAGCGCTGCCCCACGGCCCGCTACCCGCTTGTTGTTGTTGCTGCTCCTCGCGACTGTCAAGAGACACGCCGCCCTCATTTGACTGGCTCGCCGTTCTGCTAAAGCTGGTGAATTCTGGCCGCGGTTGTCCGACCGAGTATGAGGATTCATAGGAAGACGGCGCGAAAGCGTTAGGGTCCCGCGGTGTGTCCCGCTGAATGATCGTTTGTGCGTGGACCGAGGAGAAAGACGCTCTCGGCTGCCGGTTCTGATGCATAAAGATCTCGGGCGAGCTCGACTGCAGCAGCGAGGAAACTGACCCCGCAGGCGATGCCGCGCTGTCTCTGAAATGGCTATGCGATTGAGCGTGCTGAGGGTTCTGCGGTTGGGCGTGCTGCGGTTGAGCATGCTGCGGGTTCTGCGGTGGAGCATGCTGCGGTTGAGCATGTTGTGGGTTCTGAGATTGAGTGTGCTGGTGGCCCTGCGATTGGGCGTGCTGGTGACCCTGCGGCTGACTGTGCTGGGAAACTGACTTCTGGCTATGCTGAGAGGTCTGTGATCTAGGGGATAGGTCCTGCTCTGGCGGCCGCGCAACCTGCTGCGACTCGCTCGCGTTCACCTCCAGCTCTGGCTGGTCGCGACGCTGCTGCAGTTGCACAACTTGCTGCTGGACCATTGGCGATGGGATACTGATGAACTTGGGTTCGACGAATTCAGATGGGAACTCCTTGTGCGACTCCGCGTCGCCCGTAACACTACCGCTTGGAACATTCTGAGCTTGGTGTTGGGGCGGATGTTGAGCTTGGTGCTGAATCTGATGCTGGGGTGGAGGCGCCGAAAGACCGCCCTGTACTGGCGTCGGGCTTTGATCCTGCTCTTGGAGGTGAGCTTCAGACCGCGCAGCATGAGAGGCAACTGCAGGAGGCGGGGACGGCGCTATCGGCAGCTTGTCCTCCCTTCCGCTATCGTGGGCCTCTTCGTTACCATGGGCAGACCCAAACGAGCTCCGCGAAGGCTTTTGATAGTGGCTCCGCTGCTGTTGTTGCTGCTGTTGCTGTTGCTGCTGCTGCTGCTGCTGTTGCTGTTGCTGTTGCTGTTGCTGTTTCGGCGATTGCTCATCTACCACTTCTTTCGGGTATTCTTGGCCGAACTCTTGACCGAAATCTTGACCGAATTCCTGATTGAAATCCTGGTTATAATCTTGATTGAAATCCTGGCCATACTCCTGCTTGAACTCCTGCTTGAACTCCTGAGTCGAATAATCCTGCGACATCCTATCCCGATACTCTGAATACTCCGATGGCGGCGGGGGATGCTCGCTCGCTTGCGCCTCCAAGTCCAATGGTGCTTTCACGCTCTCCGTCCCATTCACCGGCGACCGTCGAGCCTCTTCGTCATCTATAGCGCTCATGCTGCTTCCGTGGACGGTATCCTTTACTGACGGATGGTAGAGCGGAGAATTGTCAAAGAAAGAATAGGACGACGAGCTGGTTTGTGCCATTGTCGGTTGTCACGCGGGGACGCTGCGCAGCGCTCGCTCAGCTCCGCTCTTGAGAAACCAACCGCGGCTCAAAAACCACAGGCTATATATCAAAGATACCGTTAGCTAAAATGCTCATGTAATGAGAGTTAAAACAGCCCATTTCGAACTATAAGTGATTGTACGGCCACGGTGACCAATGCATCGAAAACAGGAAACTTGATATCAAGTTAGGACAGGCTGAACCCCCTAGCTCTTAGTTACACTAAAGATGACACCCCCGCGCCAGAGCAAATTACGACCCCCCCCTCCCCGCGTTGAGCTGTCATGTTGGACGGTGACTCGTGGGAAGAGGGCGCATCGACTCTGCTGTTTGAAGCAAAAACCAAGCACGAGTATATGCACGCGGCAAGCACGGCTCGCGTGGGTGTTTTTTGTTTTTATTTTTAATATATATGCCTCATAACGCATGGCGAAGGCACCGGCACAGATAAAAATCCAGCTCGATAGCACAATCGAGGGGAAGAAAAAGGAAGGCAAAAGAAAGACTTCAACATACCCGCTTCTTCTAAACCAGTATCGCGCGGGAACGGTTCAGCCCGCAGTTGGCCTTTGTGCGTTGTCGGTACCTGATTGGGTCAACCAAGCCAAATGCAGAAGCTTGCAGCAGAGAGGAGCGAAAAAAAAATTAACCAGGTCAAGTGCTGCAAGATGGTCGGCAGGGTTGAAGGAAGGAGGGGCTCTCTTGTCGGTATCGATAGTTGACGACTCCACTTAGAAGAATAAGGTAAAAGCCCTCAAAGAAGGGGGGCAGTCGGCCAATGTGTATTTTACTATTTCCGTTGAGACTAAGCGGGAATGCAAAGATGTGTATCGCTGGTGGTGAAGCCCAAGTTGTGTCTCTGAATCCGGGGCGGCAGGTTTGACTGGTTTGAATCGAACGGCGCAGGTTTCTATATATGCAGGAGCTGCGGCGGGAGAATTAGCGACGGCCATCTCACATACGACTGCGAGCCAAGCACGATGTACCTTTGAAGGGCTGTTTTTTTTTTTGGTCGTTTCGCACCGTGTCGTCGTAGCTGGCCGAGAATGCTAAAGTTTATATCGGACCGAGCAAAGCAGCTGGGGTATCCTGCGAAAACGATGCGAAAATCCGGCGCTGCGAATGTTTTGACGGGCCAGGTGCCAGCGAGATATGGACAGTGGGAAGAAACAAGGACGGGCTTCAAAGGCGGAAAGCTACAGAGAGCAAAAGTATAGATGAAGACGAAAAGGACGGAAGAGCTTCGTTAAGCGGCCGTGATGGAGCGATTGGAACAGGCGCGATCTGAAGGCAGACAGATAGACAGACAGACCGGACCAGATCAGATCGGACCAGATACACAATCGGCTTCTCGAGGAGCTGGTGAATTCGAACTGCCCCTGAAACCACGATATGATGGCGGACGGACTAGAATCGCACGCACGCAGAGTAAGGAGTCGAAAGAAGAGTCCGTGAGCCGGGCGAGCGAGCTGGTCTCAGGCGAGCTGCGGAGCGCCAAGCTACCGACTCTGCGGCGGAAGGAACCAGTCAGCTTCAGCAACGGAAACGGACGGACGACGCTCGAACGAAGACCGGAAGCATGCATCCGCTGGAGAGGTTCTACGCACCGGAGATGAGAAGAATGAAGGTCGTGGGCGTCAACACGAGCGCGGTGGAATTGGCCGGCAAACGGAGGGAGTTCTCGATGAAACCGTCGGAGAGTGAGGAGAAGAGAGAGAGAGAGAGAGAGAGAGAGAGGCCGAGAGAGCGGTGAAGCCGGCGGCGGACTAAATGAAGCCCCGGCGGTCAGCTGTCGAGGAAGCTTACTCCTCCCTTTTTGCTGGCTCGTCCGGAGGAGCAGCAGAGCATCGAGTGTGGGAAGAAAAGGTGGAGGAGCGGTTGACTTGAGAGCCCGTTGAGTGGTCTGGCGCTAACGCTGAGTGATAAAACACCACGCCCCTGCTCACCACTCACCACCACCGCACTGGCCAGTCTGCCGGTAGGTTCTCGCCCTTCACTCACACGTCTCCTCTCTATCACTCTATCACCGCTGCCTATCTGTGGCCGTCCGCTGGAATGCTGATCGTGGGCACGAATCGAATAGCGATAACGGCGCCCCCGCGCTGCCAGGCCACCGCCCAATGGCAATGGCCGGCCATCCATCCATCCATCCACTCGAACGTGAGAAACGACGGCGAACATCAGTGCGCTAGCTGCATCCGATGGCCGTGGAGAGGAAATCGCCTGAGTGCAGCTCCAGTTTACAATTAAGCTACCGCTCCCACGCCCCGGCTGCATACACGCATACAGCCCAATGGACATACTCTGTATATCGGCTCCCACGAGACCAGATGCTGAGCTGGCCGCCAAGCCGAGCACGCCTGTCCACTCAGCCGGCATACCAGCTGGGCGTTATTTTGTACTCTGTGCTTCTTCTGTGCTACTAGTGCTGCTACTACTATTACGACTACTATTATTACTACTACCAGCACTGCAGGGGACTGCTGGGTATCACTACTGCAGTGGAGCCCACGCCCGACGACGTCGAGAACAGACGTCGCTTCGACTGTCCTCTTCGCAGGCCGGCCAGGGTGCGTTTCACATCCAGGAAGGGTGGCCTCTTCCAAGCGACAGCGCAGCGGCGGCGGAGAACCCATATCGCGGCGCTCCGTCGGACTCCACCACATGCCGAAGTAATACCGATGGTATCCTGTCAACCCATCGTGGACTGTTCTCGTGCATACGTGGAATCGACCGGGGATGCAATCGCGCGGGGTCCCAGTTGGCAGCCTATCATAGCTGTCCGTCCGTCTATACTAGTAGTTCCGTATAGTAATCGTCTGTGTGCTATGTGTATGTGTAGTTGTCGTCTCACGTGAAGCTTCCAGGCAGACGGACGCTGCAAAATATCGATATATCAACGCGCGGCCGTCAACACCACGACGTCACAATAAACACCACACGATACAATACTTAATTATAACCTCCCATCGACCGTCCAATCAAACCTCCACCACTGTCGCCAATGCATTGATTGCACAACGTATACTACTACTACCATTATACTACTCTGCTCACATGCCTGTTTGCTTGGTCCGAGAATGACTCTCCTCCCACGGCCGAGATCCGTGCGTCCACAGCCCATAGCCAACCACGACCAGACAACATCGCCCAAACCCACATCCAGGCCAGCTATAGCTCCTAATCAACCCCAAACGCGGAGATGAGGCGATCCAATACAATACAATCCCCACCGGCAAGCATGCAAGTGCCTATTCTAGCAAGGTCCAACTGGGCTTCAAAGCTCCCTCCGCACGCACGTGCGCATCCACCAAACACCAAACACTCTCAACCGCCTCCGCCAGGCACTTCACACCTTTCTGGGAAAAAGCCCAGCGCCTACCCGCGCCCTCGACTTGGCTCCATCAATCGACTCGCCGCCAGCCAGCCAAATTTGCCAACTATCGCAGGAGTACCGCCCCACACCAATTTTCCTATGAAATAAGGCTCAGGAGTATGGTAGCCTCGAAGATCCACATGCGCCTGCATATGCATAACATTATCAAGCCTCCAGGCCCAGCCAAGTGCCGCGCCGCGCCGGCCGCCCCCTCGACCATCCAACCCGCAGTCGCTCCCATCCAGCTTGCGCATCCGCGATCATTGCAACATGGTGTACTTTGTAGTAACACCTACACAGTAGTACGCCACGACCGCCGCGCGCTGAATCCACGCGCACCACCACCAACGTGGCTATACCGTGCAAACTAACGGGATCCTTATTCGATCCAGATCTGCGCAGTCTAGTAGGTACCTAGGTAGGTACCTGCTCACAGAACGCGATACGTCAATCGGCCCTTGCATGTCCACACACCCACGCGCATAGAGGGGCAGGCCATCACTTTGTGCAACAGGAAGAGCTCGTTATATTGTATAGGTATCAAGGAAGCACAGCGGACACGCATAACATCTAGCGTACATTCATTGATTCACCCCATAATTACTATTGCCCATCGACAGCAATACCTCATCCGGTACAACCACACATTATGAAACCACAGTCCCGCACAGAAAATTCATATGAACCACGGCATAAAGAAATATTCGACGTGAAATCCCGAGCGCACGCTCTCACGAGCCCGCCCCCTTAGACGGCGCTGTGCGCGCGCTCAGCCCGCTTCTTGGTGATAGACTTGTGCAAAAAGATGCTGCCCACAAGAAGGGCAATGCTGCCGATGAGCGCAAAGACGACAATCGGGCCGGGCGGGAGCATCTCTGCGGCCTTGAAACGCGAGCGAGTTGTACACGGACGGAACGGGCAGCAGCCGAGAACGGTTGAGCCGAGAGCGGTCAATTGAGTCGCTGTCGCGTGTCCTGGAGAGAGTTAGCTATGCCCAGACAGGGTTTTCTTGGCTCGCCCGCCCTATCGATTGCAGAGCCGAAATTCAAGATCACAGAAACCGAAGGAGAAACCCACTCCGAGAGAGGGTTACGGGAAGAAACCAGGAGACTATGATTGAAAGTGTGCAAAGGAAAGAACCTAGAGGGTAAAATTGCGAAAGAGTGCTTTTCAAATGCATGGCGATGCTACATCGTGGAGCCGGACGGTCCCGGACCATGCTGAATACCAAGACTCGCTCCCAGGATCCCAACAATACCAAGCCTCGTTTACCTGATCATGACAAGCTGCCGCCGCCACGGACCGCGCGGGGAACAATAAAAATACAACAATCGCGGAGAGCGACGGGAGGAAAGCACAAGAGAAGAGCGCACTTACTCGCTGAGAGAAGATGAGGAGGATCGAGAACCGCCGAGCTGTTCACGGAGAGGCAATGGAGAGAGTAACTCGAGTGGCTGGGAGAAATGCACTGAGAATTGGAGTAACTCGAGTGGTGGGAGACACACAATGGCAATGTCGACTGATAGTGAGGAGAGGAGAAAGGAAGGAAAGAAAGAGAGGAAGAAGAAGAAAGCAAGAGCGGCCGAGATGGGCCAGTGACCAATAAATACTAAGCAACGGCCGCCGTTTGGTTGCATCGGCGTTGAGCGGTACTCCGTCCACCAGTGTTACTACGAGAACGGTGGCACCACCTCCAGGCACGCTGATTACATAATATGCATACAAAACACCACGCCCAAAACTCGTGATCTTACAGCTCTCCAACAGTCTTCGCTTGATATCACGCATCTGACTTGACCTCCCATCCGTCGCCGCAGCAGTTCCCCCATCGTATCTGCTCCGGCAGTCCCAACGGCACCATCAGTAGCTCGTCCAGTTCCCTCCCTGCCCCTCTCCGGTTCGCACACACCGTCAGCTCCCCGCAGGCCCCGAACTTTGTCATGTCCGTCTGCAGCACCACCTGCCCGCCTACCGGCTCCCTCGCCGTCACATCCGCATTCCCCAGCAGCCGCGCATCCGGCCCAAGCTGACACCCGTATCCGCTGCCCACCAGCGCCCGCCATCTCCGCGCGATGTCCGGAGCCAGCCCCAGCCCGTCCAGCCGCAGTCCGCGCCCATCCTCCAGGTACGGGAACTCGCCGGTCACGACCCTCGTCGTGTTTGTCGCCGCATCCACCAGCTCCGCCGTGTAATTCCCCTCGGTCTCACGGCCCACATCCCCCAAGCTCGCCCATCCGCCTTCTTCCCACGCCGTCTGTAGATACGGGAACGCAAACTCTACCGCTGCCAGATAGACCCCCCCGTCCTCGCCTTCCGCTGTCGCCACCGCAGACCTCCTCTCCAGCCGCACCCGCTCCGCCGTGCGCTCCCTTGTCGCATTGACAAAGTCTGCCGTCGTAAACTCTGCCACCCGCGCGCCTCCGTCGCGCATATCGTAGACGTTCACGCTCCCCCTCGTCAGTTTTTCGGGCTGGTACCGCCCGTCCAAGACTACTCGGAAATCCCATGCCCCGCTGCCACATCGCTTTGGGTAGACATGCGCCCGGCTGCGCGACGGTAGTGCCAAGCACGCCACCAAGGGCCAGACCATCACCGACACCGAAAATATCACCCACGTCCATATCAAGAGCTGCGTCAGCCACGGTTTATCCTTCTCGGTGCCAGGGGTTTGCGCAGGCGCGGGCTTTGACCCCCGCAGCCGGTTCCACACCTGGGCCTTAAGCTGCGTCAGTATAAACGTGACGGCGACTATAATCAGCATGCCGCCGAAAAAGTTGGCGATACCAAGCATGACCCCTATCCATATCATCACCGATATAAACGTCGTCATCTCGCCAACCGACCGCGTCACTCCGCCCGCCACTCGTGAGGCTTCAGGTACACGTCCACCACGACCAGGACCCAGTACACAAACGCCCCGTTCAGCGCTAGCGTGGCAAACGTACCAACGCCAATGCGAACCTCCTTCGCCATCACCCACGCCACAAACCCGCCCGAGGGGCGATTGGCGGTGGACGCCGGCGGGTTTGCACCCGGCAGGACGGCCTCTGCGGGCTTCCT
>KI966433.1:567181-648156 GCA_000525045.1 Drechslerella stenobrocha 248 | reverse complement strand
CAGCTTCTGGCAACGATCGATATCAGGCCCGCCAGTCTTGCGGCGCTGCGGCGGGGGCGCCTTGCAGCTGGCGTCATGCGGATTACGATAGCTGGCTTTATGATAGTAAATATACAGTTGCAAGGACTGGCGCCGTGCCCCAGCCATTGGAGCTGATGCGGATTCGTCAATGTCTGCGAGCTGGAAGCCGAAGTCTCCGTCGGGGGGATAAACTATTGCTCCGCAACGCATCCGGAAACGCACGCGTACGTACTCTCTGACGAGTCGACCAAGCTGATTCCAGTGGGACTGCGGAACAGACAGGCCCATACAGGAGCTCTATAAGTAGGGTATAGGGCCTTGTGGGCGGTGCTATATAAATATATAAATATATAAACATACAAATGGACAAGCGCCGCGCTGGGTCAAGTGGCTAGTAATATAGTAATACTAATAGAGTATATTATTATTAATACTACCACTCGTGGTGACCGCGACGGGCGCATGGTGACACAGGTTGACAACATCATCGCAACACGCCTGCGCCTGTTCGCCTACCGCTGGACACATGCACATACCACCGAGCATACAGGCGCTGCAGCGCTGGGCGGGTCTCCATATACTGTCAGACCGTTTCACACAGCCTGCGCCTGACTGGCATCGACACCAGGACTATAGCTATTGCCATGTTCACCGTCCGGCCAAATTTTGCGACCCTTGCTAGGGCCCGATATCGCGGCTCAACTTCGAAGATCAGACGGGCTGCTTACGTACCCTCACCAGCCAACCCTGTACTGATAAAACTTAGTGGGAAACAATATATAGGCTTGAGGAGATCCGGGTACCGCACTGCCAACAGACGCGCCTTGGCGGTTCCCGACAAAATCGTCCTCTAGATCATCCGCCTTAGCATACTCCGGTCAATATAATTTCTTTGACGAGCTTTCTACCGCGCCTGCAACACGGCTAGCTATTTCAGTCGTCCGGTCTTGGCATGCAGAGCTTGCCAGAAGGCTTGATATAATCCCGCCCAATTGTCCCAATCGATTCGTATTCCGGCCCCGGAAATCCCCACACTTACCGGGCACAGGGCGCATATTTCGCTTCGAATCCCTCCCCTAAAAATCATGCAAACCACGAATAATTCGTCGATATATAGAACCCTCCCTCCGCATCTATTATACACCACCAACAAACCCCTAAACATTTGATTGACTTGACGCCGCGAATTTCCAATTCCGCCCTCGAGCCACGTACGTACGTTGGCGAATACGACCCAAACAGGAATAGCTTTTAATGTCGCCGCCGATATCACACAGAAACAACACCTCAACGCCAGACCACGGCCATATGAGCAGAGCACTCCTTCAATGAGATCACCACGTCGGGCAGCTAGCTAGCTAGTAGCTGGCTGTAACAATATAGGGCAACGGGGTAAATTAACGCCCTGGCTCTCAACCATGCGTCCTTTTACACCTCATCTAAGAATCAGTGAATATAAATACGAGCGAAAGAAGAACCACTCATACACTTACCGCATCCTCCACGGTCTCTAGACCCCCTCCAGATACAATGCCACCCTATATATACCGTCTCGACCAGCCATCGAACGACCTCACCGCACAAAGTCCACCATCAACCTGGTAAGATACCACATCTGATCCAATCCCACCAGATAGAACATCCCACCCGGCCACAACGGTCACATACACCCACCACACACCCCAACCATGGCCGGCCCAGTCTCGATCTTAAAATGCAATGCGTCCATCTGCCCCGTCACCGCCAGCTGGTTCGGCTACCGTCCGTCCCTCGCCATGAACGCCACTTTCCTCAGCATCTTCATCATTGCCCTTGTCTTACACACCGTCTTCTACTACCGCTACCGCACCACCGGCTTCAGCATCTGCATGTGCATCGGCTGCGCCCTCGAAGTCTCCGGCTACGTCGGCCGTATCCTCGCCCACTTTAACCCATGGTCGCTACCCGCCTTCTTCGTCCAAATCAACGGCATCGGCCTCGCCCCCACATTCTTCGCCGCGGGCATATACCTCTGCCTTACCCGCATAGTGATCGCGTACGGCGCCGGTATCTCCCGCGTCCAGCCAAAGGTGTATACCTATGTATTCATATTGTGCGACATCGGCTCGCTGGTGATCCAGTTGCCCGGCGGGGTGCTGTCATCGATGTCGGCGAGTAAGGGCCGGGAGCCCACGACGGGGGCACATATAGGGCTTGCGGGTGTGTGTTTTCAAGTCTTTGCTTTGAGTATCTGGGTGCTGCTTGCGATGGAGTTTGCGGTGCGCTGTTGGATGGCGGGGAGAAGCGCGTGGGAGGCCAAGTACGAGCGGATGAGGGACGGGTGGCGGTTTATAGCGTTTCTGGCGGGTTTGGGCCTCGCGGTGACGACGCTGTATGCGCGCAGTGTGTACAGGATCGTGGAGCTGCGGGAGGGGTATACCGGACGGTTTGCGCGAGATGAGATTGCGTTCTTTGTCTTGGAGGGCTTGTAAGTCTGATGTCGATGTCGAGAAAGTGGTGGTTTGGGTTTCCGTGCTGACTGAGGTTTTTGTAGGATGATTTTGGTTTTGAGTCTGGTGACGGCGGTTTTCCATCCGGGCTTTGGGTTTGGGGAAATGTACCAGGTTATCACCGAACAGAAGGCGACATATCCGAGCCCGTGGAAGAGGAGGGCTTTCTTCATGAAGGACTTGACGGGAACTAACCAGCTGGTGGAGCTCACCGAACGATCTGAGACTCTACATTCAGAGCGGACGTTGAAGGGCAGCGATAATGAGCGGGAGCGCTTAGCGCGTCCAGGCTTGTGATCGAACATGCAGTCTTTGCTCTGCTATCATTACATACACTGCTCGGCGCAATCGTGTCTTCACGGGTTGTTCGGTCTCTAAAGTTGCCTAGATTTATAAGGGCATTTGTCTTCAAATGTAGAATTAGATTCCTTCCATATTCCTCATTCATGTCTGATCTCAATTATATTCTCGATTGTTCCACTGATTCCGAATAGCAATCCCTCCAACGAAACGTTAATTGACCACTGTCCACCTACCCTCAACTGCCCTCCACTCAAAGAATCCTCGGCGCCATCTTGATAATGGCGGGCATCCCACCCTTCGGTTTCGCTGTCCCCGCGAGAACCTGGTACACATGGTCCCCAAGAACATCATTAACCCCATTTGCCGGCGGCGGCTGCCTCTGAGCCTCGATATCGAAACGCCGCAGCGCCACCGCCATTATGACCTTTGTCTCAATCAACGCTAGTTCCTGTCCAATGCAGTTCCGCGGGCCCCTCTCGAACGGCCGCCACGCCTCCCTGGGGACATCGGGCTCCAGCCAGCGCTCCGGGCGGAACTCGCGCGGGTCTTTCCAGTACTTATCGTCCAACTGGACAGCGACAGACACGACCCAGACCAGGAACCCGTCGGTTGGGTACAATTGGCCCGTCTTTGGGTCTTTGACGTAGAACCTTTTGTTTTTTATCGTGTTAGTGTGATTGCGGGGTGGATGTGCGATTGCTCTACACGTACCCTTTCTCGCCCTGCCGGACGGTGCTACCGGGCGGATACATCCTGAGGACTTCCCTGATGACAGCGGTGCAGTATTCCATTTTGTTCATCAGCTGCGGGTTTTCTTTTAGCATTCTCCCCGCATTGTCTGGATCGGTCCCGAAGATCTCGTCGAGCTCCTTTCGAGCGCGGGCCATCTGTTCCGGCTTCTCAGCCAGCTTGTGAAAGATGTAGCAGATGGTGGAGCTGGTCGTATCGTGGCCGGCGAACAGGAAAACGAGCATTTGAGCTATATATAAACCGGTCAGCACCCCATACCGCGAACCAACAACTGGACCTCCCAGGCATTCTTCTCACTCACTTATCGCCATGCTGCGGAACTCGGCATCCATCTTGTCGCTATTCCCGCCTTTCTCCTTCAAGTAGGTCTCCAGAGCAAGGTCGATGATTGGTTTATTGCGCTTGCCAGAATTGAGCGCCGGGTCCCGCGACAGGAAGCGCTTATCGAGCATGCCGCCAACGACCCCCCGCATGTTGCGTGAGTTCCACCACTGCATCAAGGGACGGTACGGATGCCATATATGCCATGGATTGTACGTATGCGACGGCCGCAGCCAGGCAATCTGGGACTTGAACGCTTCGACAAGAGGGTGCGGCTTATGCTGCGTGTCGAACGCCTCGTCACTACGCGTAATTTCGTAAACACATGATTAGCGACGGAACGGGCTCCAGCACGACCGGGGCTACCGGTCCGCTACTCACCATACGACCCTGCCAATGATATCAACAGTCAGGCAGGTAGTCGCCTTCTCCAGGTTGACAACCTTGCCACTCTCAGCGTAGCCCTTCATCACCTCGCAAAACGTCTCGCAGTCGTCAACAATCTCCGGCACGAGCGTCATCAGATGCCCCGCCGCGAAGCCGGGGTTGAACACCGTCCGCCAGAACTTCCACGTCGGTCCAGAGATCGAAACCAAGTTGCCCGGACCGGACAGGGGGAGCAATATGTTATCCAGCTCCCCCTCAGCTTTATCCAGCACGTGCGCTTGAGTCACTTGATGCGCCATGTTGGGGTCCGTCACAACCATCATGGGGGGCCCGACAGGCCAGAGATCGAGGTAGCATATCCCTTTGTCTTTCAGACCGTACTTTTCGGTTATAAACGGAATCATGACGTGCGGATGGACGTCCAGCGGCAGACGTTGCGCTACACCCGCCATCACGAGTAGATGCCCGAGAAACCAGCTGTGCGGCGGTTGCGGCTACAATTCGTTATCACCTACTATCAGCGCTGGATACGTGCATGCGTGCGTGCGTGCAAGACCGCGACTCGAGCACCAATTGATGGACGGGAGATGCGTTGACAAACCAGTTCAGGATCGATCCTGTACTTCCGCCGCGCGGCAGCCAGCGTGGTGATAAAGCCGGCGACCTTGCCGACGACATAGACTCCCGCGACTCCCCATAGCGTGTACTTGATCTGGGTCTCCGAGACGGAGTACGGGCCGATTTCGACCATTTCGAATGGAAGCCCCCGAAGCCGGAGAGCTCAGGGAGGGAGGGGGTGAGGTTGATAAGATGGTTGCAATTGCTATTGCAATGCAATTGGAAAACGGGACAGCAAAGGGTTCGCCCAAGCTGCACAGGCGAAGCCAGGGGCCCGGACTGCCTATTTCGTAAGCGTAAGTAGCTACAGCACAAGGCAGCTCAATGCGGTGGTGTAACGTTGCTCGAGTACTAGTAGTAGTTGTACTTTGTATTCGAAAGAAATCTCAAACTGGCCTACTATTCTGTATTCATACGAGCAGGGACGCGGACGTGCTAACAGCCAAGAAACGCTTACATGCACAGTCGACTTGTCCTTCCTGTGAAACAGACCAGCCCGGGTTCCGAAGGCGCGAGCGATTGGGGGTTCTCCTTACCAACAGTATTTTCGTGGCGATTCGCAGAGGGCGAACGGTCAATGTAATTTATGGTCTCCAAATGTATATCGCACAGGATATACTCGCTCGTACGAGCTGCAGTACATGCCTGCATGGATTGTATTGGCGGACCGTACACCAGTGTTTCCTCCAAGTTTCAGGCCAACCGGCTGAGAAATCTACGCCGGGTGATTGGCCGTTGCAAGGGTGCTCTGTCCTCCACTTAGAATTATCATTGTCAGCACTAGGAGAACATGTATGCTTGTGTCAGCACAAGCTATCTTACGTGTACGTGTAAGCCCGTCCCGGTGCCAGTCCTGACGATATCCGGTTTTATATTTCCGCACATGCGCGCACGCTAGTGCCGTTGTGCGTGATCAATCGATTGGGCCCAGGGTTCAATACGCACGTCCTTGGTTTCACCAACATCCTCAAAGCGAATGACGACAAACAATGGGCATTCATTCATTATCGATCGAGCGAGCCAACCGCGTATAATCTCGCTAAAGGTGGAGAATACGAAGCACGCCAACGCTGGATAAAGAACTAAACTTTGCATCTCTTCTTGCTGACAGTAGCTACGTAAGCGGCCCACGCGGCCAAGATGTCCACCGGGCTTATATCGATATCCGAAAATTACCCGAGAGTAAAGCAGATAAGCAGTAAACTTCGTCGGAACTAGAGAGCTCGATCTGTCACCAGTCGAGATATTATGGGACCTCTGGTATCGGATCGTTTATTGTAGTGCACCAATCTCTCAGTCCCATCTATCAAACATCTGCCAACGACGAGGGCAAGCAATATAACATACATACATTTGATCAAGACAAAAAAAAGTCATTAGATTCGTGAGCTAGCTGCGCTGCCCGCTTGCAGAAGGAATACATTACTTATCATAATAGAAACTGGCCAGCAGGAAAACATATCTCGTAAGCCCAATGGCCTTTGCCAATTCTAGCTAAACACCCAAAAGAAAGACGTGACATTTACCGTCGAACGAAAAACCAAAAGAAACGACATTTACCGTTGAATGAAGAAAAGAAAGACACAGGGTCACCATCAGACGAAAAAGAAAGACATGCCATTTACCATCGAACGAAAAAAGAGAGGCCGCAACCAGCTGCCAGAACCCGATCGAAAGTCGACACTGCCTATGCAAGTCCAGTCGTAGTACCACCAAAGCCTGGCGACGGTCAATGTCGGCGTCTCTAAACACGCACCAAGAAACACCACAAGTCAGATCAACCTTCCTAAGAAAAACCATTCATCGGGCCGCCAAAAAAACAAAACCTCGGCCCGACCCGTTAACCATGGGTAACACTGCTAGGATATACCACTGGAATGTCCCGTCCGTCCCTCGCGTCATACATCCCTCCCGTAGTAGCATACGTAGCCGTCGGAATCGGCCCCGAGCTCGGATAGTACGGGTAATTTGGAGCCTCTCTGACCCCCGGCGGGGGGCCCATGTACCCCGGCTGACTGTAGTAGCGACTAGCCTCCCCGCCGTACACCGACTCGCGGTCCCGATCCCGATCCCGGTCCCGATCACGATCGGGGGTCGACCCACGCTTCTCTTCCAACGCGCGCTCGATCATTCTTGCGCGTCTGCGTTCTTCGATTTTGCCGCGCTTCCTCTCGAATTCGTGGTACTCGTTGCGTTTATGCTGGGCGCCTCTGAACGCCTTGACGGCCTCTGTGGCAGCCAAGATGGCGAGACCGACGGCGGTGGCGTCGTTGAACATTGCCTTTCGTTGGAGCTTGTCGGATTCCTCCTGCGTGATCTTGCCGGAATCGAGCTTTTCGCGCCTCAGTGCGCGCTTCTCGTACGTCTGGTAGCCTGCATGGCCGAGGTTGAGGGTCGCGAGTATGGCCAGCGCGATGCTAATGATCTCCCGGCGGCGTAGGCGCTTGTGGCGTTCGCGTTCGGCGTCGTCGTCGAGAGATAGGTCTGAGTCTGATAGGCTGCTTTCCGAAGAAGACGACCCCCCCGCCGTCATGGTCGCCGTGCTTTCTCGAGCGTCTGCCCTCCCGGCGGCTGCGGCCGTACCTCTCCGCAGCTAGACCCGTGAGCCCCATCGCCGCGAGCGCCTGTCCGACACTCGCGCTGCGACTGCGACGACGGTCGAGTCCCGGCCGGTCCCGCTCGGGTGAGCTGTCCGGGGAACGGCCATCCCTCGGGCGTGAATGCGACTTTGACCGCTGGTAGTCCAGAAACTTCTTGCCAGCTGCAGCCACTAGTCCCGTCGCCGCCAGGTTCTTCGCCGCAGACCTCCTGCGGCTGCGTTCGTCGTCGTCATCATCGTCATCGTCATCGTCGTCATTCTCTGCATCCCGCTTCCTCCTCCTCCTTGCGTTAATCCCGCGCTGTGCTGCCAACCCGGCCACAACAGCCTGCGCAACCCTTCTGTTGGACTTTTCATCGCCATCCGCGCTCGATCTCTTGTTCAGCAGTTTTTCTACCGCCCCGGATGCAACCGCAGCTTCCACCACCCGCCTTAGCCCCTTCGATCCTGTGACCCCGCCAGGCTCCTTACGTGCTCTGAACGCCTCCACCGCCGCTGCGATCATTGCCGCCTGCGCGGTATTGTTATTCTTTATCCGTGAGCGTGACCCCCGTCTGCCGTCCTTGGAGTCGTAGCCTTCATCGGAGTCCTCATCCGAGGTATCAGAGTACTTTGAGCCTCGTCGGTTGCGCCTGTCTTCGCGTTCGTCGCGACCCCGGCTTTTAGACCGGTTCTGGGACGTATGCTTGTACGCCTCGTTTAGCCCGAGTGCAGCGAGCGCGGACTCGCCGAACGTTTTAGCGCGGTCTAGTACGCCGCCGCCGCCGTGGGAGCGAGAGCTGGTGGTGCTCCGCGTGTCTGGCTCGGTGTCAGGTTCGGTGTCAGTTGCGACGAGCGTGCTAGCTTCGTCGGGGTGGCCTGTGGGGGTGGCCGCCACTGCTTTTACGGTGTCGATGGCGGTGTCTTCGGTCGTCGTCATTGTCGGTGGTGGCGGCGGCGGCGTCGGTGTCGGTTTCCGGATCGTAGACGGGTTCGACTTCGACGGGCGCGGGCTCGCGGTGGCGGTGACGACGGCGGCTGGGTTTATGTTCGCGATTGTCGTCGTAGTCGTCTGGGATGGCGTCGCGGGGGAGCGGCTCGACGTCGGGTACTTCTGCAGGATGAGTTCTGGGCTTCGACCTGCTGTGCTTGTGGTGTTTATGGTGGCGAGGGGCCGGGACGTCGCCTTCGATGGTGTCGCCAAAATAGTCTTCCTGCGTCGTCGACATGGCTGCGCTGCGTGCGTGCGTTGGGTTTGTGGTATTTTGTAACCACTCTGCGTTGCGTCAAGTCTTTGTATCACTGTCAATTTGTTAGGAGAATTATTCTACCAGTACTGCTGTTAGAAACTGTAAATGCTGTCGAGTGTGCCCTGGGAAACTGTTCGTCCTATATACCCTGCTGGAAGACGAAAGCTCAGGCTGCGTGATAATGATCCGAATAGCTAGATGGAAAGAGGAAAGAGGCAAAAAAATCACTGGTTGGGACCCTGCTCCCAATTTATCTCCAAAAGGCCCCGCTCGCCCATTGCTCCCTGTGCAGTCATCCTCCGCCGACGTCGACATCACACCACCCGCCGGGAGAATTCGAATTCATTCCACAGTCACTTCCAACTGCAGAACCAGCCAGAACGCCCCGCCTACCCGCCTGCAAAACCTCTCTCTCTCTCCCATCGGACGCTTCCTGCCAGTTTGTGCGTCAAAGGAACCGCGCTAATGCACAGTGATCGCATAAACATGGGTCGCCGGGTCACCATGACGTCAGGCTATCCTCACCGCACCGACGAAATATCACACTCGAACCGCGCCGCACTCGGGTAGATGCGCAATGGTATTACTTGGCATCGCTCGCGCACCCTGGGTACCGGGTACGCGTGCAGATGGGCCCCTCATGAGTGCTTGAAACCAAAGTTCCGATACAACTGACGCGTGGCTTACATCACACGCCGTTGTATGGCATTTCGCTGCACGGCCATGGGAGTCACCAAGCCCTGCACAATATTGTAATCGCTCAATGTATTGAGTTCTATTAACGTGCAAGTAACTGTGCCATTTTACACATTGCATCTCGAGTGAGTACTTGGGCAAGTATACATGTTGGGCAACGGTGCGCAAGGACATGTATATCGATATCAAAACCTATGGAGACCTCTCGGTAACCCAACCTTTGAGGCTATAACGTTTATTGTCGCCTCTAGCTCGCACGCACTGATATCGTACGTACAGAGATCTCTGTAACCTGTCACCGATTAGGCCGCTGCGTCGCCCCTACGTATCATCCATATATGCCCCAGACGTCATCATCGAAAACATACTTCAGGTACTTCCACACATACGAATAATATATCTGACCTCCAAATCCCCCCCTCGGCCATAGATAACACATACACACAAGAATATCCCGAGGAGCGACCACAGATCAATATCAATAGCAAATAGGCATAAAATATGAAACCAAAAAAAAAAACCCACCAAAAGTTCCAATATCCCTGATCCCGCAAGTCCGAGCCCAGACTCTGAAATTTCCAAACTCCGTCTCCCGATGTCACAGGATTATATATCTGTGGGGGATTCGAAAGCCTATCCAAAGCTCTCTCTCACCCCCACAGGCATACTCCATAACTTTTTTTCGCCCTTGTCCCGTAAAAATGATAAATAACCATACCCAAAATAACCAACGACCGCGCCAGCAGTCCCCTCGACAGGGTGTACAGTACTAAACCAATATTTACCGCCTCACCGCAGCCAACCCGTCTAATTCAGCTGCATATCAGGCACGTCGTAGTCCCTATCCACCTCTCTTCCAATCCGCCAATTCTTGTCCATTGGCTCACTGATCCTCCCAAACACCTCCTTCCGCACCCTCACATTCTCGTCATACCCCTTCCTCAACCTCTCGTACCGCAACCCCGCCTCTTTGACCACCATGAACTCAAAGATCCCACGCAAGGCTGGCCGTTCGGTCAACGTAACGATCAGCCCCTTCTGGTGCGCGTACGTTGGGAAATTGCGCCGTCGACCATTGACCTGCTCCGTAAACGCTGTATAGTGGCTGGCATCCTGGTGCGCGGGCAGTTCCACAGAGAAGAGGTACTCCGTGTCTGACTGAAGGAACTGATTGATGCTGCTGCAGGTGTTACATCTAGCCGCGTCTTCGCAAGGTGGCGACGTCCAGCGTGGGAAGTAATAGGATGGCCGCTCGGGCTTATCTACCGGGTATCTGACCAGTGTTGTCTTAATGATGGTTTCACGCAGGTTGGCGGTGCCGGGCAGGATGGGGAGGTCCAACACGGTGAATTTTTCCAAGATCCTGGAGGCGGCGTCGAGATGGATGTCACTGATCGCTTTGATGTCCGGGTTGAGGTAGCACGATCTGATGTAGACGGGCAGTTCAATGCTCTTGACAAGTGCGGAGAGCAAATGATTCCGGTAAGGAGAGGGTAATCCCGCGAGGAACTCAAAGTAGTTGACTAGCCGGTCCGCGTGTTCCGGCGTACCTGTGCCGTTGAAGACGTCGGAGAAGGGTTCCCTCAAGGGCTCGCCCAGGCCCATCCAGCCGTACTTGTCGGACACAAAGTCTTCTCTTGGCCGCAACGCTGACAATCGTTGGTCCAGATACGCTACCGAGAACCGCGCGTTGATGCCCGCGATAATGATCTCGTTGAAGCCGTATAGCATCGGTTCCCGCAGAATGCCGCGCGCAATATGGTCAGGCGGGCTGTTTACGGTGGCCTCTCGATGGAGATCCTGCAGCAAGTTTGCATTTGGATGTGCCCGGAAGGCAGACCGGAGGCTAACCAACCTGTTAGTCTTGAACCCATCTCGAGATTGTAGAATTGGAAGGCTCACAAGCTGCAGATTAACTGGGGTCCCGACTCTTCATACGCCTCGATGAGCTCGCAGAGCACAGCTGGCGTCAACCCTACCTCTAGACATCCAAGCAACTGGTTGACGGCACGGTTGAACGAGAATTGAATATTTCGCGGAAACAGCATTTTCAACTTGAGCAGCGCGTATAACCCGTGCCTGGAAGGCTCCGGGGTGTTCCGGACATAGACATCTCCGCAGGGGTCTTCAACCGCAAGATTGGCACAGCGTGCAAGCCTGGGAGAGAAGTCCGGAATGGTCAGCAAAAAGCCTCCAGCTACACGCATGGCTACTGAAGTCTCACAGATAGATACATACTCTGTTTCTCCCACTCTAAACACATAGTCGCTCGGCAGGGTTTGCAGCTTCCGATATACAATCTTACCAGCTTTCTGGATCTGATCGTCGGTGGGCGGTCGGCAGATGCACCGCTCTATCAGCGCTTGCACTTTTGCAAACTCGACATCATATCTTTGCTCATCTCGCTCATGGGGCGCGGTAGGCCTATTGACGAGACTCAGAAGCGCATCCCAGGGTATGTTCAGGTCCGCGGTTTGCTGGGCGATGGATTCGGCCTCGCTCGTTGGCCAGAGCATGATACACGTTGCCGAATACCCTGCAGATTTTGGGACCCCTGTCAGAAAGCGCGTTGACGTCATCGTCTGGGGTATACCGCCGACAGCACTTACGCTCGACCCCTCTGCTCTTCGGGTCCTCAGGTTCACGACACGGTTTGGGGTTCTCGAGGCGCGAGCCGAGGGAGTACATTGCATGCCTCCAGACAGCGCCGTCCGGGATGCGTCTATATGTTCCGGCAACGTGCTCGGCATCCCTAACAATCAAAGGGAAGCCGCGCTGTTGGAGCTTCGAGAAATCAGGCAGCATCTCTCCCCGGCTGTGAGATCGCATGCCTCTATCCGCCAGGCCGTTTTCGCACTGGCCCTTATGGATCCGGAATTTGGCAGTGCCGCACAGCAGGGCGATGCCGCCGACCTTATTGATCGCTGCCACGATGTCGGAGACGATGTGACGGTCCTTATCATTGAAGCCCTGCATCCTCTGCTCGAGGGAATACTGTCCGTTCAGGACCAGACCTATCGGCTCATCCGTCGATTTGAACCTGCGGAAGAAGCCTAAAAGGTCGGAGCTGGCGGCGGCGGCGGCGGCGGCGTCTGTGACCGATACACACCCGCGTGCGAGCATGCCACCAGGGTGTAGAGCGGTAGCCGTCAATGCGGCCGGGTCCTGAAGCGCTCTGCAGAGCTCGAGACGGAGCTATTCGCACAAGCAGGTTAGAAATCTAAAGGCACATCGGATTCGCAAGCGGCCATTGCAACCCACGCTTTCTCGCCCCTCCCGCTCCATCTGTATGGTATTACCCGTTTGCATCGCACCCCCGCCATCAGGCGGCGAGACACTCGGCACGAAGTCCATTAAATCCGGCATTGGGATCTCGCGTGATCGATCGATCGATCGCGGCTGCTGGCGATTGAAAAGTCCGAGGAATGGGGCGGGAAAAAAAAAAGGAGCCAAGTATAGGAGGACGGACGTCCGGACGGTCGATGGGTCTGCCTCTTTTATCCCTCTGCTCGAGGCGACGAAAGGGGGTTCACGGCCGTCCCCTGCTGTTCCCTCCCCCCCACGCGCAGCTGGAAAAATCGAAGCAAGGGGCTCGGTCTGCAGCCAAACCAGCGAATCCACGATGGTCTAGCCAGGCTTTACCCCCCGTCTGGTGATCAGACATTCTAGCCGACGGAGATAGAGCCAGCGGCAGAGATCACGCAAAAGGCGGTCCGGTTTCGATAACGTCCAGAGTTTCGATTCAGGCTTGCACTTGAGCGAGGGGAGCTAAACTCCATGGAGAGAGTCCCAAGGAGGCGTTTATGCAGGTTGAAGGCCCCACCGTGTTATCTGGCACGAGGCCTTTGGGATCGATCGTCTGGCCCGGCATATGCATGTTGGCCTGTAGCCGGATGTATAATGCCCACCTGCAGCTGGCCAGCAGCGTCGTGCGGTGTCGATGAGGTGTGAGGTCCGAGTCGTCAACATGCAACACAAATTTACAGCCCCAGCGTTGTCTGGACGTCCAATGCGGCCTCTGGAGAGTATCTCGAGCGGTAGCAGGTACCTATTGTACTGTACTGGTAGGTAGCAGGTACCTACAGGCAAGTCTGCCACCTCCATCAACTCCGAGCCCACGACACATCGCGATCGAACCCAAAGTCGTGCCGTATACCAGTCCACGAGACACGCACGAGACCGGACGGAAATCCTCGATCTCGCCCCCCCGATCTCGCCTCCCGGGTCTCTGCCACAGGTGCGAGCGGTCCGGTCCGCAAGGCTTAGTGAAGGCAGCGCCACATGGGGCCAAAGTCATCCCTCTTTTGGATCCAACGGAATACCACAGCACAACGCGGTTTCGTCCGGGTTTCAGGCTAAATGGCCTGCGCGATGGAATGGCAGATCTAGGGGCGTAATATTGACAATACGATACACAAAGCCTGCATACCTAGGTACCTAGGTACATACTACTACACTAGGTATAACAGTCGAGTTCCGGTAGCCGGAGCCCCGGGACTCGGCTCCCGGAAGTCCACACAAGTAAATACCAGCAATCTCACGGCGCAATAGGCCTTACATTGTACCGTTCCTTCTCCCAGGTACTCTCTACATGTACAACCAATGCAACAAGAACGCTATCCTACACCTCCACCGCCCAAATCAAAGCGCAAATAATCACCCCGGCCGAAATCTATATATCAAAAGCCAGAGTTCGAACCAGCATACCAATTGCGAACCCTAAAACAGCACAGCAGCATCGGGCACCCCCGTCTACCCGCAAAGGAAATCAAAATCCCTCCCTCACTCCCTCCCTTCCCCTACTCTTTCCTCACATCGGGCACCTCCCTCATTTCCTCCCGTCCTTCAGCCTCCCAGCTCGAAACCGCCGTGACCCTTCCTCCAACTCCACGACGCCATCTTCGACAACCAACAGCTCCTCCGCATCTTCCTCTTCGTCCATCAGCTCATCACCAACCAATAGCCTCCCTTCCTCTCCCTCCGCATCCGTATCAAACCCATCGTCCCTCGCCGTCCTGCCAAACAACTCGTTGAAAACACTCAACGCCCTCCCCGCAAGCCCGTCACCCTTCCCCCGCCCGCCTTCCTCATCTACATACCCGTCCGCAACACTCGCCCCCGCCAGCGTCCTCTCCGCCCGCGCCTCGGCCGGATCATCGAAATAGCCCTCTTCCTCCTCCGTCTCCATTTCCATCCCGGATGCCTCCCCATTCCCATACCCAAGCTCCCTCACCCGCCTCCGTTCTTCCGCTTCCAGCTCCTTCGCCCGCCGCACCGTTCGCTTCATACCCCTAGTACCGACCCGCCAATCATACTGCCGTAGTTGAGCGCCTTGGTGCCCGCATCCATCCCCTCCCCACTGTCT
The DNA here is from genome assembly GCA_000525045.1 of Drechslerella stenobrocha 248. Classification (NCBI taxonomy): domain Eukaryota; kingdom Fungi; phylum Ascomycota; class Orbiliomycetes; order Orbiliales; family Orbiliaceae; genus Drechslerella; species Drechslerella stenobrocha. The sequence continues at coordinate 633,378 of KI966433.1, read as the reverse complement.
CCTAGCGCCTTCATCTGGGCCCCGATGAAAACGTGGATTAGCAGCTTGGGACTTGCAACCGCCCCCGCAATCGCAAAGTTCAGTGCCGACACTGTCGGGAATGTGCTCAAAGCCCCGTTGGAGATGCTATACGGAAGCGGACACAGCCGTATCATACACAGCAGCTTGAGCCCATCGTGCTTGAGCGTCAGCGACAGCGCCGCGAATCGCTTGTCCGTCGCCACCATCTTTTGCGCAAAATTCCGAAAGTACAGCCTACACGCGATAAACGCTGCCGTCGATCCGATCACAGTACCAGACGCTGCAATGTACCATCCGTTAGGGACGCCAAAGATGAAGCCGGCGAGCGTGACAGACGTCGAGTATCCGATCAGTGGGGGGAAAGCGGAGATGAACGTCCACGCGAAAAGTATCAGGAAGCCGCCGGGTAGCTCTCTGCAAGCATACGTGTTAGCTGGGCCCTAGAAAAGAAATAACCGGTACCGGGGCGGTAGAACGGGTATCCTACCTCCACGCATCTGCAATCGGTGACAATTTGTGGAAGATGGTCTCATGATAGATCAGGCCAAGCAGCACTGCCACATTCACCGCTATTATCAGCGTGACGCCAATAACCCTCTGCGCCAGCGTCAGCCGCGCCCAGTATTTCTGCGCGTGCCGCTGCAGCTTCCATAGCGCGTTCACAAAGTTGGAGGAAACGGTGGTGACGGAGTTTGTCGAGTTCGAGCGCGATCGCCGGCCGCTGCGGGTCCAGGTGGGCGTCACCGGCGTGGTCTCCGAAGGCGGGGAGTATAGCGTCCCCCGTGGCAGCTCGGCGGACATTGCAGTGGCTGGTGCCCGGCGTTGGCGTAACCGAGGTTTGTGGCGTCGTTGGACAGGTCAAGGGTCCGTAGCGGTGGAGATGCGGGTCTGCTGCTATCGCGCCGTGGGCATCAGGATGGAGTAGGTAGGTATTCTCGAGTCTAGATCTCGGTCTCGGGCTAAGGCCCAATAATTATCGTGCTGTGGACTCGTAGATATGCGGCCAGTTCGTTCTCGTCTCAAATTCCGGCCACCTTGGTTACCTTCGGACCTTTTCGGTAACTCTCTCGTCTTGCTGGTTCGGGCAGGACTTTTGTCCGGACTACTCGGTTGCTGGGGACGAAAACAACTCGCTCGACGAGAGAAAAAGGGTGACCTTGAAGTGAAGGATGGTGCGCTCAGGTGAGTATACTGTCTGCCGGCGACAGGAAGGACAACGATGGTGGTGGTGATGATGGTGGTTGGAATGCAGAAAGGAGACGACAGCCGCGGTGGCTGACAGTTGTTTGCGTCATCACATCAGCGGCGGGTGCTCCGCGGACCCCTTAACCTCCGCCAACGACCTGACACTAACAGAATACAACAACATGCTAAACTTAGATTCAGACGTGTGTAACCGAAACACCAGCTACGATGTCAAACCGGTAGAGCAGGAAACATACTGCTACCTGCCAATTGTCAGCTCGTTGTCCAACAATAGCTGTAGCTACTAGCTATTAGTACACTCTCACAGGCCGCGCAAAATCTATGGGTGGTATCTTGATTTGTGATATTTGCAATTTGCACCATATACATTACTTAGCTGGAAATAGCACCTGCTAAGGTAGGCTAGCGGTGACCGTCACGGTCGTATAGACTGCACGAGCAAACGATATTGCGGTAAAATGAGACAGTTTGTAACTATAATACCGGGGTATTTATACCTCTGATAGTTCAATGCTCTTCGCGATTCGCCAATGCCTCGAACCCTTCGCAACGCAAAGCGGGGGCGACCAACGTATCAATATTCCGACAAGAATATTGGGTTACAAGGCCATACCAGACTGATAATCGCAAGTATTAAGAGTGTAATACATCCAACGGATCGACACCAGCACGACGCCGATAATATGCTGGTGGAGTGTCTGCATGGTGATTTAATGAATCTACTGACATCGCGATGTCGACGAGCATACTGTGACCAATTCTCATATTGGGCGCCGTACTATCAGGGCGCCTTAGGTTGCCGGTTGATTTCGTTGTCCATGTAGTAAACCCAGCCGCCTAGACCTCGGGTTGGTAGCAGAAAACGGTCGCAACTGACCAACATGCTCCGCTCTGGGGTTTGCGAGCTATTACTAAAGTTACAAGACTGGTGCAATATATAGCATGAGTGTTTTCCTGGCTTCCCGACTTCGTCGACATTGTCATTGCTCTAAATATTGCAAACGCCACAGGATCGATATGTTTAAAGTGCCGGGCTTCGAATACCAACCATAGCATAGTGTTGAGGGCGTATCATCTACTCTCAATCAGACGGCCGACCAATTGCAATTCAATAGAGCCATCGAGTCGACCAATTAAAAAAGAGTTGAATCTGATCATCAAGACGGAAATCAATCTAGATCTATCGCACGCATGTACAGCCCCACGCAAAACTTACTCGCGACAATATCTACGACCACCCAACATTGCCCATGCATAGCACCTGTCACGTCTGCTCTGCTCCAGACCGGGCCCGAACTCTCTCCCAGAACTGCTCCCGCTCCTCCATCAGCTCTCTATTCCACTGCTTCACGAAATCCGTCTTCAGGCGGGCCTCAGCCCTCATAAACCTATCTAGTCTCTTCTCCCCGTCCGATTCCTTTTCATACTCGAACGCCTGTAGTATCATCTACTCGAGAGCCCCGGCGGCCGCATTAGCCCATTGAAGCAAAAAGCAACGTTAGAAGGGTCCAAGCAACCAAAAAAAGGAAACATACATCATAGACATCGATGTCCTTCACAAACACGGCCTCTCGCGTCTCCCCCGCCTCGTACTCTTCAAACAGCTCGGCCAGCTCGCCCGCCAGCCGGCTATCGATCGTCTCCAACAGCACCTTGCAAAAGAACTCTACCGTCGTGCTCTCCCTGCGGTATTTCTCCTCTGCGTGCCCCGCAACCCAGAGTATCAATCAAGACATCAGCCGTCCGTCCGGGTACACACACGCACACACACCGTCCCGGTTAGGATATCCTACGCCGCAGCCTACACCGACATATCGGCAGACATACCTTTAGATATGGGATCCATCGGCGTAAAATCGCCCACCACACTCTCCGCAATGTCATGCACCAGCGCCATACGGATGCAGCGGTCTCGATCCGCCAGTCCGTCAGGGCACAGCATCGCTAGTATAGCCATACGGTACATATGCGACGCGATTGTTTCTATTGTGCGGAACATCCCGTAAGCCCTAGTTAGCAAATACTAGGCGCCAGTAGCTCGAGTGTAACCCACGCATAGGTCTACGCTAGCTGGCATACACAATACTCCGCACGGTAAACTACATACCCGGCTTTTCGATGCCATCGACCACCCACCCCGTTCTGGGGATATGCTTCAGCCGGTCGATAATGTGTAGGAACGCTAGCGGACTGGTCGACCCGCTGGAAGGGACCGTCAGCGGTTGCAAGGAACGCAGGCCTGCGAGTGCAGATCCGACGGTCCAGGTGGTGCTTGCATCTGTATCACCATAGGGTTGCGGTTAGTCCTGTTGGCTAGCCGGGCGAATGTTCAAGAATTCTTTTTGATGGGCTCAGTAGTAGCCATTTTGCGTTCGGTTCCATATCGCATTGTGATGGGCTGTTGTGTGTCACACGACTGTTCGGGTGCGTTCCGTACCTTCTGAAGTACTAGTAGCATCCATATTGGCGATCGGTTATCGATTGGACGGACTTTGCCGACCCGTATGCATATGCTAAGGTTGAAGCCGGCAGAATGTCACGTTTGACGTCTGGATGCAACCGTCCGTTGGAGTGATTCCGCCAAGTTTTGGACATTGGCGTTGTGCCTAGCTCCACTAGCGCTACTCCAAATCATGGACCAAGAGTCAGAACGCATGCTACGCCATCGGCATCGGCCGGCCCTTCGTATTGGTTGTGATCGTACGTATCGATACCCACGCTGTACCTGCAAGAAGGAAGGAACAAAACCGCCCTACAATATTTATTTGGTAGCGGCAACGACATGCCCAGTAGAGTGTACATGCGGTATATACACCCCCACCCGCGATGCCCGAACACTGCCTCACAGCGCTGTAAAGCCAGCGTCGCGCTTACATACCAGTAGCAGTGCTAGCAAACGATGGTAACACGCCGGCCTCTACGGCACCTTTTACGGCACATGAGATATCGGTTTGAATGGTTGAAAATATAGCCTCGTTCTACCCAACATCAGATAAACAGCCAACCCATATCCACCCATCTGTCCCGATCCGCTACGGACGCTCAGTCCGTATCAAAGATCAATCAATCAAGCGTACTTTGCGCCCAGTTCAGTCACAAGCGTGATATACAGCTGCTCGGCTTCCTCCTGCGAGATGCCCTCCCTGGACTTCCATGCGTCCCATTTGTATTTGCCCTATCGCACGAGTTGAAAGAAAACGTCAGCTGACCGCCTGATCTGACGGAACAAAGAGCCGAATGGCCACCGTACCTTGAAGTCCATCATCCCCGGGCGAGTTGTGTTGATATCGCCGACGCTAGCTTGCTTGTAGAGACCGTAAAGCTGTAAGAACGCACGCCTGTTAGAAACCTTTGCGCTCCGAGACAAATGTATAGCAATGGCGCGGGAGCCCCTCCACTCACATCCAATAGCTCGTCATCCGTCGGCTTTGTGGTGAAGTTGTTTGCGGCTTCAGCTGCTGACTCGAATTCCGGGGACGGCATCTTTGCGATTCAAAGTATTTCTGGCGGGGCAGTAAATGGGTGAGTGGGCGGTGTGGACTTTGTCTTGAAGTCGGCGGATGGTGGGATGTCGAGAGGACCTTACTAGCTCAACAGGCGGCGGTGGGGTAATTTAAATTCTGTTGGTTTCCATGCACCGTCTGTCTTGCTTGCGCGGCGCTCTGTTCCTCCGCACTGGATGGAGCCGAGGCATCCGCTAGCTGCAGCTGCCAACTGCCCGACGGCCACCTCACCTGACCACGAGCGGGGGCTTGGCGAGAAGATGACATGCCATTCGCGGGAGTCAGCAGTATGGTGCATGTTCTCTACCCCCTCGAGCTGGGACAAAATATGCTCTACGTCGTGCAAATTCAGGCTGTATATGGTAAGATAGCATACCGAATAAAAAATGGATTTGTCCGTATGCGTATGTGATCTGACATGCGGTGTATTGAACGCTCACAGGTCGTGAGCACTCTCTCGTATTGTCCATCCGATATCCCTGGCTACCCCCTTCAACTAGCTAAGTGCTGATAGTTACAATTGCTTGTCGCTCGTCTATATGTGCCCAAACCAGCAGGACCCCGAGCATCATCAATACCATCATCATATCAGCTTACAGAACCCATGCAAAGCCCTATCAGGCACGCGGAGCCCAAACAAAGACCCGTAAAATCAACAAAAAGAAATCCAACTTTTCTCAAACAACCCAGTTATTAATGCTGCGATACGGCCCCGGGAGAAGCCAGCTGCAGTCTTTCAGGCGAGTATGTGTCTATAGCTCGCGATATCGCCGTGTCCACAACCACCGCCGCAGAAAGGACGAACAAGCACAAAGGCAACGAAAAACAACGATCCGCATCCACATCAATATTCTTCGCATGATGAACCCACAATTTCAAATAGTACTAACAAAGAAGACCAAAGCGAACCCGGAGACCCCAAACTCCCACCTCTTGTACTCCAAAACAAATAGCTTTCATACCCTATATCAACCAGGCTTCATTCGAACAAGCCAAAACGCACCAGCCGGAACCTGCCAGCTAGGGTCGTGTCGCAAAATAAATACATGGTACATATATGTATATGAAACAAGCGAAGAGATGGAGAATATTCAAACACGTGTAGGAGGAAACAAAGGAGAATCGTTGCCCTCAAGTTCAGGCAGGAAGTCGTAGCAAGACAGTTAGTCGTAGCAAGGCAGTTAGTCGTAACAAAGGCAGTAGGTCGCAGCAAAGGCAGTATTATTGCAAAGAGCCAGTCTTCGCAAGAGGACATGCAAACAAAATGAGAAGAAAGAGAACTGGAAACAAATGAGAAGAAAGAGAAAGGGAAACAAACTGACTGTATGGAAGTTGCAAAGAACACTGCTAAAGCAAGAGTGAGACTTAGAGAAAATAGCGGGATGTGCAAGCAAAGAAAAGAGCATTGTTGTGGTCTGCTCGGATACAAAATGAGAAGAAAGGAAAAGGGAAGTATATTCACTGTAGGAAGTCGCAAGAACGTGACTAAAACTAGCGAGACAAGGAAAATAACGGGGACGTAGAAATACAACGAGAGAAGGGAGTAGAGACGGGTTAGAAGAGGGCTTTAGTACATATTCGAGGTATACTAACGAATAGAAGGCTATGAAATAAATAAACTTTGTTGTTAAAAACCGAATGGATAGAGGATCTAGGCGTGATCGTAGATTAAAACTTAATCTCGGTCAAACTCAGAGGGTAAGGGAAGAACTCCGGATCCAGAATACTGTTAAAGTCCGCGTCCATTGCACCGCTTCCCCCAACGCCATGCAAATCGCCGATACCAGGATGCAGCCAAGTCGGACCCCCTTCTGTGGATAGGTTCGAGGGGGCATGGAGGCTAAGCGGGTGATCGAAGTAGTAATTGTTGGCGATGGGCACTGGGCTATCATTTTGTGGTGGGCGAGTGGTCTGAACTGGCTGGTCTGGACCACAGTCTTGTACGTTCCCGTAGTCAGGTTGTCGGGAGTCAGACCACGTGGAAGAGGCGTTGTGGATACCATGTAGTTCCATGGTTTGGGGTTGTGCAGTATCAGGTTGCATGCTGGAAACGCCATGCACCCGAATTATGCCTAGTTTTTTGACCATTTCGTTCCTGAAATCAGGGCTTTCACATTGCTGAATGAGTCTAATAATGCGCGCGCCGAAATCATTTGGCCCTTTTCCGCCGGGTAGAGGACCACCGGCATGAAGTAATGCAAATATTATAGCCCTAGAGGTAGGTACTGCGACAAGGTTTGTTAGTTTACAATCCGCGGACTGGATTAGACGTACTCTGAAAGTTTACTCACATGGTGGTGGAATCTCGTCTTCAGGAACGTCAGGAAAGTTTTTCCTGTAGTTTTTTATCCAGTTGATGTGGCCTTTCCGTAGATGAGCACCCTGTTCTACCTGCTCAGGTTGCTCCTCATATCTTTCGGTTTTAACTTTCTTGCTTCTCCTAGGAGCCTTTATTGCTAGTTTGACTTCCTCCTCCTCCTCCTCCTCCTCTTCAGCCTCATCTTCCTCAAAGAGGTCATCATTTTGGTGCCTTGGGTGTCTAGGCTTGCTGTTGTGAAGGGGTAGGGGCAACTGTTTCTGATAGTTTTCCTCCTTCTCCCTACGTTTGCCATCCAACTTGTCAGTAAATATTCGCAGATTTGGAGCAGAGATAATGCTTACTTTGCTTTCGTGGGCATCTTCTCGGCGACATCTCTAAGATGCCAGTAGCGCATCGGGTCATGTTGGAAGTACGTTGTAGCGAACCTCGACCCAATCTCAGCGTCGCTGCAGTGATCCATGGAGCTTTGACCGAGGGGCTTCCCAGTAATGGGATTTTTTAGCGGCTCGTACAGAGGACAGTTCAAAAGAGGATAGTATTTGTTGTCAGGGGACATATTGTCGTAACTCTGTCCGGCTTCAGAGTTACTGGCCTTTCGTTTTGAAGTGCCATTGAGGTTCTTCGCACCGAGTCGGCTACGGGCGGTTGGACGAGATGGGCCGGGAAAGTACATGGATCTAGCCCCATCGGTGGCCGTATCGTTTATAGAGCTTAGAGTCTCGATCTGGTCATACTGGCGCCCACCATAGACAGTACTGTGCGGGAAGGGCGCTACAGACGGCCCTGGAAGGTCATTCAGTGTAGCAACTGGAACCCCGGCGATTGGGTTGCGGGGATTACCAGAATGATTTTCGGACGGGGCGTATTGATTCATAATGTATTGGCGGAGGATGGTATTGGGCCCCGACGGCGGAGCAGCGTCATCTGGGTACCGAGCCTGTGGGTTCTGGGACCCGCGGTGTCCTCCATATCCTGTTTGGTGCGACATTGTAGGTATACCGCTCTCAGCTTGTGCTCCGCACCTTGTCTAAGTCGGTCCGCGAGACTTTCGCTATGTCTACCCGAAAGGATTTGTGCCGGACTTTTCACGGGGTTACCTTGCGCTCCGCGAGATAGACAAGTTCTATGGTCGATAGTTAGCGGCAACAGCAGCAAACAGCGAAGGGATTCAAGAACTCACCAGAACCCACAAGTGGGATTTGTTTGAGCGGTATAGAACAGTGGCCGACAAAAAAAAAATTGTTTGGTGTTATTGTGTGGAATATATATTAGTGCACCCAGGTGGGACAAAGAGTTGTACAAGGCCAGAAATTCGCCAGCCTTCTGCCAGCTAGTGGGCTCGCGGGGGCTCTCGCGTTCGTCTGCGAAGGGAGCTACGTCGACTGCGCTGTCAGTGGGTGGGTGGGAAAGGGTTCTAATGCATGGTTTGCTCACGGTTTGGTTATCTTGTCTCTAGAGGTCACTTTTTTTTGACCAGCGGGGTCGAATTATGATCCGAACCTGGACTGAACGATATACTACTCCAGGTCTGGATGGCGTCTTTTTGTGGCCCTGGGTGTGAGGCCGGCGAGAGGGTCAGCAAAGCCTTTAAGACTGGCGAAGTCTGGTAAACTAGCAAGAAGAAGACAGTAGATACTTAAGCAATTATTAGTAGGTACATATATGGAAAAAGAGAGTACTGTCTATATACCCGGTTGTATGCACTGTCAACCTTTCTGCGAGTCTTGGGAGCAGGCTCGAATATAGCCGATGCGCTGTCAAAGCTGCGCAGACGTAGCAAATTGACAGCAACGATAGGTGTCCGCCGGCAGATATTACTTTATCCGTCTTCGTTGCGGCTCCGCCTTGGGAGTTTTCTAGCAGTAGCTACATCTCTTTGTGGCCTTGCTTTGGGCCAGATGGTGATAGGTGAGCGACGGGCCCGGCGGGTTCGGACAAGGCTGTTTGCTTTGGGGGGGGATTTATAGTTCCGGGGGAAGCTGAGGCCACCTCCGGGCACCATGATAGAAGGCTGGACAGCGCCATCCCTAGGGAATGGAGTTGAAGGATGGCGATATGGGTGACACGGGCCGACGTAGAGCTCGAGCTGTCGACTCTGCGGTTGTGTGGACTCGGGTTGTATCAGCCTATCATTTGTAGTAGCTTCAAGCTTCGAGTTGATTACGTTAACATGTTGCATACTATAGCTACTAATACTCTTGGTGTTGCGCAATGCCGGACGGCCCCCGCATGATGGAGTTGCAGCAGCCCGTTAATACTAGCACTAATACTAGCACTAGTAATAATTGTGACGAGCAGTACTTACTACCTGCTACACAATCAACAATCCGGCCATCGACCATGGAACGTTGATGTCAAACTCGATCCCACGCCATATCGTCCAAACTTTCAATGGAACACCAGCAGGCCGGAAACGACGGCTCGGTCTCTCGAACCCTCGGGATAGGTTATACGAAAACGGACGGCTACTTGGCCCCAGCTGGTAGGCTCACAGTCCTGCACCCGGAGCGAATCAGGTCGCTGTTTTTCGGCCCGTGCACGTGCAAGCGTGCAGACATGACATGCAGACTGGATTGGCATGGTAGCATCAATCTTTTGCGCAGAGTTGCGGTCGACGTCTTCCGGCCCCACATTGGCAAACTCTGTGTAGCGTGCCAATGCAGCGTAGCACGGGGCGTACTGGAAACCAAGGACGCCGGAGAAGTGGAAGTATAACAGTGGCAGCTTGAATCCCGCAGACTTCAATTGAATTGTTCTTGTCTTTTTATTCCATTCTCTCCGCCGCAATGCATTCTATGCGCCTTGAGAGATCTCCCAACTCAGCCTCTGCTGTTGGTTTTCATCAACTGAACTTCCGGCCAATAGAGCCCAGCTTGGCCCCTCGCTAAGCCCTTGCGATTCGCTGGCCATGCAACCAGTCCGGACACAGTCACTGCCGACAGACACGATCGTCCGTCTGACCAACTGTAAAATCCCCATCGACAACCGGCTAGTCGCAGGGAGCCTGCTGGTCAATTCGACAACAGGCCTTATAATTTCTCCTCGGGAGGCTTTCTACGACTCCAGGCTCACAACCGGTTCCATAGTTGATCTTGGCGGCCGTGTGCTGGTACCGGGTTTCATCGACGTCCAGATCAATGGCGCCTACGGGTTCGACTTTAGTGACGCCTCGAAGACCGAGCAGGGCTATGCAAAGAGCTTGCAGGACGTCAACCGGAGGCTCGTAAATACTGGCGTGACAAGCTACTTGCCCACAATAACCAGCCAGAAAAACCATGTCTACCACAAGGTACCTTCAATCTGCTCTACACGCTTAGCACCTACTATCCTGTCTACAAGGCGGCTCGTGACAACGGCTGACTCGGCTTGTAGGTGCTACCGCAGCTGGGGCCATCGCCCCGAGACGCCTCTCTTGGCAGTAGCTCCCTAGGGGCGCACCTCGAAGGCCCGTTTCTCAATCCTCAGAAGAACGGGATCCACCCGCGGCACGTTCTCCAGTCCCCCGGGGACGGCCTCCGCTCCCTGCAAACCGTCTACGGGGAGGACAGCCTCAGCAAGGCCGTTAAAATGATAACTCTCGCTCCGGAGCTCCTCCCGCCAGCCAGCCTTGCGTCGATTACCTCTGCCCTCTCCTCCAATAACATTGTCCTCTCCGCCGGCCACTCAACTGCAACGTATGCCCAGCTCGTTGAATCCAATATCTCCATGGTCACCCACCTCTTCAACGCCATGAACCAACCACAGCAGCGGGAACCAGGGATCCCAGGGGCTGTGCTCTCCAGCGGCGAACCGCATCCGCGCTATTTTGGCATCATCGCCGACGGTGTGCATGTCCACCCTGTGAACGTCAAATGGGCGTACCGCAGCAACCCAGCCGGAATGTGTCTGGTCACTGACGCTATGTCGCTGCTGGGCCTGCCGGACGGTGACTACGAATGGGGTAACGGCGAGAATATCGTCAAAACCGGCACCCTGCTAACGCTTAAAGGAACAACTACCATCGCAGGTAGCTGCGTTACGTTGGTGGATTGCTTGAACAACCTGATGCGATTCGCAGGCGTTGGCGTCGCGGAGGCGGTCAAATGCGTGACGGCGACGCCGGCGCGCATGCTAGGACTTGAAGGAATCAAGGGCAGTCTGGGTGTGGGCGCCGATGCAGATCTGTGCGTTTTGAGCGTCCAGAGCGACGGATCAGTGGCCGTGGACCAAGTCTGGAAATTCGGGGTCAAGGTATTCGAGAAAGTTGCAATTGGGCGACAGGAACATCTCCGGCCAGGTATCATAGAGCTGAGTCGGTTGTGATGGCAGAGTCGGAAGGCTTCGGCCAGGAGACAGCAATATCATCGTCCTTGACGTGTATGGGTTACACAAAGGATCCACAGGTTGTTTGTCTTGTCGGCGACGTAGCTTCAATTAACATCGGGTAGACGGTCTACATTCAGCAACGGCACGACATGGGTCTTGGACCCACGTGAGTGTCTTGGGACCGCCAGTAGGGGGTGGGCGAATGCCTGAATTCAGGCGTATGAATACCAATTCCACGAATTTCTAAGACTGTTTGAGTTCCCGAAATATCCTCCGTTAAGTTTAGAAACCTCCTGCTTGCTGTATAACCACCTCCCCAAAGATCTATAACGCATATCATCCATAAACACGATAGAGACAGCTGCAGCTGCAGCTGTCAGCCCAGTCATCCCGTATTCTTCACGCCTTTGGATACCATATATCGTCTCCATATGCACACTGACTCACCGCGCACGTGCAGACTATAATTCCTGTCCGTATATACACATCCACCTGCCATGTCAAAGTTTCCTACATCAATGCATCGCATGCGCACATGACACCGCATATACAACATCCAAAGGCTTGGCTTTGAGTCTTGGCCTCTCAAATACCATATAAGCATGCTGCCTGGTGTCGCCGCGGAAGCAGGATCCATCCGTTGCATAGTGTCTAGTTATAAACTAATTCACAGCCTCGCCCGGGTATATACATTTACACGTGTCGGCAGCGAAATGTCTTAACATCTGTGCTGCGGTCGCTAGTATATGTTATACAGGCCGGGTCGGGAGCATGCCGACGATTCGATTGGCGAGCGGACGGGAAGGCAGGCAGCAGGCATATGGCCATATATTATCGATGGCCGCAGACATATTGTGTGTATATACATTGCCACAACGGGTAAACCCGAATCGGTTGGTATGGATCCATGGCATATCAAGATTGACTGCGGTCGAGCCGGGCGCAACCGATGTTGGGCTTGCGCAAGCATGCGTGTACTACTACCGCGTGCCTACATACTAGCCGTCAGTAAAAGATACGCCCTATTGCCTACGCATGCATTGGTACCTTACATAATAGTCTTGTAGTATATGGGTGCTTACACTGCATTGTACGCCCGTCGCGTGTCGCGCTGCAGTGTTGCGTACATGTTGCTCTCGTCTACGGACCCGATATATATGGATACCTAATTGCATCGGTTGTGATACAAAGTATTGACATCCGCAGCACAGCGCAATACTAGTAGGGTTTGGCCGTGTTAGGACTCCATTCGTTGCGGTTCTTCCCCACAGTATTACTGTCTAGCGCTAGCTCGGGGCTCGGGCCCACGGCCCACGGCCATAGTCACGATTCTCGGATGCGGCCTGGCCTGGCCTGTCAGATGTCGCAACAGCCGAGAGCGCTAATGCAGGAAAGGCCCCCAGGCTGACCCCGTTGGACAGGACGAGGTCGGTACATGTACAGCCGTGTGTGTTATGTACTTGACCACCCGTGTACGAATGCGCGATATCTCGCGCTGGCGAGCTAGAAACCTTCTGGGAATTGAGACTTGCATGCATGTCGCGGACTTTGGGCCCCACATCGCGAGGTAAAGGGTGTGCTGTCTCGAGGTGGCTTTGCATAGGCGCGGGATGTAGGTGCATTCACCTTGCAAGCTCGCATGTATGTGTATCCCGACTGAGTACTGGGTTCGCTTCTGACCGGATAGTCTCGTAGATGCCCGGCCTGGTTTTGTATGAGTGAGTAGGGTAACAGTACTATGTATCAGATACCGATTGGGGGCTGAAGAAGAATACAGCTGCTAGTATACTAGTATTATACCGCTCTACCGCAAATTACAAAGTGTTCGCAAGCCATTGCTTGTAACTCGACTCGAGCAAGTAGTTATAATGCTCAAGCGCTATTTCATGGTCTGGTACGAATCATAGCTTTGCACTCCGCCGCGCCGGGAACCTGACCCGATTGGTCTTCGCCCCTAAGAACACGGTATATCAGCTGACCCTCCCGCGCCTGCGGATTTCGTACATTCTCTAATCGATGTACATGGGGGCTTTGCTTTAGGCTGTGCAGAGTACTTTGTACGAATCCACGTTTGATATTACAACTTATACTGGCAGGATTAGACGATGCGATATTTTCCATACCTAATTTCCGGTGGATATATTAAAAGATATATATAATAGACCCGAGGGAAGGGACGGGCTGTCAGATTGCCGTTGGAGCCAAACATCAAGTAGAGTCGTCCTTGGGGTTACACGGGTCATGAGGAAGCCGGAAGCCACTGGAGCAACCTTACGCTTTTGCGCTCCTGTGAAGTTTGCTTTATGAAGTACGGGGTATACATGTTACGAGGTGGCCTGACCCTAAGCCTTGCTTGCAGCGCGGGAGGTCTGAACGGGAAACCTCCAGAAGGGACGAGCGCCAGCTTTATATAGGATACATAACGTTGTACTCCGTCCGAGCATATTTTGCACAATGCCATGGCACCAGATCCCTTCCCCACGGGGTTCTCCTGAGCGATATATCGAACCGCGAATGGTATTGTAGCAGTAAGGTCGCCTAGGTCTAGCCACTCGAGTAGAGTAATTTTCTATGAAAATGTAACCATATTAATCTCCGTGACCTTCAATCTCCTTGCGTTTTAATCATCATGGAATTTCGTGCAGCCACCACAAAGTTTCCTGCGGAGCACTAGTGTGTCATCACGCGAAGATGGATTCCTCAGCCACCCGCACGCTTCTGCGCGTGTAGAGGTATCTGTACCGAAGGGGTGGGTGCGCCGAGTATTAATACGTGTTCGCAAGGTAGCTTGCGTTGGCGTTGGCGCAGGCTGCGCTGCGTGGGGGGGGTGGATATCGATAGAAGGATCGGACGCACCAGGTAGCTTCCATTTTCAGCGATAGATTTACCAGGTGTATGGACATGTGGGATGGGATTCAGGAATCTCGAGCGCGGTATGCATGGCATCGCCTGCGTTTCAAGCGGCCAGATTGTCTGGGTAGGGCTAATCGCGCTGAGCCGAGTCGTTTCAAGCTGCTGCAATGAGATGAGATGACGGTGTCTTGACGGAGGGCAAGCTTCGCTGTTACATCACCTTTTGTCCCTGTGATTGATGTATTGTATTACCCTTTACAATCTAAAGTTTCCAGGGAAAGGGTGGTGGGATATATACGAGCACTTGTATGATATTATCTTTAGAGTATATCGAATAAGCTTTGGGGGCAGATAGTGGAGACGCTGTTGATCCGTACCTGAGCAATAGTATTTTGAGGCCATCCATAGTCCCGGAAGCTCTCGGCCGGGCGGGGTCTCTCTCACTCCCTCACTCTCACACCCCCCTCTCTCGCTTTCTCGTGAGCAAGACACTGGGCGTGAAGGCCGTGTTCCAACGATTGGGTTCACAAGCCCAATCTCTCCTTCGTTTGCCACAGCCTGGGCAGAGCAGTTGTTAACTGGCGGTTAGCGTATGCACAGCCCGTGACTGGCGGGGCGCTCAAGCTGGAGTTTTTGGAATGGCATGTTGGCAGTCCGATTCGGCGGTGGCCGGCACGCAATAGGGATAGAGAGAGACAAAACGGGACCAGTTGGATGCCAGTTTAGGGCCTTTAGCCCAGATAGGATGACGGCGGGAATGCACATCTGGTCTGCGAGACGTCGAAGGTTGTGGGTTTAACGTCCTGCGAGTCCCATGTGTTGGGGCGGGCGACGGGTGGTCTTGTAGCCAAAAGATGGCCGTTCATACAACCTCCACGCCAACTCCACCTTACGCCATCGAGTAGATGATGTTCATGATGCGTCCACGGACTCCAACAGCAAATGCCAAATGCCAAATGCCACCAGGGAGGCAGAGCGATCGTCAACATTCATTTACGTTCCCGGCCTGCCGGCTTTGTGGGCTCGCTTCCCCGGTTTGGCAGCCTGCATGAATAGAGCGCTTAGCTCGCGATCTGATTTGAGGCTCTGCACATCTCGCGACCTCTGCTAGAATAGTCGACTGGCGATGCCCGAACCGGCAGGTGTGGTGAGCGGTTTAACAAACTCCGCTGTATTGAACTGCTGCTAACCGTTCTGTCTGTAGCATTTTCCTCTCCGGCTTCTTTCGATGCCGACGATGGGAAGAGACGATGCCATCTACGACCGATCAGCGATGGGCTATGGTGTTGCTCGGACGTCAAAAGGGCGGCGGACGGCCGACCGAATTGACTCGGGGTTTCGAAACTACCAGCTGGGGGCCCATCCGAGGCATCACATCATCCCCCTTCGGAAAGCAGGATTTGCGAGGGCCAAGGACGAAGCTAGCGAACCGTGCAGACAATATGATAGCGGGGAAGGGGTTACCCATGTTCTCAGGCTCGCAGCACGAGTTCAATGACTGGCGGACACGCATGCACCTAATTTTTCTCAGCAGGGCGGGTACTGGTGGCCCATATTAAAACAATTGACTTTCCAGAGCTAATGAAATGCCGACTGGTGCCCATCTGCGGACCCCAAACTCTTGCAGTTCCTCCTCTCTTCTACACCGAGATGCTCATATATCCCCATCGTTGCTACGAGATACGATACTGACCGCACTTTGCGCTCTGCTGCTGACCGAAATATCACAGTTGACTTCCCGCATGCTATGCTCACAGTCGTCCCGCCTTACCTGGATCTTTTCTCTGTGGCTTTGTTTTTCTGCTCGCCTGCACCAGCTCGCTGCCGGAATTACCATCCCCTTCTGTCCCAGAGCTATCCGTCCCACACATATATTGACGGCCGCTAACCGTTAAAACCGCTAAACTCGTCACCATCTTTGCCCTAACCATCCATCGTCCGCTTGGAGATTCGCGAACTCCGCAGCCTGGTACCCTCGATCTTCTACCGTATACCTGGTGAACGGCCATCTTTTGCATTTCCCGTTGGAGTCGGTCGGGCTTTTTTTCTTTGGAAGCCTTGCGGCTGATTCTGATCTTCCGGTGGCCGACGGCGTCGAAGCGGGGTTCCTGGCAAACCCGCAGATGTCATGCTCTTGAGCGATATATTTCTCCATACCACAGCAGTACCTATTTAGATAACTTGGTTTCCGGATTCTGGCATATCACGGGTCAATAGAACACCAAACTGTCTCTGGAATCAGTAGCCTTCCGCTTACTACAATTATTCTTCTTGCAAGGCCCTTCTGTCAAAGTTAATATATATAGCTTCCAGACCCAAAAAGAACCATCACGGGCAACGCAAAAAAATCTACAACACCGTCAACCCATACCTGGAGTCATATCCGGGACTATCATTTGAATTTTATTCAGACATATCCCCATTGGATTCTCATAAAATGGCCGCAGCGGCCCTACAGATGCCACCATCTCTTCCCCAGGACATTCACGCAGCAGCATTCATGTCGCATCCACGGCCGTTTCCCAAGCCCCGGCAGCCGAAATTGGCCATCCCCCCAACTCCCATGAGGCTTCACACGGACACGAAGGCTACCGAAGTAAAAGCCGCTGATGCTGACTTCGCCAGCAGGAATGCAAATGCATCCTCTCCCATCTTACCCACAACTCCCAAGCTGCGGCGGAAGAGGAGGTCGTTTGCCGGTATGAGACTTTCAGAACCCGAGAACGAGTTCTGGTTGAGACGTTCCCAATTCCCTTCCTACTCCTGGACTCTAAGTGGACATGCTAACTAAACGCCGTTTAGACTCTACAGGCATTGCTCCAGAGATAACTGCCAAACGGCGAAGGATAGGCAAAGATCCTAAACTGGGTGCCCAATCACCCGAGAAATCCGGTGAAGAACAGGAAGGGTCGACCCGTGAATCCTATCCGGACCCTCGATGGATGAACCAGCCGAGAAAGTATCTCCACTTGAGGGATCACAGATACAAATACATTTCAAAAATCACGTAAGTCTTTAACCTGTTGCGTATCAATTTTTCCGTTGCCACCCCTCCGTTTGTGATGATATCCTCACTTTCTTTGCCTAGGAACAAACTTCTCGACGATGTTGAATGGCACGACAAGGCGAAAGAGTACCAGGAAATTCAGCAGAAGAAGACGGGCACGTGGATGTCGCTGAACCAGCACTTATACCATAAACAAAAGCCCCTGAAAGACTGCATTCCGCCGTCGGGTGAGACCGGTTGCGACCAATTTACCAGTTTTTGCAGAAACTGATGGTTGTTGCCCGCCCGTTGCGAGCGGGTGGTGGTTATAGTCAACCCCTTGGAGCTCATCATTGATCTGGTCCTAAAGCACGGCGCTGCCAGTCGGGAGGACAGGAACCAGGAACCTAGCATCGCTGGCTGCTTTTTGAGACTTACTGGGAAACTGGTTAACAACGAGCCGCTGGCCAAAAGCATTGAACAGGAACTCGTGGATACCATTGCTTCTCGGGAGAGGATCGTGGCCGACGACATTTCCACGCAGCAGGCGTCACCTGTGACTTCTGCCGCTGCCGGCCCGCTGGATCAACCGATTTCCCCAACTACACTTCTCCCTGGTTCGCCTGGCCTAGACCTTGCCTCTGGATCTCTACCTCCGGCACCAACGCCGCCGCCAGTATCTCCCATTGCACCCAGGACGAAAGCTCAGGACCGGGATACACTCGCCTCGCCATTACACAGAACCCCATCTGGGTCTGGACCACAACCAGCTCGACCTTCACAGCATTTTGGACCGCCTACTACAATTTCCAATGGAATCTCTGGCTCCACTGTTCAAGACACGCCATCTCTGTATGATCTCTCGTCTGGATTCTCTGGAAACATGCCAACATACGGACTCTCCGCCAGAATAGGACCCAACGGCATCAACCCAACATATGTCGACTTGGCAGCCTCACCAACGCTCCCAATCTCGACCTCGCCACTGACGCATACTCCTGGACTCCAATACTTCCCTAGGCTGGCCCCCCGGACCCGTTCGCCGCTGGGATACAACCATGTCAGCGCTGCTGCCACCACCGCCAACTATATCCCGCCGCATTGGACTACCTTTAACGACCAACCGCCGCTCTATTCCCCCCAGGATCGCACGGGCGACTCTACCGTGCTGCCGCCCGAATCCTATACGTCTAGTAGCACACGAGATTCCGTTGGACCAGAATACCACACGCCTCGGGATCAGACACAGACGGGCGCTGCTGGCCTCTGGTATTATGAATCGCAGCACCAGCACCAACAGCAGTCGCAGCAGCAGCAATCGCAGCAACAGCCAATAGGAGACCTTGGCGTGCTCGCACTGGAGGGTGTCATGGACAATTCCAAGGTCCAGGAGTTGTTTGAATTCGACAGCCTGAACTGGCCAATGTGATGGATCACTTACGACATTCCTTTACAGCTACTTTCTCCTTATGGCTCTGGATATGGCTTTTTCTTTGATCTGAACTCCTTCCCTTGGACTTTTCCTTCGCTATATACAACATTTTTTTTGACTGACGACAGAACCGTGGATTTCCTGGATGCTCTGGATCTAGCCTGGCTACGGAAACCGCCTGATTGTTATTGTTATTCCCTGGAGCGTGTGGTTTTCGACTTTTCAGTATCTATTTTTATGCCACGGGACATCCCTGGTTGAGGTTTGCGAATGGCTTTTGGGTTAATCGGCGCGAGTATGAGTAGACTATCTTTCGCCCCCATTTTCTGGGTTTTTGCATAAGGTTTTGGCACGGAAAAGCGTTTAATTTAGTAATGTAATATTTACAGCAACCCTGTTTCGTTTCTGTTGCTTCTATACACTCTGTATCTCTGTTGTTTCCTTTCCTTTTCTGCTGTTTTGCCTGCGTGGACCGGTATGGAGAATCGCCTACATCTGGACTCTCTCACGACTTTGCCTCTTGGACCGTCTATACATGCATGCAATACAGCCTACGCCACATCTGGCCCCCCCTGCAACTTACTGACTATTCTAGATAGCGACTCCTGAACAGCGCTGCTGGACCCTCTTGCTGGACTATCCGCCTGGCTTACCTCTGGACCCTCCTGGATATCATCTTCTCTCTCCACCCTACAGGACCATGGATTACTCTGCCCTGGATTGCATCAGTATCAGTACACGACATGGACTTTTTGAAACGAGCGTGCGTGTGGTATCACTTTCATTTCTTCTGTTCTATACTTCTTGTTTATTCTTGAAGCGTTATTTTCGATGTACTATTCTATTTCTGTTGGAAGGCCTGTGTATACAACATTTTTTAACATCTTCACGAACAAATTCCCCTCCCATCCTGTACACATTGGTGATCGAGGCATCTATCATGCATGATATCGATACGTCCACTCCCGTCCGGATATCGATCAAAGGCCCACATCAACCCTCATGACCGCAGTAGGCGCGCTCCTGCAGTCGCATTCACATTCGCATTCACAGCACGGACCTAGACAGCTAGCTAGACAGCTAGCTAGCTAATAGCCCCTCTCACATGCATCCTGTGGCCCGATTGTGACATACAACAGCTCACATATCACCACTAGTGCAGTATCACGCCAGCCTCGGGCTCGGTGTATTACCGACTGATGGGTATACATATACGTACGCGCAGCCGGCATATTACCCGGATATAAACCCGATAATAACTACTACAATTACTCAATTACAACCCCCATATTGGGTAGCTCCGGAAAAAATAAACATATATGTATAAAAGATAAAGTATAAAGTATAAAGTATAAATATAAATGATCAATCCCGAGACTATCCGATTAGATTAGCCGTTGGTTCGTGACCGAGCGCCGCAGCCAAGTTTGCGCCTGCAATTGGGGGGGAGTGGGAGTTTAGGTGTTGTGATTAGCTACGTTAGTTAGAGGAGATGGTTTAACGTTGTTTTCTTATGCACGGGGTGCATGCATGCACCTGGCCGTATTTGGCATCTGTAGACGGCGCATGCGGCCGCCTCTAGCTGCTCACCTGAGAAGCGCATGCCCAAACCAGCTGAGGGGGGGCGTGCGAGTAGGAACAGGAAGGGGAGGGGAGGGGAGGGAGAGGCTGCTATCAACCCACTATAATCTGTTGATAGGAGAGCAGTGGGTTGGAGAGTGCATGCAGGCCAATGGATGACAGGGGGTAGGGGGATGAGTGCGTGCGCATCAGGTTTCGAAAAGGATGAGCGCAAGCGATGGCGGCATGACTCCGGCGGCGGGCCGATAAACTCCGGTGGATCTGGAGGTGGCAGTTGTGCGATCTTACTCGTCGATAAGGTTAGCTGCGTTATACATGTGCTAATTGGGCATGTTAACTGCGTTAGTTGCGTGTGTGTGTATATATATATACTTATATAAGTGCTGTATATATAACAAATTAATATTCCTCCCTCTTCTTCCCCTGGTTCCAGTTGAGAAGGGCGGGTGCATTAACTATGACCAATGAGTGGCGCATGGGGGATGCGATGATGGATGATAGCATCGCTTTGTGGCCAATGATTTCGCCTGTTCGGAGCTGCAGCTAGCGCCCTAGCTGTCTTTGGGGCTTTGCTACTGGCTGCTCGCAAGCTATGGTGGGTATCTTGAGGTAGGCAGGCAAGTTTCACCAACCCACCTAGCTAGCTGCCTGCGGTATATCGACACAGAAGTGCAGTGCATGCTCACATGCAGAGCATCGACGAGATCGAAAGAGCCGAGCTGAGCTGGATGCGCTATCACAGCTCTTCATTGGAGGCACACCCTCTGCAGTATCGATATATCACTTTTTTCTCCTTCCCCCCCTCCCCCCTTCTCGGAGCACTCAAGCCGACTTCTTCCCATTAGGGCGCCTCGGAGCTTGAAGTCGCCCGCCAGCATCGTCTGACCCCACCCTCGAACGCCACGGGGGCAAGCTAAAAGTCGATTTCCACATTAGTGGTCGCCAGTTACTAAAGCTGAGGTACCAGCATGCAATTGCTGCTTTCCGATCGGCCGACCGTATGCCCACATAGGGAAGTCGATGCTCCTGCGCTGTCACCGCTGTACGCCTGCAGTGCAGTGCAATGCATGCAGGAGGCCTAGGTACCCCGCTGGCTGGCTGGCACGCAGACTCCCCAATCGACAGAGCTATAGCCAATGGAGGAATACCAACTAACCCCCCACCAACCGCAACCCTGGGTTAATTAACTTCAGACGGGGGCTGCGCGAATAGCGACTGTTGATCCCGTGTGGCGCGCCGCACCCGCATCGAGTTTCCGGATTTGACAGGCGGGTCGCAGGAGCGTTCGAGTATTATAAAGGCTTGGCTGTTCCTAGCTCCTAGTTAGCTCTTGGGAGGGCTTGTGAGGAGAGCTCGTGGCGGACGCGTCGCTGCTGGCGGGGGCTGGTAGCTGTTGTTTATGCCGGAGATATGGCTATTTTCTCGTATCCTATGTGTCAAGCATCCGCTCTAGGAACCCTAGGGCGTGGTATGGTTCAGGTGCGGATTTGTGGGCGGAGCGTGGGCTCGGCTGTTGTGTTGAGGTGAGGTGCTGATGTTGCAGGTATTCCTTTGAAGTTGGCTCGTGGTGAGATGTGGCCGCTAAGTGAGGGACGGTGCTTGGCGAGGTGCCGAGGTGAGAGCAATAGGGTTATTTCCAGTTGAGTAGTAATATGTGCTTATGCGCGTGCCTATCTTATAATTAGGTGGCCTTTGGGTGGTTCTAGGGGCTTGCGGAATGTTTGACGTATCTATATTCTGATAGATTGTGATGACCCTGTCCAACCCAAAGCCATGATGTTCGTGATATACGGCTTCTTGTCAACGATGGTATGACAGTCGACGCCTCGCGTACGGCTCCGCTTTGTCTAAGCCAAGCAGAGTACAACGACTTCAATTCACCATTCCCGCTCGGGAGCTTCTCTCCACCGCTGGCGCCTTACTCGCTCATAGAGGCTTGGTTTCACTGCTTCGCGTCAACAAGCGCCTGCACGAGATCGCCTATCGTTAACCTTGAAAGGGACCGCCTGCTATCGGGACCCTAGGACGGGTCGCAGTTGGATGACATCATCTTTTAGTAGGGTTCGTACGGTTTTGAGCAGCTCCTTGCGGCGGTTGAGACAGGAGGATCTAAGCTCGGGGGGTGGGCGGTCTGAGAATCAAGGCTACAGTCGCGAGCAACTGCGAGCAGTATGGACCATACAGATAGCATCCTGGGAGATGGCCTACATCGTAGATGCGAGTGTGGGTATTTGCACCCGCGCGTCTCGGAGTGGGGGCGATAACGAAAGAGAGGTCTAGCTGGGTCTAGCTTCCCTCTTTGTCTAAGGTGGACGCCGCCCCGCCCGGTCTGACGCAACCATATGGCCACCGCGATTCTGGTTCATCTGTTCGGTTTGACCTCCCATCGTTGAGGGCACTCTGCTTCTACTTCCCGGAGGGGCCGGGGCGTGCAGCCGCGCGGGGGATTCCTTGCGCTGGCCGCTGCGAGGAATCTGGACTGGTTGGCGCCCACAGGCTGTTCTCAGCGTGTCCCTCTCGGTTTGATCATGGCTTGGAGTAGTGGTGGGGCAGCTGTAAAGTGCCGTTAGTGGGTTAGAAGGGACAAAAAAAGCTGGAGATGAGAAGGCCGATCTTCCACCCCGGTTCCCCTTGATGCTGCCTGCAGCTGTGAAGGTCTTCAATCTTATCAGTTGTATGTCTATTGCGTGGTGGCGGCAGTTTGAAAGGTGCCCATCTGAAGGGGTACACGAAATGCGTATATGCGTGCCGGATGCACATTCCTTGGGGCATTCACGCCATGGTTGGATGGAGCCCGACGATAAGAGTGTTCTACCGACGGGTTTACGCGCTGTCGATGTTCACAGGGCATAGAATGTTCGGACTGGAATCGTTCTGTAGCTCCGACCGGACTTTCGATGATGAACCCGAAGATGCGACTGTCGTGAGCGGAATGGAGCCGGTGGATCTAGCGGAGGGCGTAATTTGGTGGAGCAAGGGGCTCGCGGGCTGTTGCGACGAGGAGTTGCAGGATATATCGGTGGAGAACGAATGGAGAGACTAGCCGCAGCCGAACCCGAATTAATATTCGCAGTTCGCGCCGAGAGCCTGGCTCACGAAACAAGCATCGGCTGGCGGCTAGCGGCCGGTGTATACGGTGAGCACTAAGGATGCTAATAATATGCATCAGCACAAGCACCCACCAAGATCTGTCTTGGGGACCAAAATGGGAGAGATCTCCAAGCATGCATGCCCAGATATTTCCAGCAGAGTGGGATGACAGGGGAAGCCACCACAAATCCAAGTTTATAACTGTTGGATCGGGTCAAGTGAGGCACGGGTGAGGCACATATCTGACAGCCGGCTGTTTTGGCATGCACAAACCACCAGAGCGGGAGTACCGCACCTGCTGCCGTGGAAGGAATTCTTGGACGGGCATTGGCTCCTGCCGGTCTGGCCAGCAGCCGGCGTATGTGAGGAATGCGTGGGCGAAACGTGGTGGTTGCACATCTCGGACTCTCGACGGGCTGACATGCAGGCGAATCGGGAAGGACGTCCTGCAGCACCGCCTGGCAGCAATTTTAACTGCCGCCAGGAATCGCGGCCGTCCGGTGGCAGAAGGAAGGCGTTCTGAGAGATCGGAGTCAAATCGGACAGGGCTAATGTACCGTGACGCTATTATAGCGCCCGCTGTCGATGCCCGCGAGGTCACGGCCGTGCGCCTGGGGAGATGACAAGTCAGCGGATGCAGCGAACGAATACGGGGACTGACAAAGGAAAGAACAGTTGGAGAAGCAGGTCTGTCTCCAGATAGGCAGCCTCGGACCGGGTTCAGAGGCAATATATCGTATGCAGTCCTGGGCCAATTTTCCCGGACAGAACAGGCTGACAGGCTATTCTAACGGCAGTCGGGCCTAGCTTGTCTGTTGGAGCTGTTTAACCGTTCCGGCAAGACGAAGAAGACCGTGAAGAAGGCTGCCAGAAGCATTCCTTCCGCTTGGGGCGGACTCGTTCCTGTGGCCTGCGCAATGCGATTCCTCCATTCCGAAGCATCTCATGTCTGGTTGGTGGTGGTGTTGAGGCCAGAATCAAAAAGGGGGCTGAGCGGGTGCCATTACGTTGTCTTGTCTCCTCCATCGACATCGCTTCTCTCCACAACCATCTCCACCTCATCGCCCTCACCAGCCACTCCTTTCGCCCGTCACCGTCTTCGATACTCCGGCAGTACTCGGTGGAAACTCTGCTCTCTGCGGGCCTGCACGACGGCCGTCTATAACACTATCTCTCGGGAGAGCCTGCTCCTCTGCGGGGACCTCCCCTCCCCTTCCCTCCTCCTCGCATCCGGCCAACTATCGCCATCGCCGGCTCCACCTTTGATGCCACCCGTCGCCTGAGTCCGTCCGTACCTATCGCGGAGTCTTCGTCCTCCTCGTCGCCGTCTTCGTCGTCGCCATGATTCGGGCGGCCACCCCGCTGACAATCCTGCTCCTCGCCGCCTTCGCCCTGCTCCTCATCAGCATCCTCTCCGTCCCCATCATCAAGCCCATCACCCTCGCCACCTACCAGAATGTCGACTACGGCGTCTTTGGCTACTGCGTCAACGAGAAATGCAGTCCCATCGAGGTTGGCTACAATCCCGGTATGTCCTCCAATCGCCTCGTGGTCGCCCAGACCGTGCTAATGGCAATCTCTTGCGCTCCTAGATATCGCCTTGAAGGACCCCGCCCGCACCGACTTTACCCTCCCCTCGAAGGCCCGCCATTCACTCTCCAGCCTGCTAATCATCCATCCGATCGCTGCCGCTCTTACCCTCGTTCTCACAATCCTCGCCGCCTGCTCCCACCTGCATGGCCCCGCCAACAACCCTCGCTTCCTGTTGGCGACCCTGCTCTTCGCTCTCCCCACATTCCTCACGTCATTGCTCGCATTTCTCGTCGACATCCTGCTCTTCATTCCGCATTTGCAATGGGGCGGTTGGATCGTCCTTGCCGCAACTATCTGCATCCTGACCGCTGGGGTTATGACTTGCGCTATGCGCCGCACTGTTGTCTCGCGCGCCGCTCAGAAAGCTCGCATCGCTACCAACTCGGAGATGAACGGCGATATCTACCGCGAACAGCAGGCCGGAACCACCGCTCCTACCTACGGCAATCCATCGACCTCCGCCGGCGGCAACTCCTCGTCTTCGGCCACCCCACTTCGCGAGCCGAAACTTCCCGATTTTGCGACGTTTGACGTGACCCGGAAACCTAGTACCGATACCGACAGGACGCCTTTGAATCCGCGCAACCAAACACCCCAGCCGCAACACCAAGATCTCCCGGTCTTCCCGGCCCCCCAGCCGAATGCGCCAGGTGGCTTTGATCCGAACGTTCCCCGACACCCCACCCCCGGCCGCGATGAATTCAACCCTTCGCTGAGCAGACAGAGGTCCAATCATACGATGAATTCCGACAACTTTGGCCCACCTTCGACATACGACAGGAATGGGACTCCCCCCGTTCCTCCACTTATGATGGGTCCGGGCGGACGAGGTGGATATCCGATGAGGGGTGGGTCCATGAGGGGCCGAGGTGGGCCAGGTATGGGGCCACCACGCGGTGGTTTTGGCCCACACAGGGGAGGCATGGGTATGGGACCGAGAGGCGGGCCCGGCATGGGCCCCAGAGGCGGAGGGCCGTACCGAGGTCGCGGTGGTCCTAACGGATTTTACGTCGGAGGACCCGGTGGACCAATGAACCCGATGGAAGACAGGCCCTACATCGGACCTGGGCCACCGCCGGTCTTCATGAGGCCGGGCGATCCAGGACCCGGATTCGACAGCGATAACATGTACGGGCCGCCCCCCAGACAACCTATGATGGATATGCCACCTATCGACCCCCGCTCTGGTAATCCATACGGCCCTCCTCCGCGAAGGCCTACGAATGAGCTGCCTCGCGATGATATGGGATACATGCAACCTGAGAATCAGCGGTATGCTTCGCCGCCACCATCGCAGCGGAGACCCACAAACGAATTTTCTCGTGACGATCTCGGGTACATGCAATCTGAGAACCCGCGATATGCTTCGCCCCCTCCGTTGCCTCCCAGCCGTAATGAAGATAGAAATCATTACAACAATGCGTACGAGATGGACGCAGCGCCCATCATGCCACTAGACCCTGTAGGAATGGCAATTGTTGGTCCTCCAGGCCAAGCTCGGTCTCCAAGCCCAGCTTTGCAGAGTCCTGGCAGTAAATATTCTCAGGAAGAGTGAGTTACCCATTTAACTCTTGGCATATGACCTCCTTTCTAATCTTACTTTAGGTATGTGCCTCCAAGGACAGCTTGGGTAGCTGCTGGTATGGAATCCTCGCCAAACAATAACCCGCCTGCCGAGCTCCCTGTGGAGTTGCCGACGTCTCTCCCCTCACCGCCGCAGCCGCAGCCCGCCCCATCATCGCCCACGCGAGCGCGTCACTCGCAAGACTACTACGAGGATGTCGAGCCACGTTTTGATGCGCCGCCGGTCCCGAACAACGCTTTGCCGTCGATCCTAACGGCGGGCTATGCGGGCCCTCCGCCGACCATGGCAATCGCAGAGTACCCACCTGACACGCGAGAAAGATCTCCCCCACCTATGCGAGACGTTCGACCAGTCCAGCCCCTCTATCACACTGGCGGCGGCAATGGCTCGGACGAGGAACTGCAACCGGGTCAGCGTAGTCCCGCGATGTCGACCAGCAGTCAGTTTACGAGCATTAGCCAACGTGGAGTTAACCCACGGTGGCCTGGTGATGGGCCTTCCGTGAGGCGTCCCCCGCCACGGCAGCCGGACGCGATCTTTTCCAGCAATCCGGACTTTGAGCTCCCGACACGTGGCGGACGTGGTGGTCGGCGCGGCGCGTTTGGATACTAAATCTTACCAACATGCTTCTTTCTTGCTTAATCTGTCATGATGCGTGAAGGGCGTTTTTATTGATGTTACACCCATTTTTCTTTTCTGGCTTTCTTCTGCGCGACATGTCGGCGAAGCATCTTAGAAGGCTGTTGGCTACATTTTATTCATTTCATCTTGCCCGTCCTCATTTTCTCTTCACTTGTGCATTCACCGATGCCCCCCCTTGCATATTATGAGTCCCCCTTCTCCATCCTTCATATTCTTAACACGCTTTTCCTTCCACACGTGGGTCATCAGCTTGCTAGCTTTTCTCTCTTTCCATATTTGCGGTGCAGGTGCAGGCAGCCTGCAGCAAACAGGCGGCTAGGCTTATTGCATACGCAGCATCTCGATGCATGGCGTCTTATTGTAATTCTCATGCATTGTCTTCCGTTTCCTTTGGTTTAGTCAGAGCAGTCAAAAGCCTGATTCTAGCAAGCAAGAAACAAAAGTTTTGTGGAATCAATTGAGGTGTACTTTCTATTTCCTATTCTCTTCCTCCTTCATTGTATATACATTCTCTGACCGTTCATAGCTTTCCTGGGTCTTCTCGGCTTCCTATCTTGGAAGAGATGATACACCGTTTTCCATATTCTTTTCTTTTTCTTTTTCTTTTTTGCTTCTCTTAATTTTCTTTTACTGAAACTTTTTTCTTTGATGACCGCTGGTTTGCAGCACGAACCAGGTTACGGACTTATTGGAATTAATGTGCGGGTTTTTCTTGCGGTGGTGTTTGTAATTTACTGCGACGGCCGGTTGGGTTGGATGGATTGAATTGGATTGGATCTACGATAAAACTTAACTTTAGTCCCCGCTATATGTATACGATTATATATAGCCGTCTCCGTTGTGACGTTTCGCTGTGCCGCTTGACAGTGGGTGTTTCAAGCTTGGCCGTTTTTACAGCCAGGCGAGCGTTTCCAACCGGATACCTTGCAAACCGAGTACTGTAGCATTGGCAACATCAACTTTTACTGGTTCGCGGATAAACAGAACTGACTTCACAGCGGCGGCTAGTGATATCCAATCGACGCATCTCCGTCTACCTGGTGTACGTGTACAACACTCCTCGCCTATAATTCAGTGAACTGCATCGTCCCGTAGATTTTCATGTACACAAGTTACACCGGCACACACATACGGGCACACACACACCAACCCTCCCGTCCCTCCACCTGCCCTCAAATAAGCCCCGGCACGATAACGTACTTCTTCTTCTTATAACGGTCCCCAAACTCCGCCCGGTAACGCGCCTCCTTCTTCTTCGCCCACAGAGTCTGCACGACCAACCCCCAAGCAAAGAACGCAAACGCAGCCACGCTGCCGCCTGCAACAACCGTCACCGCCAGCCACCCAAGCACCTCAAACGAGTAGTTCGGGCACGTCACAGCCCGGAACCCATACCCACTCGGAATACCGCGGTCTCGCGACCCCGGCCGCCGCAGGTCACGCAACGTCAAGTGTGTCGCGCAATTGGAAAGTTCGGCAAACACCCACAGTGCAAGCCCGGGGTAGAACAGCCAGGGCGGAGTCTCAGCAGTGGTCGGGTAGTACAGGGAGTACGCGAGCAGCAAGCCGCCAGGCAGCCAGTAGTACGCGACGTTGCGAGGCAGGTTCGACATGGGCATAGTGGAGGCGGAGAAGCGATGGACAAACACAGTTTCGAGCTCGCGTTTGATGTAGTGCAGGATCACCATCGCGCAGAGGGTCTGCTGGGTGAACGTCGGTGGGGTGGTCGCGGCGGGGGCGCGCGAGCCGGCGAACGGGGGTGGTGGGTAGGGAAGGTATGTGTAGAGCAGTGGGCGGAGGACATAGAGTATTAGCGGGTGGATGAATATTGGGCCGAGATATTCAAGAAGGAAGACGGTGCGCCAGCCGATTTGTGGACCTGGATGGATTGATGGGTTAGCGCCGGTGGGTTTCTTGATTAGATTGATTTGATGGGAGGGATCTAAACGGACCGAGGTCTTTGACAAATATGGAGGACCCGTCAAAGAGATTGGCGTCTTCGATGGTTGTATCGGCGGCCGGCTGCAGGTGTGAGGCGTTGGACCGTGTAATGCGAATTTGATAGGCTGGGTAGCCAGTCTTCTTTGCTACGGCGGCATAGAGGGCATCGATCGAAGCATCACTGCTGATAGTGAGCTCGCATTCGGCAGCGGCTTGCCTAGAAGCTCGTGTTAGTCGTTATGGTTGGGTGAAACGGGATTATCAAGGCCTGGGCTTACCTCGAGGCTGCAGACGCAAGGTTAGAAGTTCTGCACTCATTGTACTGTCGATTGGCGGGCTTCGACGGTTGTGGTATCCGCGATGGAGGCTTGGGAGCTCAACTGTGCGGTTGTGATATCAACGCCAAGATGGTGGGCAGGTTTGTTGAGAACGTTGTGCTGACTCATCAACGGTCTGGGGAATTATTAAGCCGAGGCCCAGAATCTCTAAGCCGCGAATGGAATTGACCCACAGCAATAATTCATAAGATGATAACATTGAGATGTTTGACTTGGATTTACAAAGTACGTTGATTTCGTATAATAGAAAGTTTATTTGTTGATTGGCCAAGAACATACTAAGTATGTTTGCTTTATCCGTCCATACCAATACGGCCCTAGTTCTAGATATCTATCGATCACAATCTAGGCCTGATATAACCTCTTTTGCTAGCTTTTATCGATAAGAATCTATTCGACAGGCTGTAAATCTAATTGACAGATAAGGCGCCAGTGCGAGTGTAAGCCCGCCAGGCAGAACCATCAAGCAGACACAATTGTATTAGCAAAAGTATCCAGCACCAGCGTCTGTCCTTCCAACACCGCTCCCGCCCTGTCAAATGACCACTGCACGGATAGTCCCTCTAGCCTCGCTTGCGCCCCGATAGTGGCTGATACCCCACCACCAAAAACCTGCAAATAATTGAAAGTGATCCTGCCAGGCCTAGCCTCTTCATACCGCAGAAGGAAGTGATAGAACTCCGAGCTGCGTTGGTAGGCACTCGTATAGAACTCAAAAGTCACGACGCGGCTGCCAGGGGTGCTCCCGTCAACCTGGTAATAGATACCCTGCTGCGTAGCGGCATAGATATACAAATCGTCCCAGAGCGCGCAGATAGCAGTGTCAGGCAGGAAATTGGAATTGCTAACGTCCGCGGGCACTGGTAGCGGACTGTTGATATAGGAACTTCTAGGGGATTGGTCTAGTGAAATGAAACCGTTGATGGAAACGTAAACAAGGCTAGTGGACACGTTATATAGGGTTATCGGGAAAGGCAGCGTGACTGATGTCCACACGTCATCGTAGCTGTTAGGACTGCCGTTGATGATATCTCCGTAAATCGCTGTGGGGGAAGACAGCTGCACTGCCGGCGCGGTGACGGCTATGGGGATGTCAGCAAGTTACATGTCAGGCGTATTGTGGGTCTGCGATTTGCGGGATTATACGTACTGGATTGCACGGTCGTCGTAACATCAGCTTCTGTGACGGTATCCGTCGCGGGGAAGGTCTCGGTCGTGAAAAGGCTTATGGTGCTTGCTGCGCAGGTAATCAATCAGCGGGGGTCTTGAACGCCGAACTAATAAACGGGATGCCCGTGTTAACTCACGTCCAGTTATCGTTCTAATCGTCGTGTTTGCAACTATAGTGGTGGATATTGTCGAATTGAACGTGATGGTGCGATACTCAGTGGTTGTCGTGGTCACAGATTCTGTTGCCGTAGCCCTTGGATCTAGAGTCAAAGTTTCCGTACAAGTGCTCGTCAAATAGCATGCTGTTGCCGCAAAACATAGCGTTAGCAAACTGTCCCTAAAAGCGGCATAGCCACGCGTATTCCTCGAATTGCCCTGTTGGGGCCCGAGGCTATCCATGAATACGCACAGCAATCGGGGTCGAGTCTGGGCTGATAGTAGTATCGGCCTCGCACTCTTCGTCCCCCTTCTGCATCCCCAGTAACCGTGACCGGGTCCTCGGTTCTATTCGAATCCCAAAGCAGTTTATGTCAGTGTCGAACTCAATCCGGTATAACAAAGAGGTGGCTTACATAGTCAACGTAGGTATCGTCTCGGTAACGGTGAGGGTGCTAAATACAAAGTCCGTCTCAACCGCTGTGGCGTCTTCAGTGACCTCTGTAGTCAAGGTGTCGCTAAACGTCCTCGTTTTCAGGACTGTGGTTGTCGGCGTTACAAAGGTGGTTGCAACAATGGTTTCTGTCACTACGGCAGTTC
Source organism: Drechslerella stenobrocha 248 (assembly GCA_000525045.1). Classification (NCBI taxonomy): domain Eukaryota; kingdom Fungi; phylum Ascomycota; class Orbiliomycetes; order Orbiliales; family Orbiliaceae; genus Drechslerella; species Drechslerella stenobrocha. Next base: position 602,056 of record KI966433.1, on the reverse strand, counting down.
CCCCGCCGATAACTGTTGTACTGGTACAGGTCGCACGGTAGATACCCCAAGCCGCTATTAGTGGCGCCGTCGCCAATTAAATTAGCATATATTTACTTCATTCAGTCCTAATTGCACTCTCGGTGATGTATAATGCTATATGCAGGGCGCGATTTAGTTACCTATGGTTTCTAGACAGCTTGCTTGCTTTGTTACAGGGACCCTGTAGCATGATGGATAGAGTGGTTTGCAAGCATGCCTCGCGAGGACTGTGCTTACGTATAAAGATAGGAGGGCGAGAGTTTTCGACTTCATATTTGGTACTTGGCTAGTATACACAATATGGAGAGAGTATCTACCTGTAGCATTAACAAATGAGCTCACATTAGCTGAGGCTCTCGCCTGCTTTATATCATATCCAAAGTATATCAAGTTAGCCAATTGGTCATGAATTTATCAGGAGCACACTTGAAAATTCCATATATGTTACGCATATATAGATCATATAGGACTCCCAGATCGGTGATACGTATAAAATTCTCCTTCTGTAAATTTAAATTACAAGGATGGCCTACCACGGCGACTTGATTGTACATGTCCCGCGACGCGCAAACATGCATGCGGTGCTCACCTCCTACAATAAGTACAGATCAGGCTGATCTATAGGTACCGGTGCCCAAATCAAGTGACAAATCAGAACGAAAGCCGCAATCGGCTATCCAATTCAATCAGGCTTTCCTGCAGGTTTATGCTTCCCTTGGACATTTTACGCCATTCTGGCGCTTTTATAGACGGTAACCTCGTTGTAGATGGGAGAAGGCATGCGAGAAGCGTAGGTCTTACAGCGGGTGCGTGTTTTGTTTTGTACGCCCATGGTTATCGTGGCCGGACTGTCCATATGTGGACGTTGCATTATATCCTCCGCGTGCATACATATAACGTGTGTAAACCGGGTTTACTATTAGTCGTACTCGTAGGCACGGGTAGTACACGTTGCTACTAGTCGTACGTGCAGTTGTGTTGTGGAACGTTGAAAGCGGAGATGTTGCATTTTGGGTAGTGTGGAGTTGCGCTACGTCCGTCACTGCAAGGTACCTATGATATTTGCGGCCGGAGAATCTTGTATGTGTAAATTTTGTATAATTATATTTCAGGAATGGCGTAAGCGGGTGTAGTAGCAGCGCGATGGATGAAGGACAACGTGGAGACAAGAAACAGGTTTATAGTATATATTTTATATACTGTGCTAGTCTGCAGCTAGCTACGTGGCTAACTTATACATACTGCAGTACTAGCTGTAGCAGTATTGATATATCATGGAATACTGAGGATGACGGGCATCCGAATTGGTATGACTATTTTTAAGCAGGCATCCAATTTTCTGCATGTCTCAACTCGCGTATACTATAGATAGCTACCCACAGCCTAACGAATGAACTAGCTTTGCGTGAAATCCATTGGATCCCAGAGATGTCTATGTCTGTGTTCCTCAGGCACGTAAAACAATACGATTCAACTAATCCAACAATAGTTTAGATATTAACCGACAATCATCGTATAGAACAGGGGCGGCAGCCTGATTGATTGTAGGTAAATACTAGCGCGGCCCTGGTCTCCCTGAACGTCCGCCTGCAATAGGCTCAAAAACGCAGGTCGCTCAAGCACACCGGTACCAGCATCCGTGCCTGTAGTCTGGACACCGATAACCCTCTTACAGTACCTGTCGCTAAAGAAGAGGACGGCCCGGGCCCATGGGTAGCCGTTGGTGAGGATCGACTGAGAGTGAAAATTAATCTTAGTGGCCCACATGACTTGGTTACTGGCAGACTTGAACTCCACGGGTTCGCTGGGGGTAACAGGGTTTGGCGACCTTGCTATCCACTGGATGCATCGGTCCTGGTCCTCCTTTTTGAATTGCAATTCGAGGGTAGCGTGGCGGAAGATTTCGTTGAAATACTGAACGCTTGCTTTAAGAATCGGTTGTTTTGAGCCTGGCGTGGAGATCATGTTGTCGTATTTCCTTTCATCTAGTGGGTCGTATGCCTGGGTTGTTGGAGGGACGATGTCCTGGATCTTATATTCCGCAGGCTCAGCCACAGGCTCTGGCAATGCCTCCGGCAATGCTTCTGGTAGTGCTTCTGGCAGTGCTTCTGGCAATGCCTCCGGTAACGCCTCTGGCACAGGCGCTGGCACCGGCTCCGCTTCCGGTGACGGGGCGGCGAGAGCGCTAACCGGGAATATAACAGATGCCGAGGCGAGCAACAGCCAGGCTCGTAGTAGGCCCTTGGACGAATGCATTGTATCGTTGTGGAAGGCCCTCCCTGCTGTGCCCTTTCCTTTGTGGTTCGGTATTCTTTGTGCCCGTGGCAGATGCTTGGGCTTCCGGTTCAGCACTAATAGGGCCGGATTACCGCGGATGTGAGTTGGACGCTTGGAGAGTCTGGACTGAAGCAAATCCAAGGTACTAACAGTGTCCATCCTTGGGCTATATCAAGTTTATATCGTCTCTATTTGAGGCATGGAGTCCACGCGACACGCGCGCGAGAGTTCTTCCTCCACGAGTGGAAAACGAGTACTTTTATTTCGCAAAGTTATCGCAATTAAACGCAGCAGATTTCTTATTTTGAGCACACATGGGTTGTACTAATAAAGCTAGGGAAGAGGTAGTATTTTCACATGTTGGCGTGGGTTGAAACTCGCTCGAAATATCGCCCAGTGAAATCGTTTGGCTATTAGTTCCAGGAATCCCGTTAAGCCGCCCTAAATGGCCACATATACAAACATGTAGCCTCTTTATCTCAGCTAACGGGACTTATACTATAGACGCGTTGATATCATTGGTTATTAATTGATTTTCCGTTTTCCGTTTTTGCCGCGGTTGGCACGATCGTGCACGAGAGGATGGCTCCTAAACGAGACCACAGCCAGGCCTGCTGATGTCGGCGTGTCGCGCAATCGCAATTGTACAAGTTAGACAAAACTCGAACATCCTAGACGCTCACTCAACGAGGCAAAACCCTCAAATGCAATACTTCTGTTCCCGAAGTCGGGTTAAAGTTTCAGCCCGGTGTCGACCGTGCTCTGTATGTAGCGAAGCTTAAGCGGGTGTACACCTGTAGATGTCTCCACGGCTCCAACCAGATTAGATACGATTTAGCGTATATGTATAAAGGGACTGTTTCGTTGTTATGGGCCGGAGTCGGTTAGATAGATCTTAGTCACGCTGGGGCCCTACTGGCACTTCGCGCATGTACACGTCTAAATTTTGTTGGTCGAGCCCGGGCGTTTCACCAATTCAGTAACATGATATCGAGTATATATATATAGCAGGCCGGTTGAACCCATCGCCAATATTAATATCGTCAACTGAGACCCGCCACGCTCTTGGGGCTATAACTCTAAAGCCACAGGGGTAAAACATTGTGTTAATTATATGACCCTAGTCCGGGCACCGAAGATTTTGTTATCCTATGCATTTTTAATACCATGCTACTAATATATACAATATCACCTATTTCAGGCTGCAGGCTACTGGGTTGATCATCAACTGGGCATGCCGGCATGGCCACGTGGTATCCGCTGCGGACACCTGGAACTAGATACCAGGCCATATTGCCGGTAAGCAGAGGAGCAATCACAACGGGTCGACCTTATTCTGAAACGCCATACCTCCGCCGCATGCCACTTATTAGCCAAATACTGCATGACATTGTACTATAGTATACTAAACTGACAAGGTATATAGAGTGATTGCGAAGGCCTGGAAAGCACTGCAGTCGAGAGACCGAGATAAATGCCGACTAGCCGAGAGCACACCCGAGTACCAAAAACATACATGTTGACTTTATAAGCTTTGAGTCTGTATGAAAATGAGTGTACAAATGGATATACACTCGGTTACCATCATTTAGGCCAGCTGGTCTATGTACTGGCTCGGATTACATCTAGGCAGACAAAAGCTGTATCAATCTAGAAACTATCCCGACAGCGGTGTAAGCAGCACGCCATTGGGCAATGGCGCCTGGCCCAAAAGCTGGGCTGCGGATAACCCAAGAAGTTTGAACCAGAACGGGACGCGGTCGCCAACGTGCTTAAAGTCGTCCTTCGGTGGCCATTCGCTATCAGTGCCGTTGGAATCGATTCTTATAGTGCAGTCCGAATCCTGATAGAGAATAGCATCGATATCTAGCGTCATAGTTTTACCAAGGGAAATCTTCATGGGGCTGCGGTCTGTGTTATCGTTCCACCCCACGGTACTTCCCTGACAGACGTTGATATTCTTGAGCGTCCCATCTGTCTCCTGCGGTAGGTCCTTCAATGAAGCTTCGAGTAGGCCGCTCCCGCTTTGAATGGTGACGTCCATGCTATCGACGTTTTGTGATTGCGCTAGTTCAAACTTCTTCAACTGTAGGTTGTTTTCCATTTCTTGTAGGTTCTGAGTGGCAGCATCTAGTGCGTCCATGGCGGCGGTGGCTTCTGTTGAGTTTGATTCTGGGCTCAATTCAGCGATAGCTGCGCTCTCCTCCGCCGGGAGTACCTCCATCGTGGTAGGTATAGGTTGACTTTCGTCCAATGAGAGAGGTGCTACCTGATCAGTGGAGTCCGAAGGACCCTCAGCAGCAGGTGGTTCAGCAGCTGATTCGCCTGTTGGCTGATCAGGTTGTTGGTCTACTGGCTGTTCTACTGACTGGTCTGCTGGGGGTGCGTCAGGCGGAGGAGGGCCATTGTTGTCAGGAGTGTCGGCCTGCTGAACGTCGACGACTTCCACGCTATCTGGGCTTTCGACAGCGACGAGTTCATCTTCTTGCGGAAATGCAATCGCCTTTCCCAGAACGGGAGAAGCGTATAGAAACGCAAGAGCAGCAGCGGAAAGAATACCAATCCTCATGTCGTCTCGCTTTTTTGTTTCCGCCCTAAGGTAAAACTTTGGATGGCCGAAAGCGCTTACGTAGAGGGCTGGTCAAGACCAGGTGAAGATCGATCGGTCTAGGTTTTCGAGTAACTCTTTGTTGTAGCCTGGTAATTTTCATATCGCATATGCGTCCTCAATAGCCTTTATAAGTCTTCAAGGTTACAAACGTGTAGTTTGCATGGAAGTTTTATCATATGCTAAGATTCCTCTCATTTGGAGCCTTTCGGCATCGTGCTCACCGCGTGAGTGAGCAAGATACGGTGTTTTGTGCATGGAAAAACACTTGAGACCCCTCAATGCTGACTTGTATCGCGCGAGATTCAATTCCGGCACAGGTACTAACTCATACGTATAGCCAAACGGCATGGCAGTAAGCGCGAATGACCACATGCACGTATGCACCAATTCGGATAATGATCATGAACGCTTGATCAATTGATCGCCAACTCGTGCGCGTATGTTCGCGCGTGCCATAAGGCTGAAGTATGGATACCGTTCAACTTTTTTTTGGATTCTTTATTCTTGCGGCATAGTTAACAGCCCAAGTACTTTGCCCCAGGTTAGAACGATTATCGTGGTATTTACACTACTGGCATTGCTTTGTACTATTGATATATATATGTACACATTTCCGAGCGAGTACCAAAGTCAAAAGAAACCAGACCTGTTGCTCAGGTTTGTTAGTCGATTCTTTTGTAATATATCGTGATCGTAACCGATGTATCGCTTTATATTGTGGTTCTGATTTGTTTGATGGTCGAGATGTTGGCAAGGGAACTGATCGAGCAAAGACAAATAATCAATCGTCCACCTGTGTACACCGATAATTATCGAGCCAAGGCCTACCAGAATTGACCAGCCACAAATTGATCAAAACAACATGCAGCACCAAACAGGCTGATCTCAAGATTGCCTCAGCCATCGGAATCTGAGGTATATTCGTATAATTTGCCGGCTTCTACAAGTGGCCACGTCCGTTTCGTACTACTTAATACCCGTAGCCTGTGGTCCTGATGTCCGCAGAGCTTGCAGTCACGATAGGCGAAAAGTGCCAGCACTGTGCGAGGCCTTCCATCGTCGCTTTGCAGTACGCAGCTGAATTTGCACCTGTCATTAGAAAAAGCTAGGCCGTTATATCTACGCCAGTGCGTGGGTCAATCCAGAGTCGTAGAGACTGACCGTTTGAATTTGAATGTCACGCCTGACTGAAGTCTGTGCGAAGGTTGGGATGTTTTGTACGCATCTCTATCGGGGGTATCGTTCATGATTGGACATGCGGGTATCCTCAGCCTTGTATACATGTATCGCCTACGGGGCAGAAGACGCTCATTAAATGCTTACTTATACTCTATCCTACGCCATCTACAGCCTTTCGGAGCCTAGATTTACTTTCTCTGTCAAATCTAAATCGTGACGATAGCAGGTGAGAAAATGTAAATAGTGAACTTGATGTTTGGTTATTGTCGGTTTGGGAGTTCTTTTTGGAGCAATTCATCTCAAATAGGGACACATGCGTACACATGTACGCTGGCTTTGGGCGACCCACCACCAGCACCGCTCGGTTGCTATATGTAATCTAAAATTAAAAAGTCTGGGGCGTGAGAGAGATTGATATATATGTTTCGCCCAGCACGGAAAGTCCCGTCCATGACTATCATCAAGGCACTCCTGAACACCTCGGATTGAATTTGACTCCAGATCACCACAGCCCAGCAAGTAAAGATTTACCGGCAGTTCAAACTCAGTGTATACGCGCGCCTGCAAAGAATATACAACCGCTTCCAGGCCATAATGCTCACGCCACGTTTTCTGCTAATTGCCTTTGGCCTGCCCGCTGCCGTCTGGGGGAATTTTATCACTCGGCAAAGCTTCGAGGTAGCCCCAGAAGCAGGTGGCGTAGTCAAGGCTACGGGCGTTGTGTTCGATACCGAACTCCAGGGCCAGTGTATAGCTCTCTGGGGTGTATACTTTGAAGACAAGGAGCCCAATATTGCGATGCCCAGAGCGCCAAACTTACTGGCCGATGGCTGGACTGTTGAATTATTTCAGGATCCCGATTGCACTACAGGTATCTTGGTGGGAAATACTTGGCCAAAGGAGGAGGGTGTGGACTATGACGACCCCAATGGAGAATGGGTCAACATTTGGTACAAGCTCGAGAGGGCGGTTGAGGATGTACGTATTCATGGCTAATGAGGCCTAGGCCTCGGTGCCTCCGAGGCGCTCGAGGCATATCCGGAACCTCTCGTGCAGCTTTTCTCTACGCGCTACGGCGATTGGATACAATAAACCCTGTTAATGTTATGCTATATACTTACGTAGTAACACGTTATGCTGGTAACCTATATCATATGACCACATCATATAGCAATATATAACAGTATATGCAATAGCACGAGGTGAGTATCAGCTGATGCTAACGGAACGCTGGTCGATGCATGCAGGTGGCCGGGGCATTAATTGCGAGCGAGATGATTTACGGGAGCTCCAGATAACTTTGATCATTAACCAATCCGCGCTAATTGTAATACCCAGCTAGCTACTAGAGACTTAGTTTTGCTTCATCCCCAGTCACTGTTTGCATGTTAGACTTCAGCACGCGCTAGCGCAGAGTATAGATGGGGTAATGAGTTTTGAAAGATTGCATTACTTGGATCTACGTATAGTGTATCACGAGCAATGCCGCTCTGTATTGCCACTCAGCGACTGAAGCTGGGGGTTCAAACGAAGTACTTGATCACGGATTTTAATAAAAGAACTCAACCAGGTTGTTAGAGCGGTTCTCGTGGAAGAGGATTCCACGGAAACCCCCCTATTTTTTCAAGAGGCACGGAGGGGATCGTGGCGCCGGACGGTAATATGGGCGGTACTTTTTGTGTAGAATACCAAAGCAACATCTGCATGCTACTACTCCTACTACTATCGCTACGACCAATCATCACAAAATGCGTGGGGTTCCGCACCTGCTCAAAAGTCAAAAGGATACATGCGGAAACGCCTCCCTCGTTGTGCCCTGCTCCTTTTGCTTGTTGCATGCGATGTGGCTTTCATTGTTCGCCGTGGGAGTTCACCACGGGCCAATGGAAGCGGAGTGGGTTTTCGAGTTTTTGTGCAGTTTGTGCAATTACTTTATGTATGTCCCTCTTACCTTTTGTGTAACCCGCGTCTAGCTCCCCGTGAGCAGGTTTGATCAGACTAGAGCAATATATAAAATTTCGCTTACAGAAACAGAGTAACTGCCGAAGACTGGATGAAAACAACTCTTATTAAGTACTTAACTGTTAGTAAGTTATGGAGCGGATCTTGCCGTACCAATACACCGCGGGGAGGTGTTTTTTGCCATGTGCCCAACTTGGCGGGAGATATGCATGGTATCGTGCAAAAGTAAACCCCTTGTCATATACCTAATGATCTCGCCAAAACACCACAGACTCTCTTTAGACAACTTTCAGGACTCTACTTAATTATTATAACCCCTAGCGAGACGGGTTTCTAATGTATAGATATATATATAGCACGGGCGTAGTATATCGACAATGGCCACGTGAAGCCCCCCCGTTCTCGATGCGGGTATAGTGCAACGTGTAAACATATAAACTAGAGGTTCGGCCCGCGAGCAGTTGGAGATTGCTAAAGTCCAATCAAGGAGGTTGAAGATGTTGGCGTATTTCGCCGGTATACGGGGTATTCCTTACAATATGCAGTGGCACAACATATACATGCAGGGGTTAATTTCGGAGGGTATAATAAGATAATTCAGCTAGCCCAGATCTAGTTTAGATCCATGAAGCCTGTAGCTTCCTTTTTATGCCAAGATCGGTATAATGGATACTTACATAATTTGGCGCACAATTGGATTGTAATTTTAAACATGCGCTTCGTTGTACAAAGAATGAGCAGGTGGTCAATTGCAAATTGATGGGAAGATGTGGTCTCAGAATCAGATTAGCTGCCAAGCATGGTTGTTGCCGGTTTGCCGGGCTCAGGACACTGACTCGCCAAGTGTCATGACCCAGGATCTTTGATCTCCCAAAGCAGGCGAGATGCGACTTATCCCCGGTTTTGGGTGCCAAGCGCTACCGCGGTCATGATTGTAGATCTATATAGGAATTTCGTCATAGACTCCAGCCATAGGGAACCGGTATAGTTACAAGGGAAGCTTAAGGGAGGAAAGGGGAGTTTCCCGATTCTACGGAGACCTTGTCCGCGCATGCTTTCGCAGTCATGTTGAACTCTGGATTTTAGAAGCAAGCACATGTCGACACTGGTTGTTTGGCAGACTCGAGACGGCGGGTAAAGTCTTGCATGAACCTAGGCGGATCAATTCGAGTCATTACCTAATATAGGGTACGCCATGTATCACAAGGATTGTTTATTGTATACCCCGATATATATCTTGTTTGGGGCCTATTCCAGACGGATATTAAATACTTAAGTAGTATAAAACAAAATATAACGTCGAGAAGTATTGTCTACTAACCGTTAACGGCGTATAAGATCCGGCATATCAAGGGTTGTGGCGGTGGCAGGCCTAATCAGACCCGCTATGCAAGCGAACAACTGGTGACAGCTCTCCTGTTGTCGCACACGGAATGTTGGCCAAATTTACACTTAGCAATTTCATTTATACACACACCCCAGAAACGTGATCCCTCAGCTGCAGCCCGTGAGCGCCCGGCCCACAGTACCCAGCGACAGCCCAGGACTTGGAATTTGCCGTTTGTTCGCCTACATATGATCGGCTGAAGCGATAGCGAACATGGTGCTGATGGCTGAAGTGGATTGCACTGCCTTCAGGTGCTAACTGGACCTTTTGAGCTGAATTCAGGGAGCCAAGGGATTTACGGGAAAAGGGGTTCCAATCAAGCCCTTGGCGCGTAATAGTTGTCTGACCGAGTTAGCTTGGGAAAGGCCTCATACATACGTGTGGAGAATATGCCGATGTTCCGTGCTCCTGGGCATACAAACCATGACATCACGTATTGTGTTGACTGGGTGAAGCTAATGACGCTGTCAGTTGAGAATTGTCGCGCCCTACCTGTCTGAAGCTTGGTTAGCGGGGGCACCGGTTTTGGTTACGGAGAGGAAAAGGGAACGATAGTTTGTGAAAGAGCGGAAACCGGGTAGGAGTGGTTTCGGGTGGTTTCGATTTGGGAGAAGGCAGTTTCAATGTGAAAGTGGGTAATCTTTAGTAATTGAGAGAGTGGAAAGCTGCCAGTATTTCGGGAGAAACTTAATTTGTGAGTTGACGTCCAATTCGCACTAGCCATGCACCTTTTGTATATTCTGCTCCTGGGCTGTGGCGGTTGGCTTGCAGATTAAGATTTGTAACCTGGGGCGTTCTGTTTGCGTCCGGCACTTCCAGGCTTATTGACGGTATAGTACGAACGTAGATCACACTAGAGTTGGCATCCAGGGATGGAGTCTGACATCTGCGCCTGTTATATATACGAGTAGAGTAGTACTATAGTGCTCAAGCACTCGCTACATCATGGTGGTTGTGTTGTGTGGCTAGAGACGTACATACACCAAATCCTAGACGGTCACAGTGTCCGTCCAGGGGCGTGAACACGCCTATATATCCAGCATTGAATCCAGCATCACCCGGCGCCTCAGCGCTCGCGCCTCGACAACTTATAAAATAGGCGAACGGGGTCTGCATTGTCTCCTCATTGCACGCCGATACTGCCGGGACCCTCCGTTTAAATTCCGATTACCGGTATACCTCGGGGCAGGGTTTCTTGGCGCGAATCGCTGCCTTGACCACCAACCATCGTCTCGTCATTTCTCCGCCAACCCTTTCATTCATCCTCCATTCACTCACTTCGTTATATATATCGGTTCAAGTTCTCTACTTTTCACGTTCCTTACCCGGACAAGCCCTACTAGGCTCGCTGCTTCCCGTTCTGCTTGCTCCTCCTTAGTTTTCATTTCACCTATTAGTGTCTAGGTACCTACCTACCCAATAGCACACCGGCGCCTGCTTGGCTGCAATTTGATCGCACACTGACCCGGCCAGTGACCGCGACCTAGATTATATACACCGCCATCCCGCACTCTCATCACATCATCCATTCAAGTTATACCACCAGTCCGTGAGGAGTCCAATCTCTTTGCCACACCATCCATCGGAGTCTCAGCCCCGCGACAATAGGAGCTTCTCGACCTAGCTTGGCTATCTCCACATTGTCGCTAGCACGACACCATCAATCCTTGGCTGAGCGACACCCCAACGAAAGAAGAATCCGGCTGTGAAAAAAACACACACACGCCTGGAAACAGAGAGTGCGCCGTGATATTACATGGTGCCCGTGCGTGCGGAGGATACGTCGACTGGGCCGGTGTAGCGCATGAATGGGTGGATAATCGGACATTCATTCGATCACCTCAAGCGCCTTAACCACTCGCTATCTCAAAACCTCCTATTGGATCGTTTAGCACCGTCTCCAGAGAGCAAGGCTGGAACGGATCGCGCTTCTTCTTCAGTCGAAACAGAGCAGGCGGCCCTTGGGAAACCGCAGGCGCACTGGACCCCCAAGAACATCTACCAGTTTCCACACAATGATTGCCATGTCGAAGAGAGCCGGGAGGCAGTCGCGCATCCTGATGCTGGTTCTTGTTGCTCTAATAGTTGCATATTTTTCGTTCTCGCCGCTCAGCGACCAGCTCAATGCAGCATATTCTTCCAACAGCTTGATGGAGCCGTGGACGCCGCCCAAACACAACGGGCCAGGCCTTAAGATCGCACTAGTCAACACCCCACGATATCATTTCGAGGTCGTTAGTCCTCTGCTCCATGCGTTCGCAAACCAAGGCGACGCTGTAGAGCACATTGAGCTCTTCGCAACCGAATATGGAAGCACCCGCTTGGGAGTCCGGCCAATTCTCAACGACCAAATGCCGCGAACCGGGGCCCAAAGTTCGTGGTTCTCGCGGAGGTCTAGCCGGCCACAGAGGGTCAAGATTAGCGATCCGAGGCGGCTGAGCAACATGGGCTTCGTGGCGGACGTGATGATCCTAACGAGCTGCTCGCGGGATCTGGAGTGGGCGGCTATCCAGGATAAGCGTGTCTACGACCCAGAATGGTACAGAGCACCTAAGGAGATTATATGCCTGATCCACGAGGCAGAAGAGTGGGAGCAGTTTGACAGCTTGTGGAGGCGGTTCGCGATGCCATGGATCGAACGAGGACGGATGACGTTTCTAACGTTGAGCCCGCACGTGGCAGAGTACGTTCGCGCCAACATCCAGGAAACATGGAAGATGGCCCCGGTCAAGGAAGACGTCCGCAGTCTATCTGGAAAGGGTGTCTTTTTGCCTAGCTCTTTCATTCCCGTATTCGAAGATACGGATCTCTTCAGGGAAGACACATTCAAGAACATCACCGGGCCGTTTGCTGCGATCCCCGTAAGCCTACAACCTCCCTGAGTATCTTGCAAGGCGTATCGAATAGAACTGTGAAGACTAATATGAACTATAGGGCAAGTATGAACCTTACCGACGGAACTACACCATGATATTTGAACACATGAGCAAACACCTGACCTTCATCGACTCCGTCAACGCGACCTTACGTCTCCCCGGCTACGGCGACTGGCCACCTGAAATCCCCGCCCAACTCTCCGACCGCGTTGTCATGCACTCGCACTACGATTTCCCCGCCTACTTCTCGCTGCTATCACGCGGAATGGCGATTGTCCCGGCCTTTGCGACCCACAAGTACTTTGAGGACCGCGCCAGCTCGACTATCGCCACGAGCGTCATCGCAGGTGTCCCTATGATCGCAACCGAGGAGCTCCTCAGCAAATACTCCTACCTTGACGCAGAAACTGCGTGGGTTCAGGATGCCGACGAAGAGGAGATAGTTACCTGGTTGCGAGTTCTCAGACTAGGCCGGGAGGAATGGGAGGCCAAGAAGCGACGAGTGAGAGCGCTGCGCAGCCGGTTGATGCGCGCCAATCTGAATCTTGTTGAACGGCTTCTCGACGAGATTCGGTGGCGGAACCGCTCTAGAGGGTTTTAGAGCTATCCTAGGCAGCTGGCTTATGTTACAAGTGGCGGCGCTAGCAGCAGTGCTGGTTATCTGGGCAGGAGGTAATGTTGATTGAATAAATGGAGCTCTCAGCTCCTTTCAGCAAATAATCCTTCACTGCATCTTTTTTTTTGTCTCCCCTTTATTTCGTCTGTTGGCTTGCTTGGCTAAATTGGTTGTATGGTTCCTCCCTTTCTATCCATCTCACGGCCTGAGGAAAACGTTTCTCCGGTCACCTGCGACGCGGTGTCCAGAATTTTCTGGGGTGTTGCAGAGTCAATTAGGCTGGACTGCGTGTCCGGATCTAGATAAATTCCTTTTTGACACCCTTTGCGAATAATGCATTACATACTTAGTAAGTATATTATACCCATGGACAAGACAAGCATCCCTTTCCCTGTTCGGGCGGTCCGCCGCATGTCCCCGAGGCTCCTGCATGGCGATGATTCGATGACTTTAAAATATTTTCTTTTTGGTATCTCTGGGTTTCGAAACTTTCCTTAGAAGCGCCTTTTTTTCCCCTTGTGTCTACTCCACTCGGATGGAGTGATTGCGTCGACTTACATATATATAGCACTTATATATTTGCTGAAAACAGCGATAGGATAATTGATTACTTCCTACTGCTTGGCGCTCGGACGGTTACGTCGGCGCCGCATGGATTTGTAATTTTTTAATATTTTTTTTGTCTTGTTTTTCACTTTCTTTCTTGTATTTCATTTGAACCCGGGGCAGCTGGCTAGCCGCTCTCGCCGTGGTGTATCTTCCCGGCGTGTATATGTACGTGTAGCATTGACATTGCAACCATCACATTGTAGACCTTACATGCCCGTTATTCGCCATAGCGTGCGTGTATACATGGCCCTTCCGTTGTAGCTGTTGACTTAGTCTCGTAGCAGATCCGGGCCCAGATCTTTTCGAGTAAAATCAACGAAAATCGGGAGTGTAGTGCACCGCGCAACCTGCTCAATTTGCGAGACGGAATCATTTCATAATTCAGACGTTGTGCCCGTCTGGTTACGAGACCACTGTTCACTAGTACTAATATATATATGTTCCAGAAGAGGGTGTTGCGGTATCTAATACTACTACTAATTTGGTAGCTTGGGGTGCATGCATAGAAGTATATATTTGCGCCCGATTATAGTACTATATAATAACGCTATACGATTGTCGCTATATGAAGCGCGTCATCTACGCTCCACCTGGCAGCTGGAGACACTTTTCGTCCAATCAATGTCGCTATGACGCAAATCCCCATCCCACCCGATCACGAGCCCCAAGTTTCATCCGCGCCGTTAGCCGGCACGTCCGCACCGTTGTCCTCGCATACTGCGGGACTCGTCGCAACGTACTTGTACACGCACTTCTCCGTCTCCGCGACGCTCAACACCTTCTCCTCCGCACTGCATCTAAGGTACACATACGCGCTTCTCTCCGGCCCGTTCCAGCACCGCAGGCCGTGCTCGTATTTGGCCACGAGGACCTCCTGTTCGATCTCGTCGTCCAGGCGGCGCTCAAAGCCGGTCCAGTCGCCGAGGTGGGTGTGGCCGCCATCGCGGTTCTTTTGTGTCGCGCGGCCGAGGTGGCAGAAGCTGTATGTGTATTCGCCGGACTGGGCTTCCGTGCAGGCGTCTTTGAGCGCGCGGAAGACGCCATTGGCGCCGTAGTCCTGGGTTAGCTCAGTTTTGAGGTTGTTAAGGTCCGATTGCTTTGTGGCTAGATCGCTTTCCGCGGCGGAGAGCGCGTCGCTGGCCTTTTGGACCTTGGTGGAGGTGCTGGTGGTGGCGGTGGGTGTTTTGCGGGGTGCGAGGAGCCCGTTTTCGACGAGGAAAGTTTGTAGGGAGGAGAGCTGGCCGTGCACCCACGTTCGGAGGAATGGAGGCATGAAGGCCTCAATGGCGTACACTGTTTTGGGTGGTGGTGGTTAGTGCGCTCTGTAGAGTGGTGTGGGTTGGGCGAGGGGCTTACTATCGTCAATGATGGTCTCTTCGGGCTCCCAGTCTTCCCAATTGATCTCGTCGAGGAGAAGTGACTGTAGATCTGTGTGGAAGTCGATAGTGTCCTGGGTTTCGGCCGACTTGCCGGCGAGATAGTCTTCCCACGATTTGACTGCGCGCTTGACGCCCTCGTCGTTAAAGTTGGGGTTGTACTCCTCCTTGAAGGTTTTGAGGATTTTTTCGGTCTTTTCCAACTGTTCATAAAGCGCGTCTCGTTCATCCTTGAGTCGTTGTAGCTTTTCTTTCATCTCTTGTGTTCTGTCCTTTGTGAAGTCGAGCAGCTGGCCGTGCTTCCCTTTCCCACCGCCCGACTTGCCCATCTTGCTCTTTTCTTCCGCCTCGGCCTCTTTGAGTTCGCGCTTTCGATCGTCTACCAGTCCCTGAGAGCGAACGATTTCCCCGTCCAGGGAAACAATCTTGTCCTCGACTTCCTTCTTCAGCAGCACCGCCTTGGATACTAGAGATCGGTATGCACGGACACCGCTTTCGTATAGCTTTCTGGCCTCCGCTGCCACTTTTCGAGCTTCCTTGCCGATAGTGGCACATCTATTCTCGCACTTGATGTCCCCCACGCCCATCCACTCATCGCTGCCGTCGCAACAGACATCGTAGTCGCAAATGCCGTCGTTCACCAGGCTGAAGGGGATGTATGTCGGAGTGTGCCCTTTGTTTTCGCAGTAGAACCCTGGGAGCGGGTTGACAGAGTGGTTGAGGTGTGAGCAGGCCGCCGTGCCGGGCTCGTCGCTGCCATCCGGGCAGTCGCAGAAATCATCATTGACTAGGGAGTAAGGCAGGGTGTGAGAGGGCGAGGAGAGGCAAGTGAATTGGCTCTTCGCGTCAGGGCGGAACTTATCAGACACTGCGTCCGTTTGGTGGTGGTTAGCTTAGTCCGGTGCTGCAGATGCCATTAGATACCAGGGACGGGTAATTCGGTCTCACAGGCCGGGTTCACGCCTCGCGGTAGGGCCCAGTCTATTATCGGCTTTTGGGCGCCATTGGCCAAGGAGAGGGGTAATGAGAGGAGGAGTAATGATTTCATGGTTGGTCTGACAGGCTGGGCTCCGAGGACGTGACGAGCGCGATGCCGAGTGGGTTGGGTGCGAAACCTGCGCACAGAAGTATCCGAAGTGTTTTAGTGGTGGCCTGGACCGTCTGCCGGGTGCAGCGATCGTGATCGTGGGGAGAGGCAGAACTGCTGGACGTCAATGGCCCGTCTCTGGAGGTGAGCTTCCGAAGAGGATAGTTGTAGGCGAGCTGGCCGTTTGGTGATAGCGTCTTGCCAAGCTGTAGCGAATCGATTGCCGCGTGTAGACAACGCACTTTGGTGAGCACAAATCCAACACCATTGGCGGCGACGGCGCATGCCTGCTGGAAGAGAGCTAGGAGAAGCCCAAAGCAGGCCAATTAACTGCTGGAGGGTCTGCCTCGAGGTTACTAGGCAAGGGCCAATGCGTGAAATATGTTGGAGATGGCCTGGGTAGCTTGCAGAATGACATTCGCGGGTTGGAAGGAATGTTGGGTCCCAACACGCTATGTTTGCGGCTTCAGCGTATGCGCTTCGTGATCCCGTCTTCCGGCGAGGCTGAGTGTATGCCTGAATCGTTGCTTCCAGCTCCGCCTGGAGAAGCGCTCGTCTGTGTTCCGCGGGGAGAACATATCCGTCGCCAAATATAGAGTATACGAGTATGTTGGCACGGAATTGCTAGCGTCTTCTAGAGCTCGAGCCCCTGTTCGCAATGTTTGCTCGTTGGATCGCAGTGGATCTCTATGCGTGGGGTCGAGGATCCAGCTTCTCGATTTAAGCCATATATGGTTTCGTACTATCCCCGCACCCATGCGGCACGGGCCAAAGATTGGACATGAGCAGCCGGCTCGGCAGTACACGTGGACCGCGTCTCCGAGAATTCTCACAGTAGAGGTCACTAGTTCCAGGGATTGCTTAATCTGACCGTGCGTTTCTGAAACGGTGATCCCAGTGGAGAGGAACCTGGTCGGCCATGAGATCTCTCTTCGAACGGAATTGGAATATTTATCCATAGGGAGCTTGATTCCGATCTTGACAATTGTGGCACGGTAAAGCATATTAAGACTGACGTTGTAGTATAAGCTAAAGATGGCTGTCGGGTAAATCTGCTCTACCCATCGTTCGAGAATATGCCTCAGACGCAGAGTGCTGTCGGCGGTCTGATTGCCTGGCTGAGAGGCGTTAGAACCAGAGTGGGTCTCTTCGGGCCGCTGTATCGGTCAGAAGCGGATGGCTGGGTGTGCTGCAATTATTATTATTGGTGGTCCCTAGGTCGTCTGTTTCGCTCTACAATCGCCGAAAGCGTCGCCGTAGCTTAGTATCATAGTTGAGGTCGGTGCCACCGGCATATCTGGTGCCAATTAAATCTAACTGCAGTCCCTATCATAACGATTGATTAGTTATGTGTGTAGTATCTCGTGGTAAGGTTTTACCTGTGTTATCTCGCAGTCTGGGTGCCGGATGCACTGTCGTGGGCTTGAAAGGATTGGTCAACCAGCAGGGCCAGTACTGCAGTACAAACACCAACTGCATCGATAGTAGACTAAAACCCTAACATTGAGGCGGAGCATCAGTACGTGAGAGACTCACCAAAGCCCAGGTTATGAGCACAGGGGTACCCGTTGAACTACTATAGCAAGTTCGGGCCTGCGGGGTAAGTCAACGCCAGCTTGTACTGATGGAGGGCTATAAGCAGTGGACAACATACACTAGTACTCGAGCGCGAGCTGAGCTGAGCTGACCATGAGCGAGGCAACCTGCGAACTTCCTATTTAACCACGGCTCGGCGCACCTCACTGACTCCAAACATATATAAAATTCTGGCAACGGAAACCATGGTAGAGGAGTGTGTGAGGGAGATGGCGAGGGTAGTTGAATAGTGTTCCCGTACGGGTGGGTGGATTGGGCGACAGGGCAGATGTTCGACTCTCGATTGTGCTAACGCTTTGCGCTTTCCGCTGCAGTAGGGCCCGGTTGTTCGACAGCAATAACAGCTTCTTCCATGTTGGGGACGCCGTTCGCAATACCACGATCACAGACTTGATTGACTTGGATGGCTCAAACTGATTGCAGACTTGGATCATTATTCTCTTCCCTTATATTGCCTCTCGTGGCCTACACTCGGACTACCTTCTATTACCCTCGAAGCCAGGCGCCCCGGGTCTTTGACAACTATCCGGGAAACGGGTCAGGAAGGGGGCAACCGGATTCCCTCCCTCTGCAACACCATTACGACCGTCTGCAGCAACTACGGTTGGCCCGTGTGTGGGAATTGTCACAAAGGCGGCCGGTGTTACGGATGGTCACGTCCTTTACTACGTTGGCCTTGGGCCCTGCATACTTTGTAGGTACAACTTTGAGGCCTGTGTCCAAGTGGCGGGAATAGCAGTTAGCTATTTGGCGAGGTGCTGCGCGGCGCGCTACTTTTATAGGGACGAGGCGGTGGATGCATTCGATGGGAACATCTAAGCTGGCTATGGGCAAGTGGCTTTGTAGGATCTGGGGCTGCTTGTTGGGTACGTATGTCTCGTAAACCAGACCTTACAAGACTAGTTGTGGGGCTAGTTTACGAGACACGCGTATTCACCGAGGAGGTTTGCGATACTGGGGGGCCGTCCATCCTGTAATTAATAGTTCTTCCCCACTGGACTCTCTAAGGGACAACATGTGGCGTCTTCACGAAAATGTGTAAGTGCTTAAAGTCGTGACACCAAGCCATTGCTTGAGCCCATGCCTTGTACACTGTTCAAGTCCTCCGTATTTCCCATACTAAATTCTGGATGCTGACCTCCTCCCCGGCCTTCTCATCGTAATCAAACCACTCGCCCTCGGGCAGCTCCACACCCGTAAACTTAGTCCCACTATCGATACCTTCGCATAGCCATTCGCCTTCTGGCTTGAACTCCACGAACTCCAAACCCCGGCACTCCAACTCGACCACATTCTGTCTAGATGGCGGTGAGGACTGCTGGTAGGCTGTCGGTGAAGTCTTTATATCTGAACCGCCGTACCCCGCCGTCAACAACCTAACCGACGATACGAGTCAATGAGCACCACATACTGGCAGAATGTTCACGCTTGCAGTTCTTGCATCGCCACACAAAGTTCGCCTCCCCTCTGGAGCCAGATATCTCGCTCGTTTCCTTGCATCATGGCCAATCGATCAGTCGTCAGCTGCGGGAGAGTCTGCAACGTGCTTGCCACACACATGTTTGGTAACGCCGACCCAGTTCGGGTGGGTTTCGCGGCACGAAGTACATTGTACTTTGAACGTGTAGTAGTACGGCGACGCCTCGCTATCGTTCGGGCGTAGGTTCGTGACGCTGTAAATTGCAGTCAGCTGGCTGGTAGTCATCGCGGGGATGCTATCATAAAGGGGGTAGCAGTGGCGTACCTACCCTGCAAGCTCTGCTGTCAGTGCGAGAAACATACTGAAGGTCTACGCGGGGTGACTGGGTGGACTAGTGGGAATCTGCGGTACACCGTCCGTCTATCAGTTTTATTTTTGGGGAGCACTGTGGCGAGGGAGCCGATTTGTGGCGTGTGGCGCAGGGCCAAGCCAACCTCATCGTCAACGCAAGCCGCGGCTAGCCTGATAACTCGCACCCCGTTCGTCCGACGGTCGTCAACTGTCTCCACACCACAGGCTGAACCCCGAATCAAGCGACATGGAAGCATAGACTGCTAGCCAGCCACCGTTACCATTACCCCACAATGCCACCATCACGATCCTCCCGCAGCTCCCTGCAGTCTGTCGACCTCCGGGCCCTCGACTACCTCACCACACCTTCCGCCAATCTACTCTGCCCGATCTGCCACTCCCCACTGATCACGCCCGTGCAGACCAGATGCCTGCATACCTTCTGCTCGGCATGTCTCTCACTCTCGCTCGACCGCTCGCTCACATGCCCGATTGACCGCCAGCCACTGAGCCACGACGAAGTCACGCCTGCACCAATCATGATTGCGAATCTGGTCAACGACCTACCGGTTCTCTGCCCCAACCATGAGCTTGGGTGTGGGGAGTCCTGTGCGCGGTGGCTGGTTGAGTCGCATGTACGCGAGGACTGCGGATATGCGGTGGTCAAGTGCGTGAAGGAAGGGTGCAGCGGCGTTGTGGAGCGGCGGGAGGCAGACGCGGGGTGCTTACATGGGGAAATCGAGTGCGAGTACTGCAATGATGCGGTGAGGTTGGCAGATCTAGAGGTAAGGCTAACAACGGTATGATTGCGCGGGTGGGTTAGGGGGGTTGTGCGCATATCGTGGCCGGTGGACACGCTGACAGTTCAATCGGGAGTATATAGTCGCACCTTCGGGAGTGTCCAAAAGTCTCGTCAGAGTGTCCGCATTGCCTACAGTCACTCCCGAATTCAGAGTTGGTAGACCACATTCCGGAGTGTCCAGAAGCGATCGTGGACTGCCAAGCATCTTGCTATGGGTGTTCGCACACATCACCCCGCTTAGAAATCGGCGCTCACGAGACGAACTGCCACTTCGTAGCTCTAACGCCAGTTCTCCAGTTTCATGCCGAAAGGATATCAACGCTGGAACTGGAGAATAAGGCGATTCGCCAGAAGCTGGATCTCCTAGTACCCCCTCGCCCGCTTGCAACTCCAGCTGCTGCTGCATCAACGACCGCCCAACCCAACCAAGTGAACGCAGCGTCATCGTCGTCGTCGATCGTTACAACAACTGGTCGGGATATGACGTCGGAGATGCAGGATTACACGTTCCATTTATACTCTGAATACGAGCAACTCAGGTCCGACGTCGAGCGTCTGAACGCGCAGATCAGAGAGTTAGATGTAAAGCAGGATATGGCAAGGATAAACGAGGGGCTGCGATACAATGACGAGATGACGGGTATGAGAGCTGCAATCGACGGATTGAGGATGCAGCTGCACTGGTTGCTCGCAAATAGAAGAGAGGTGGGAAGCACAGGGTCGCCGGCTGCTGCCGGGACCACTGGGAGGAGCGTAGCGGGTACCGCGAGTGCTGGCGATGCTAGACGGATGAGTGGTATGTTGATTTTTCCCATCCTTTCCTTGATATTGTAACCGTTTACTGGCGCCGTCAAATGCTGATGGCTTTCTACTGTAGTAGACTCCGCAAGACAGGTTGTAAAATTATAGTTTGTGATCTTTTCTGGGTGTGGGAGTAAATTTGCGAATGTACACAATATGGGGTCTTGGGTTGGCGTTATAGGCTCAATTTGGTATATCTGGCTACCTTGTTAACGCTTATAGATTTGATTGGAATCGAGAAATAGCAGAGAGGACGGCTCTTACGGTTATAGCCTTTTGTTTGGAATAGGTCCGACATGTAAGGTGTGTTTGGTACCACGTAAGGAGATATGGTTACACGTGAATTTCACAGGCTGACGTACCTTGGCATATTCCCGAATAGTGACATACGGTCCACATTAGTCTAGATTTTGGATACACATATCTAAGGGTAAAAATAATATAAAAATAAGTACTGTTTTATTAAAATTTGGTGATTATTGCTCATTTTGGTTGTCATAGAGCGAAGCTATATGCGCACGGACAGCATCGGTACTTGACAGGGACGTTATTTTTTTGCCTGCAACTATGTAGTAGTAGGCACCTGAGCACGAGACAATATGCAGCCTAGTACGCACGTACGACTCTATGTATATAGTACCACACACGGAAATAGCCTCGGAAGCAGACAGACACCGGTGCCGGAACAAATCCGGAATTATAAAATACCACACAATATGCACGTATATGTCAAGCCGTACAGGCCAGTATCCATCGAAATATATGAGGCTTCTTTTTATTGGTTCGGTACCTACGGGACTAGACCAGTACCCAGAATCCATCCGTCTATACCCATCTATTACGAGACGAGTAACAATTAGGATCCACATACGTACAATTAAAAATGACCTCGACCACGATCACAATATTTCAACGATGGTAGGGTTAAAGTTTGTTACCTGCCTAGGTATGCGAGCCGTATATTTATGTGCAATTATATCGATAGGCTGCCGGTCTCGAGATCGGGCAATTGCTCTTCGGCGGTGCGAGCGTTAATCGGTGTTGGCGCGTTAACTGGCCGCTCCGTCTCCATTTGCTACAGGCATCTGACTATGGCTATGGACGTAGCGTCAAGACCGATCTTCCAAAAATTGACTCAATACCACACTGTCAAAATAACTACTGGCCTGTAATATCTAGCAAATAAGGAACAAAATAAATAAAGCAATTCACAATAATGTCCTGCCCACAGATGAAGTATAGCCCAAGCCTCAACCGCCCTTTCCTCGGCGACATCGATTACGAGTCAGCACAACCAAGTACGGCCGGTCCGTCCCTCAGCCAATCCGAGGATATTGTCAGCCATAGACGACTATTACAATACACACCCTCTACTCACTCGCAATGGATACGGATACTCCCCTACCCGGTGTCCCTTACCGGAGCCGACTCACATGTATGGAATGCTACGGGGTAGGCAGAAAGGTAGTAGCCGTACCTCCCCGCCCTCCGGGTTAGCGAACCCTAGCTCGGAGCGAGACACTGCTAACGGTGGTGATACGTTTCGTGTAGTGCGCTTTTTACCCGGATACGCAGATGTGTATACGGTGTTTGCGGCGCGGGATATCCTGTATTTCTTTAACGGTACCTTTCGAATCAGTCAAACAGAGCGAGGAGGCTGTGCCTGAGCAAACACCGTCCGAGGTGACCTGTCCCGAGCCGGAGGTTAGATACGTTTCTAAGGCAGCTGAGATGTCCGTCGCTGTATTCCCCAATATCCGGGTATTTTATGCGGGTCTTTTAGTCTAACGTTTTTTTTTCGTGTGATCATAGGGTCGCAGACGCCGACTGTTTGATGTACTTACGAAGCCAGCTCGAGGATATCGATATAACTGTGGAAAGGTTATTTGAAGGGTGCGGTGGCGGCAAAGTGGTAAAGGTGGCGTGTTACAAGGGCGGTATGTCTGCGGCAAAGTTGAAGCAAATGTTGTCAGCCACTGAAATCGCAATGGAGAATTTGGATGCGGCAATACAGAAGCTGCGCGAAGCTATTGATCTGGTAGAGCCGCGCTGCGCGGCTGCAGCCAAGATCCTAGATGAACCGCGGGCATATTCCAACCGCACCTTGAAAGCGAAGTACCTGGCGATGCATATGGCGCAGGAAGGCGGGCATACAGACCGAGCTGCAGGACGTATTTTCAGGTGGGTTAAGGGTACGGCGGTGGTGATGGGTAGCAGCAGCGGCATCAACCCAGCTTTCGGTACGGTTACTTGCTGGGACTTTGGGCATGCGAACTCCATTCTGAGCACCGTGCTGTCGAAGTATGAGCTGAGGGCACCGAGTGGTGGCAGCCATGGGGATGATTTCTACAAAATGATTGATCCGCTAGCCAACCGGCTCATCGAGGCTGCGAGATTCAACCCAAGCTTGCTGAAAGAATTCTTTGCGAACCCCGAATTCGAACCGATGATGCAGGTTACCGACATGTTTGGCAGAGGGTTTCGACATGTGGCAGCCAGAATAGGCCTTCGACTGGACTATCCCAAATTAAAGGGTTCCTGGCAGCAGACGCACCCGAAAGATAAGTTTGGCTACACACCATTGACAATGGCGATAATCCACCGTAGGAATAGCCTTCTTCGTCATTTTATTGACAAGTTACCGGATGCCTTCCAGTACCGCTATTTCAACGTTACAATCCCGCCGGGCTTGAAGTTGACAGTGCCCCGGAATGTTAAGAGCGTCATGCAGGATAGCTCCGTGTACTGGACGATGAACCCTCTAATGGTAGCGATTGACTGCGAGAATTTCGCAGCGCTGGACATGTTGCTCAATTCGCAGTTCCGCAGGTGCGTCGCCTGCCCGCATTACGGGCTAACAATACGGTGGAAGTCCCGGGGTAAAGGCGCTGTCGAGGAGGTGAAGTGCCAGAAGCTCGGAGCGGCGCAGTTGGCAGTGATGAACGGGCACTCTCACCTTGTGCAAAGGATCGTGCGTGAGCAGGTGGCATATATGGAGGGTGAGGATGCTTGGACTCTTTTGTGGGTGACGTTTGGGTGTCTGGACCCCGAGGCTGCTGGGTGCCTCAGGGGCTTGGTCCTGCCACCTGAGTATATCGAAGCTCACTTGAGCTATTTCGGCGAGAGAAGTAGTGAAGCGGTAATGCGCGTTTACCAGGTGATGCTGTCTTATTTGAAGCAACCGGGTAGCGGGACAGAGGGCCCAGATGACTCGCAGCACGATGCGGCGTTGGCTCCCCGAGATGTCGACGTCGATACAGACCAAGCCCACGCGGCTTCCAGTGGTTCCCCAGGAGCCATTCCTGCCAACATTGGCCCATACAGCGGCGAGGGACAAGAGCCAGAACTTACGCTAGATGAATACATCCAGCTTTGCGACACAAATGAACTCGGGCAGGCCATGCAGGAGGAATCAGCATTCAAACCACCACCAGCCGGATCAGGAGAGCTACAAGATATGTCCATGTCACCATCAATGGGATTGGGAGAACCGCAAGATATATCTGTACCACCGCCAACAGAACTGGAAGAATCACAGGATGTGTCTGGTACGCCGCTACCGCCAACAGAAGAAGAAGAGCCGCAGGACACGTCTCTACCGCCACCTGCAAAACGCCTAAAACACACCCTGGGAGCCAGATCATTCGCAGAAATCTACGGAGGACTGCCGTCGTACATTATACCGTCCGGGGAACAGGGGCACAGGATGTCGCCGCCGCCTGAATCAATCATACTAGGAGACCGGACGTTCCTATCCTTACCTGTGCCCGGACTGGACGATTCGCTGCTTGTACAACCTATGGGCACTCCTACACCGACTAGAACGACTGTTCTTCGGCCGTCCTCACCGTCCGGGTCGGATGGGCAGTCGGTGCAGTTACAAGCGTCGGAACCTGCGCCTGTTGGAACTGAGGAGATGGAGTTGCCGTTCGGCTTGACTGGAATTAATATTGATGATCTAGTCGATGAGGAGTTCTTTAAGATTCCGGAGGTGCCACCACTGTCGCCAGTTGGCGAGTCTGGGGGTGCTGGTGCGGATCCGGTTGCTGGTGTGCCTGGCGGTGATGATTCAGATGCTGGTGTGTCTGAAGTTAACGAGTCAGGTGTTGGTGTGTTTGAGGGTGGTGATTTACTAGGTGATGGTGATGACGAGTCTTTGGACGGTCTGTTGGACAGTTTATGGGATGCAATGAAGGATTACTAGGCTTTTGGTATGGCGTAACAGGGCTAGGTCTTTGTTCGTGTATACACTGACGGGATTATTGTATGGATTGCGAGTAATGATACTCGGGTGCATGACATGGATTGGAAGTATGCTACTCGCGTGGACGGGGGGCTTATATACGTATATTCTACCAGTGTGTAATGATTGCGAGTAGCCGCACTGAAGCTGGTGAAGACAATAACAGTGGTTCGACCTCTGTCTTCTATCACAAAGGGTTGTGTTGGGTGCTACGTCGTTTGGGATGCCTAGTCTATAAGCAGGCAACTTATAGCTATCACCTAGAGGTAAAACCTTTCGTGGGAAACTTTGTGATATCAAAGCGGTTTAGGTATACCACTGAACAAGACCTGGGGTTAGCACCGCGTGTGGACAGTATAGTTATAGGTATACATGAGTTCGAGCACAAACGTTGGGCCCCTGGAGTAAGTATCGATTAGGCACATATGTCTTATTCACGTATACACTTGGAACCGAACCGATATAAGGAGGGAATAGATAAGTTTTTTATATTCTTTTCTTCGCTAGTTTAATCCTAACTATACTTGCGATCCGAGCGCTCGTCGCACAATTGAAATCGCAAATGTGAAATGAACGCGCACGCATGCATCGTCTGACAAAGGAAAAAAGGTTGTGTGTGGTGATACCATCGCTGAAAGGCGGTGCGGTATAAAAAAAATATGGCTTTAGAGTCAAGCTAGAAGCCATCAAAGAAGAATTGAAGCCGAAAGACGGCAAAGTACAGTAACGATGAAGCCGCGATCGGGAGCGTAGCATGTAATGTACCAGCTACCCGTGAATGCTAACAGCCGCGTATGCGCGTGCTGTGGGAAGTGCATGGAACGAGACGGAACGGAAAAAATCAAAATGTGCATGCTTCAGCTGTGAAGGCTGGGCGCTGCAATGCAATGCAAGAGCGTATGCGCATAACTGAACGAAATGGAAAGAGGAAGAATGCAAGGATATTCAATCGCTAAATCGCTACAACATGCATAGAATAAAGAGATGCGAAAGGACGAGTAGAGGAAAGGAAAATTCTTGTAGCGAGAGAGAGGTGCGTGGAAACCACTGCAAGACGGGATGTATGAGAAAACAAGATGTAACAGTAACGCGTGTTAATCATAGGCAGACGTCTAGACATGCCGTTGACGATTTGGGAATGCAATGCGAGGGGGAGTATCAAAACAAGCGCGGCATGCAAGCAAGATGTGATAATTGTGGGGGGTGTAGTATATCTACAAACAAAACGTGGGTCTTTGTGTTTCTTCATACGTACGGCGAGAGCCGAGGCTGCTGCAATGGTGTATACTGACTGACTTTTGGGATAATTGCACAGGAAAATTGGCAGGAATCAGTGGAAACAAAGGTTTCGGGGTGTTTAGAGGTTGATATCGGCGGTGCGGCTGCCAGGGGACGGGTGACGCGCGGGGCGGGCAGGAGGGTATTCGTTCTTGGCGACTGGCAAACCTCGAGATTCGTGCTGAAACGGGAACTGGAAGTCGCCAGAATGGTCTCCGGGCTTCTCGCGAGACTTGCCCGAGCTACCACCCGATGGCAGCTTAGTCGCCTTCTTTTGTCGTTTGCCGCCGCAGGATTTGAAGAGGCGGGCAAGGGCTTTGAGAAACCCACCCAGGGCTTTGCCGACCCCAGACTTCTCCCGTGCATGACCGGCCTGTTTCTTTCTGGCATCTTGCGTCTCCCGGCCCATGGCGGTGGCGAATGAGAAGTCGTACTCAGGGGCTTCGGATTGCGGGGTAGCGGCGTCCGGGCCGTTGGCCATCTCGTAAGCTAGGATCTGGTCGAGGTCCTCTTGGATCGCGCGGAGGCGACGGCCTTCAACCGTCGCAACCGTCATGACAGCTGCGACAGCAACATCGATAATGTAGAACGAATTTATCGTGTTGCATGCTGCAGTGTTGATTGTTAATTGTGCGGTTGCAAAGTCGAGGGTGACGAGCGGGTGGTCATGCGTGGAAGAGGAGATGGAGATGGAGCCGTTGGCGCCGACGACGTCGAAGCCGACGCGGCCGGTGACGAGGATGTCGAGCCAGCCGCCTTCCTCGTCCTTGGCGGGGTGGAAGAGCGCAAATCCCTTGCCGGGCTCATAGACGAGTCGGCAGCATTCTGCTTCGTCGGTGACGTCGAACTTTGTGCTTCCTTTGGGATCGTGCTTCTTGTCCTCGAGCATGGCTGCAACCTGCGGGTAGATTAAAGCTACCACGCCGGATGCTTCAAGCGTTGGCGCCTCGAGCTGCAAGTGGATGACTGGCACCTCGCATTGAGTGGCTGGGTTAGCTCTGTGGATTTTTAGGTCCGAGAACAGGGCATCTTGCGGGTGAGAAGGATGGGCTGAAAGACGGTAGAAGGCAGCGGTGGGATCAGCTCCAAAGGTGAAGTGCTCAGCGCCGGTGAAGGTGAAGGAATCCTCGCGGAACATGCCCATTTGGAAAACTTGGTTGATGAGCACCTGGGCGTTTGCAACGTTCCACAGCGTCTGGAATTGGTTCAAGATTACGGGCGACATGAGGCCCGATACGAAACCCTGTTGGCTTTCGCGAGCACGGTCGACGAGCATGTTGACGGCGGTCGGGGTGCGCAGCTTCTCGCGGTCGACGTCTTCGTGGATGGGGCTGAAGGCGATACTTCTGGGCGAGAAGGTTGCAGACTTGGGAGACTTTGAAGCTTCCATTGGCAGGTGAATTGGCGACAGGGACGTTCTTATGAGGGATGTAAGATCCGAACACCTGATTTCTTGTTGGAGAGAATAGGGCTGCGCTCATGGGGGTCGGCATACCTGGTACTGTTGGTGGCGCTGGAAGCGTCGCGAATGTGGCACTCCTCGGCGTCGAGACGTCTGGCTTGGGAACGGAACCAAAGGTGGCCGTTCGGGGCGTCACAGTGCGTGGGGTAGCCAGCCGGCCTGCCTCCACGTGTGCTGCGCTCCTGGAAGTCAACGGCGGTGGGCTGATAGGAAGGCCTTCGCCACTTTCAGCCCTGTTGGGGGACGATAGCGGCGTCGGGATCTTGACCCCAGACTTTGTTTTGGCGGCTCTCCGCTCCGCGAGGGACATGCCTGAGGCTCTGGCAGCCTTTGCTAAAGGCATCGATGGGGAAACTGGCGTCTGAGGTGCGAGTGGTGTTAGATTCGCTGGTGCAGCTGTTGATGCTGCCCCGGTGATTGAGCCTCCGCTGGGTTTCCGGTCCTCGTTTCGTCTGATGTTCAATGGCTTGGGGACAATCGTCTCGTCAATGCAGGATTCTCTCAGGAAGTCGGCTGCTGAGGTCTGAATGCTGAGTCTGGAAGACTTCCTCTTGGTCGGCCCCGTTTTCGACTGCCCAAAGCTCAAAGGAGGTATCGAGGGGATATCCCCAGCTTCGGACCCTCCATGCCGCCGTATTCCGAGGGCGCGGAGTAGTTGGTGGAGCTGGGCGAAAAGCACTCTGTGTCGTCCTCCATGTCTTCGACCGTGAGATGATATGGTAGCGACTTTTGATCCATCTTGATGCTCTGTGATGCATATCCGCTGGGAGCGTGGCCTGGCGTCGGCGGCATAAGCGTTAGCTGTAACTTGTATCCCTCCAGACCTGCTGAGTCCGGAGGAGTGGGAAGCGGCATCTGGGCGTATTTCATGGTTGTTGTCGAGAATCGCGGCTTGCCCTGTTCTGTGAGCGCGCCTTTCGACTTTTGTGCCCCCGAGCCTTCCGCAAGGCTTTCCGACGAGGACGCAGCAGACCGCGACGAGCGAGGGCGCTCCATCTCAAACTTCGCAGAAGGTCGAGGGAGTCCGAGGCCGGTGTCGACAGGCATTGTGAATTATATATTATAAGCAGTGGTGGGATCTAGCTAGATCTCCCAACGAGCTGGTGACTGAGCAGGATGCGATTCGAATATACCCTCAGCTCAGTAGTATACTAGTATAGTCTTGCAGCAATGGACGACGTATGAGAAACGATGCAGCAACCGACGAGATACAAACAAAGGGCGGAGGTATCCAGACTGATATTCCAGGTCGCTCGCGCGATATATCAACTGGTCTAAGAGCAAAGAGCGTGTTGGATGTTGGAGGTTCGACTGGGAAGTTGTGTTGTTGCTACCACTGGAGCATCGATGGAGTCATGCAGTCAACTTATAAGACCGAGTATTGCGATACTACTCGCGGGCCTGTGAAGGCGAACGCGGCGAGACAATCCAGATCAACTGGAATTGTCCTGCGGGGCGCAGTCTTTTCTTTTGTCTTGTCGGTGAATCAAACAGTAGCCAAGCTGCAAGCAGCGGCCTTTGGCGGTGTAGACAGGCCCACGGGATTGCGATTGGTGTAGTTGGAGGCAAGCAGAGTGAACAAACCCGAGACGATATGATATCAAAGCAACGCTGTCGACAAGGAAAAACACACGGGGGCAGAAGAAGAGGAAGAAGAAGAAGACGACGAGGGAGCAAAACAGAAGAGAAACAAACGGGAAGAGGGGAAAGAAAAAGACGAGATGGAGTTTTGGCAGGAATGCCGCTGCTATATTAAAATTGAAGTATACGGGAGGGTGGTTGATATAGAGACTAGGCAGTGCGCAATCTCCTGCGCAGCACGCCAGGCCTGTACAGCCTGTGAACATGCGCTCGACAGCGAGACCCGTCTCGAAGCTAGCCGGACGGCGGTGAGAATTTTAATTCGACGCCGTCCAATGGCGGGGCAGAATTGGCGCTTTGGAGTGGATGGGGGTTACAGACACCCAGCATTATGCCATGGCCTTCGAAGCCTGTCTGCGAGGGCGCCTGCAACACATCGCATTGGCTGCCCGTCGCCCCGGCGAGAGCTCGACAATTAACTACCATCTCGGAGACAAGACAATCCTGCCATCGCCATCATCTGATCGTGCGGCCACTCCCCCCGTCGAATGGCCTCGCTTCTCTTGTTCGAGACTTCTCCTGAGACTGCCCCGACGGCCTCCTACCAGGCATCGATACTGCCATCGCATGATTGTTCCAAGCCCGGTGTCGCACCCCAAGGACGCCTGGCCGGGCCATAGACGGCCGTCGATGGCCGCCCTCCTCCACGTCGACGTCAGTCCGCCGTTTCAGCTAGATCCCATGGAAACCACGCCTGTACCGTCAAAGTCAACTTGCAATCTCGCCCTGCATGCACCCTCCCTTCCTCATGGCCCCCCCGCCTGAAGCCGGCGAGAAACCTGTCAGACCGATTTTGCGTGCAGCACGGTCTCTGCCGTCTCCTGCAGCAGGTCCCTCAGAACGCGCTCGGTGATTGGCTCAGGACGACCGGGCTGTGGAGCGATGGCGGCGCTTAGCAGCCTGGGTTTTGCCGGTTCGCAGGCTCTCATTCGCCCACCCTCCATCACCAACGACAACGCAAGAATTACACCGTCGCCATTTTCGGTTACTATATTTACTGTCTGGCTCGGGATTTCGTCCCTGGTGCGGGTCTACTGCTCGTCCTGCTTTCTCGCAGCTTCCCGACCCGGCGTGGGTGTCAATTTTCGAACTTATCCCGAGTTCCGCTTGCGGGCTGGTTGTACTATCTATCAACCTGCCCATGCATGCAACAGGCGGTCGAGTTATCACAGACTAGCATGGACTTACATACATGCCTGCACCACCGCAAGGGTGTCGATGGTGTACCTGCAGTAACTAACATCCCGCAGGGACACCGGAGCCCGAAGACTCGAAGCTAGTCCAGTCGCTTGACGCTATATGCCTCATCCGTGCCGTGAGATCTCTCGCCTTCATCGCTATCGAGTCAGGTCTCAACCTTCAACAGCCCAACGACCGCCAGACCAAAAGCTGAAACACCGAAGCTCTCCCGCCCCTTCTGTGCAGCTTCGCTAAAACAT
The DNA here is from genome assembly GCA_000525045.1 of Drechslerella stenobrocha 248. NCBI lineage: Eukaryota > Fungi > Ascomycota > Orbiliomycetes > Orbiliales > Orbiliaceae > Drechslerella > Drechslerella stenobrocha. The sequence goes on along the minus strand of KI966433.1, from coordinate 571,022 downwards.
CGCTTTTCTCCGACTATCGCTCATAGACCCACTCGAAAGCTCTCCACCTGCATGACAATGGATAACAATGCCGGGTGCCCGGCCGATGACGAAGCATGGGTGGAGCTCGAACTGGGCGGCCTCGTGTCGCAAAGCTTGGGCTGACCCCACCGTTTCGCGAAATAGGCGCTTAACCTGTCAACGACATTGGCCGGGGCCATGGGTGCGCGTGCCGTCTCCAAGATCTTCATGGTATGGTACGACACCGTAGCGTACAGAACGAGCGACCCCGCACTGAAAGAACGCACTGCCTCGACAGCCATAAGCTCGGCACGTGCAGCGCATGTGAGCTATTCTCGGTCACGCAAATGGGGTGATACAGACCAAAATAGGTGATATCTTGATACAAAACTAGGAGATACCGCCAGCGGAAACCAGGGCCCTAGTCACCACAACCCTCGTCTTGAATGGGGTCCAGATGACAAAGCTACGATTTTTTAACTGGTGATGCACACGTCTCCAGCAATTGGAGGTTACATGACTCCAACTGGGTAATGTCGTTGCTAAATTGAGCAAAGCTAATGTTGCCCGTCAGGCGGGAAGCATGCTATTAGCCAAGGCAACTTGACAGCTGTATATACCCGAGGAACGAGAGTCAGAAAACCAACTTTCAAATGTTGGGGACACCTGCGCGCGAGAAAGTTCTCACTAGGGGGCATCCTCGCTCATGCAAGGTACCAGTTGGCGTGCTCAATGTCTCAAGGTAGCTAACTCTCGACAGCGTACCGCTGATAGCGCGGCTAGGCATCTGCTATCGGATACAACACTGTAGTTTGGGACTAACGAGAAACACCACGCGACGGTCTGTTCCCTCAGCGCTTGCATTTACATATACCCTCGTCCGGCTACTTTTCGTAGATACCCCGGTCAAACTGGTACGGCGCAGGATATAGTTGATTGGTAACCTCAATGCGGGGCCTGCTGTACATGCCGCTGGCTGGCAAGTTTATCTTTGTCCAACGTGACAGCATCTGCGTGCATTGCTTGTGCGTGTATACGTCAAAATCCGTCTTTGTCTACGCCAATCAAGAAAATCACATGCGTACTTTAGTAGCCATCCAGTCACGCACAGGCGCATGCAGCATGATGCAACCGTAGAATTGATCGTGCATTGAAGCACCTGTTCCTGTGTATAGGTGCGAACCATATACCATTTGAAACCCGGAAAAATGATTAAACTCTCCGACTAGGCGGCAGGTCGCGCCCGGTCGAAAAAGGGTGCCTGATACCATCCATTTATATCATTCTGGGTCTTTGACCCTCTAGCTCGCTGGGGGCCATTGACTCGAAAAACAAAAACAAGGAAAAAAAAAAACATGAACAAATATAAATACTTACTTACTTGCTTGATTGGATAGCGGACAATCCTATTGTTTGGGTGGAGTAGGGGTGGTGGGGCCGAGGCGGACGTTGGTGTGTACCAGAGTTGAAAGCGATGGAAGGTTTGATTCGCGTCGGTTCGACGACAGGGATAGGCAATCAATCTCCGACAGCTGTTGGAATGTTGGTAGCAATCAATTAGCTGGAGCTAGAGCTCCGTTGGTGGCTGTAATAGTAGCGCAACGCAGGATGTTTGTATGGATAGTCGGTTGGCTAGTAATATTCTTGTAGAGCTGCTAGCATGGCGCTATTCTAGGTAGTGTGATTGCGCATATGGTGTAGTGGCGAAGTATTGGAACGAAGTGAAGTGGATGTATATATATATGTGTGTAAGCCGAGGTCGCAGGAGTACTGATTAGAGCGTGTTTGGCGGAATCTTGGTCGAGGGCAGACGTACGTGGTATTGCACAAACTGCTCCTCATCATCCGCACCGGTCACTGGCCATGGTACTTGTTACAATTAGCTGGTGCTTTCGGTGATTCAGCTATGGCCGCGTGTATCTACTCGACAGGCGTCTGGCCGTACTGGTTGCATATATTACAGTTTTGTGAAATTGTGCCCATCGAAATGCTAAACGTAGCAAGCTTGTAGGAATACTACGTTTACACCAATATCCATAGCGCTATTGATTAGTATTTATAACCCTGTATAACTACACGGACAGTAGTGTTGTATCTATAAGATAAACTCTCAGGGCCCGGCCGAGTCGGTTGGAGTAACAAGCCTCCAGATAGTATATATGCGTGCAATTATTTACAAGTAAAGTTGACGGTGGGATAAATGTATAAATCCAACACTAACAACGCATTATACCGCCGCTGTAAAAGTGCGTATACGCAAACGCAACTTTTCCTGAGATGTGGCCGCGGAGCCTAGTACCAGCTAGGCGGTACAATCGCTGAAATCGCTGGGCGGTCTGCCGAGTTGGATGTTAAGCGTAGCCTGCAGCGGATATATATACCGATCGGGTTGGACTACTAGTACCCGGTAGCGACCAACCTATATCCGTTTGGCGACGGAATCTCGCGATCGATCTATCCCAATATCGGTGACGTTATCGATAACGATTACCAGATATTAACAGGAAATGTATATTGGCATTCAATTGGCAATCGCCCTGGCGTCGTAACGTTAACGTTATGAAACCTTATCATGCTGCACTACCGCCAGGATATTTGTAATGAAGGCCTGAACCAGGAGCAGAGCGATGCGGCGGGAGTAGGAGGGGTACTAGTGAGAGCTGAACAAATGGTACGTGTTATTGTCATTATATCTATACAACAAATGGTACAATTGGGTCTACAAAGATGGTGCCTTGTAGACTAGCCGCCATGGCTGGGTGGGTAAAAAGCTGAGAAGTTAGCCCCGCACACCAGAGCAGGGACAGGTACATTAGATTGGGGATTTATACAAGCTGCGCACACCTTGAACTACCTACCGCCTGATCTACTAGGCCACGTGAGGGTCACAGCTACAAGGTTGCAAACGGCGGGGGACTCTCTCTGTCAACCTCCAAAAACGACATCTCCACCTCACTAGCCCTCAAATGCTCATAGCTACCCGCCAACAAGCTGCTGCTACTCGCCAGCATTGTCACATCACTCCCATCACTCAGCCGTCTCGCCGGCTGTTTCCCCTTCTCCAGACTCCTCGCCGCGTTCACCTGCTCCTCAAACATATCCTCAATATCCTCATCCACGCCTCCATCTCCCACCAGGTTTTTGGCCACAAACTCGTTCAAAAACAGCCCCTCCACATCGACCCGCTGCCGCACCTCCAGCCACTTCTCCATATCCTGGCCGTACATCCGCCAAAGGTCCCGCCGACCAACTGTCGTCCAGTTCTTCGCCCAGTGCGGCTTGCCTTTATACTCCTTCACCAGCCACTCAAACGTCTCGTACAACCGCTCCCGCCCCGGCACGTCCCGCCCGTACGGCCGGAACAGCGTCGCATTGACATACAAGCTCGGCGCCGCATCGCCCCGCACGTCGCGACAGTGCGTGTCTAGGTACGGCCGGAGCGAAGCGTCTCGTAACGTCTCCGCAGGGTAGCTGGGACGCACCTCGATCGGCGAGTGCGCGTATACCCTGCTGCTCCCAGAATTCGCGAATGGGATGCGATGCACGTCGTATGGCTTGCCCTGGAGCCAAGACTGTAGGCGGTGCAGGAACTCCGGGCCGTGCTCGAGCGGGATGCTCCATTCATTGACGTGCTGGCGATACAGGCAGTTCATGGACATGCCGTCGACGGAGGTTGCGACGCCGCTGGTGGTGCGCGTGCGAGATTGGTGCCCGTATTGTAGTTGGAACATGATCTTTTCCGCGAGCGGTGTTAGCGAGGGGAGGTAGATAGTTGCTAGTAGCATCAGCTGGTTGAGATGGTAGCCGATGGTTGTGCCGAACCAGGTTGGTGGGGGCGGGG
>KI966433.1:552165-567170 GCA_000525045.1 Drechslerella stenobrocha 248 | reverse complement strand
ATGGCCGACCAGTGCAGCGCTTTGCCGGCGTATGGGTACCACCAGACGCGCTCGTATTCGGCGCCACCAAATATGCTGGAGTTCCAGTGCGTGATGACGTCGATGTGCGGGTGGAGGGTTTGCGACCAGGCGAGGTTGAAGGCCCGGCGGGCTCGGAACGTAACGGAGGTGATGATACCTAGAGCGCCGAGGGAGACAACCGCAGCGCGGAAGAGGGAGAGGCCGTCGTTTTCGTCGTCAAAGATCTTAGGGTCTGTGGTCCCATCGCGGAAGCACTTGACGTGGTTGCCATCGGCGAGAAGGATGGTGAGCGCAGTGACGTCATCGGATATCAAGCCGTGTCGAAGGGAGCTGCCGTGAGTGGCCGTGCTGATGGCGCCGGAGATGCTCTGCTCGGAGATGCTGCCCAGACTGGGCATCGCCCAGCCGAGGCCGTCAAGCACCCTGTGCATTTGATAGAGGCGCATGCCGGCCTGAACAGTGAGTTCAAGCGCGTCCTCGTTGACCTTGAGCACCTCCTGGAAGTCATCGAGGGAGACCATCCAGCCCCGCGTGCACGTCAGCGCGTTCGGGGTATGCGCAGACCCGATGACGGTAACCTTCTGGCGACATCGTGCGGCGAGGGTAACGATGAGCCGTAGCTCCTCCAGAGACTGGGGCCGGAGGAAGAGCCGCGGACGGGACGAGTGGATGTGCGCCCAGTTCTGGTGCACGTAGTTCCGGCGGGCGCGGAACGGGATGTGAGTGTCGGAAATGGGATCATACGAGATCTCAGCAATCGCCGGAGTGGTATACGGCACCCAGGCTGAGTGAGCGCTTGGGTTGAACGGCATCGCGATAACAGTGGCGGGTGATGGTACCGGCGTACGGAGCCCTCGCGCGATCGAGAGTTGGGAGAAAAGCTGTCTGCGGAGAAGTAGATGGACGGGAGAAGGGAAAGAGCTAATGGGGCATGTAGGTAGCCCTCATCAAGATGGAGCGTTCGTGACTATCGAACATGTTGGCGTTCTATGGGCGGTGAAGTTGAGGGAGAGAGAAGGGAGAGATCATTTGGCGTGGTCATGACGAACGGCCTAACCGTCGGCCGCCACATTTGCTCCACCACGAATCCCACGTGGCGACCATCAGACAAACCACCAGGAACAAGCCCCCAACATCAACTAAGCTACCCAGGAACAAAAGATGCCGAGCTAAACACGCAGCAGTACCTCCAAAAGTCCGAATTGTCAAGTCGAAGCGAGGATACTGCCAACCCAGCACGCCCTCCCAACTGCAGATTGGGAATATCGGAGCTGTTCCGCCTGTATTCCCTGCAGGAGTTTGACAACCGACATGGCTGCAACTTCAATTGGCTGTCGACTTTTGAGGATCTGGCGTCGGTATGGCTGATTGACTCCGCCCCAGCTGACTGATCTCGAGGTGAAGCTGGAGGTGGCCAGTACAAGATCATGGGCCTCGTCGCTGTCCATGAGTAGTTTTGGCGGGAGACTTGATTACGAGATAGCATAGACACCAACGGGACCAATATCGCGACATCACGCTATGGCTGCCAATAACCCTTCCAATGATGCACGTTTTTCTGCAATCTGGAACGCTGCCCTCGCCAGATACCAGCAAGCAGTTGGTAGAAAGTTTGAACCCATTCCAACACCAAAGGATCTTGCCGCCCTCGAACGTGAAATCAACAATAGAAAGCTGGAATTTGAAACGTACAGGAACATCAACAAACGACTATGGGGTTCAATTTCCGCAATCATAGGGCCAGTAGAGGTTATGGGCGGCGTGGTAGCGGAAGGAACTTCTATGGTGTGTGGACTACGCGCACGGTCGTGCCTCGTGGATCCATGGAGTGCTAGCTGACTCGTGAACCCTTCCACCAGGTGTTTCCCGCAAGCCCAGTCATCATGGGTGCGCTCTCAATACTCCTTCGGGGCGCGAAGGGCGTGAGCAACACCTATGATTACATCGAGCAACTATTCGACGATATGAAAGCAATCTTGGCGAGACTTCAGGTCCATTCTCGGGCAAGCCTACCGGTAGAGCTACGCACCATCTACGTCGAGATTTTGTCTTGCATCCTAGAGATCATTGGTGTTTCTACTAAATATATCGCCAGCGGCCGAACAAGTATGCATTATAAGCCATGATTCTTCTTGCATATCCTTTGTATTCGTTAAATTGCAGGACATGGCTAACCATTTATCAACGATGGCCACAGAGCGGTTTCTCAAAAGCACCTTTCGGCCGGACCGAGATGCCGCATCAGAACTCAAACAGAAGCTGGTGAACCTTGTCGGACAAGAAACCGCAATGGTCGGCGCACTCGATCTTGCTGTCACTACCGACGTTCTAGCGCAGACGGTCGTCGTTGCGGGTATATCAGAAACTATTGACGGAAAAGTTGACGACCTGCTTGATTACGTGCAGGAAATTTCTGTCCATCTTTCGAGCAACATCAAGCAACCTTGTGCAGACTTGGAACTTAACATTAAAATCCCTTTACGCATGCCACTACCCCACAACCGCAATTTTACTGGTCGGGAGCGGCAGCTGTCCGAGATCCATGACTACCTGCCCGCGCTGGGACCAAGAAGAAACCCTTCTATCTTCGCTCTTACCGGGACTGGCGGTATGGGCAAGACACAAATCGCCCTAGAGTATGCATATAGGTACCACGGGGAGTACACAGCCATCTTTTGGGTATCCGCTGTGACTGCGGATACTATCCGCAACTCCTTTGTGGATATCATACAACAGATTATACATGAACAAGTGAGGGCCACGGTATGGCCGCAATCTATACCCGACTATAGCTCAGTTGCCCTGAAACTGGGCTTACCTGGGTTGGTAGACACTGAAGGAAACGTCAGTACTACTTCGCAGCATGCCGACGCTATTCAATCTGCTCTCTTCCAATGGCTTGTACTAACCGGAAATACTCGATGGCTGCTCATTTACGATAATCTCGATGATTTGGAAAGCTTCGATATTCAACAATACCTTCCGAAAAACGGGGCTGGGGCGATACTGATCACGAGTCGCAGACCGGAGCTTTCCCACATTGCTGAGCAGGTCGACCTGAAAGCACTAGAGCAGGATGAGGCCCTCGAACTTTTATTTGGGCTAAGTCGCATCCGTAGTCCCTCTGATGGTATAGTTACCGCCCACACCAAACCGCATTCCTCGCCTGGCCTGGACCTAATAGTTCTCACTGCGGTTTTGCATAGATGTGACAAAGGATGCGGTTGCCTTGGTTAAGAAACTAGGATATCTGCCTCTCTCAATCTGCCACGCAGGCTGTTATCTGTTCGAGGCTAAAATATCAATCAAAGAATACGAGGATTGCTTTGACAAAGCGTTTATGCAAATGCATTCGAGGATACCGCGGTCCGGGTGGAACTATCGTAAAGACACCGCTGCCACTACTTGGGAAATATCGCTATCCGAGGTCCTGAAGCAAGATGCCGATGCATCAATTTTTCTGTCGACTTGTTCTTATCTCAATCGAGACAAAATCGGGGAGCATCTTTTCGTAGAAGACTCCACCGATGTGAGGTCAAAACTAAAAGGTGAGTCTAACCTGCTGTCCCGCCCTTTGGTTACCACTCAGATGACCAAACCTTCCCGGTACGGTTCAATCGTTGGGGTTACAAGGCACGGAGTGATCGTGAGGCTAACAGTATCCCTAGTTAAGGAAACTGTTCTGCTTCTGTCTTCGTATTCCTTGGTCAAGATCACGCAGCCTGGGTTCTTTTGTATACACCCTGTGGTACACGCATGGGCTAGAGATCGCCTGGACGAAACGCAGCAAATGCGAGCCATGGAAAGATCACTTCGAGCGGTTGGGACGATATCAATAAGGTCATTGATGTCCATTTCATCCCTAGTCTGGAAGTCGCAGGACTGGTTGGACCTACAGCAACATATTCAATATCTCGCGATCTACATGTTGCCAAAATTCCCGGACTTAACTCGATACATACAGGCCGCAGATCTAGGGGATATGTCCAAGAGGTGTTATTGGATTTCTGACTGCTTGGTGTCGAGATTGGAGAGATTGGGAGAACGAAAGATGTGGCTCCAGGCGGCATTGGTAACAAATAAAATGCTGCCCGAAACCCTGCCCAATTTACACATGCGCTGTCGGATACTCCATAGGCTCGGGGGCGTGCACAAGGCAACGGGTATGAACAAAGACATCTTTAGCGCTGTCCCAGTCCTTCAACCAACCGTATATACCTCTAACCGTTGATATATCCTAAAAAGAGGCTAAATATTGTTGTATGTCCACAGGCGAATCCAAACTATCGGCTGAATTCCATGAAGAATCGGTAAATTGCCTCGAAAAGCTGGATTGGGAGAAAGACGAAGAGTATTTTGGGACCGCGTTTCAACTTTCTACAGTACTCTCAAGTCAAGGAAAACAAGAGGCAGCAACAAGGTTCCAAAACAAGGTCATGTCCGAGGCACAGAGACTGAAGAGCCTTGGGAAGACGTGCCAATACAGTACAGGCAAAGTTTTAACAGTTTTGCGTTTGTATCAACAGCGGGAGGAATGGGGCGAATATCTGGAGTGGTTACGAGTGGCTCTCGATAGGCTGAGAGAGGAAGGAAATGAATTTACCCCATTAGCAGTGTTGATGCAGACCAGGCATTCGGTATGCTTGGAACAACTAGGAAAGGATTATGAAGCATTAGAGGTCCTGCAGAAGCTCTTACATCGCATCCAGGATTATCCGGAGGCTAAGTTTATATTAGGGATGAGAACCAATATTAGCAAGGAAATAGACAGGCTTCACAGGAAAATGAGGGTACCAGTAGAAACCGGAAGCTAGGTTATTAGGTAGATCCTTACTTGAGTATTCGACAGTAATTCTTATTTCTTACGTAGCTTACCACCGCTAGCACAGAACTCCTAACCTAACAATCCCGGCCTTGGGAATTTCAAGGAGTCTCTAGAAATCTCTACGAACTACAAAAAATGCTATACCAGTATGCTACCTTGATAAATTGGCGATTAAGAGACTTTAGAGTCGGCAAGCCGTGTGCGGGCTCATAGAATTAGAAGGCGTACATAGATATCAGTGACAGGAGTAGCTATACGGTTCATATTCGCTATAAGTGTTTCTACAGGTGTGGTCGTACGTCGTATGATCACACGGTAGAGCTCGAGTGAACTCGATTCTGGTATTACGATAGCTATATGAGTTACGAATCAATACTTAGTTGCATGGTTTTCTCTGGCCAGCCAGCAAGATTAGACTTACGCGTAGTTGATGCTTGTTCGTGCATTGTTGGACACCTAAGCCCAGCACTTGTAGATAGTATCACATATGCACTGCATTAGTAATCCGAATGTTGTGTTGACTGGGGCGCTGTGGAGTCATCGTTTCGCCTCCGTCTTCTTCCTGTCTTTCTAGGCGGTTGTAGTCACCGTTATCGGTTGACGAGACCTCAATCCCATCCACCGTCTCCCGCCAATATACCTACGATTACAACTGCAATCTACTACGCTCGTTTCTTTCTTTCCCCGTCCCTTAGCTCCAATTGATCGCGGGTTGGTAGCCGCGGCCTGATGCCGACAGTCATCACCGCCGCATTATCACCATAGCCTTCAGCGCCAGCCCCTCCAGGCCCGCCATGACCTCTCCCGGCAACATCCCACTCGGCTCCAAGGCCCAACAGATCTCTCAAGCGTCACAGAATATCCAATCGGCTCAGTCTGGCGGTGACCAGCAGCTTTCTTCCCATCAGCGTAGCTCCAACGGCGGTAACAACGGCGGGGCAAGCGCCAGTAACCGCAATCAAGCGACTCCTCGCAACGGCCAGTCGAGTAAGGCGAGACACAAGAACCATCGTCGGCCGAGCGTGCAAAAGGACGACGCCATTGCTGAAGCGGTATGTCTAGACGACGAATCGAGGCTTAGCGTGTGTGGACGAGTGCTAACGAGGTTCCGGAGGCAGATCGCAATGACTTCGTCTACTATCAGCCGAAAGGGCAGGACTTCCATCACGCACTTGATGGATTGGAGCCTTCCACCACCTCGCAATCAACATACCCATCACCACCACTCACGCGGCCTTCACGGAAACAGACGGCATTCGCACTGGGGCGGGTATCATTCCGTCGACAAAGCGAGGTATTCCTCAAACGGCTGGTACCCCTCAGTCTACTAAGTCTCATACTAAACTTGATAGATATGTAAACGCAAACTACCGCTTCATCGTCGACCCCTCCGGCGACTACAAGTCGCAATCGCTCGACCCTGACTCGCCACTCCCCTGGGGATCGGTACTACGAATACTCGCATCATCGATCACCCAGGCGAGTTCCTGCCCAATATGCCTGTGTGACCCCGTCGCGCCACGCATGGCGCGCTGCGGCCATATATTTTGCCTCCCGTGCCTTATCCGGTACATGGCATCGGAAGACGACTCGCTGAAACCGGGACAGCAAGGTTACTATCACCCGACTGCGAACCAAAATAAAGAGAAGTGGAAGAAGTGCCCGATATGCCACGATAGCGTTTATATGAAGGAGGTGCGGCCAGTCAAATTCTACCAGGGCCAGGAAACCCCGCCACCGCAGGAGGGGAGTGACATTACTCTCCGTTTGATGATGCGACAACCCGGGTCGACGCTCGCGCTGCCGAAAGACGTTGCGAGCGTCTCTTTGATGGCATCCGGGAAGAACGATCGGGCACGAATAAGTGACGAAGGAGTGGCTGGGATCCCCTGGAATTACGAGGCGGAAGTAACGGACTATGCAAGGATAATGAGAGGGACGAGGGGTTACCTACAGGGAGAGTACGAACGGGAGATAGCGGAATTGGAGGAACAGGAGCGAGTCGACGAGCTTATGTTTGGGGATGAGACGGACTGGGTGAAAAAGGCCATTGCGAAGGTTCGGTCGGCAATTGAGGGGGTAAAAGATCTGCCTGATAAGGAAGAACAAGCACCCGAGCGGCTACTAGGACGCGAGCTGTATGAACTACATTTGCTGGAAGAGGCGAGAGTCCGGGCCGAGCAAATGCAGCAGCGTGAGCCTATTGTCCAGCAGACGGAGCATGAGGTGCCAGAAATGTATCTGGTAACATCGTCGTCTGCCCTTAACGGCATTGCCCACGACCGGGGGCACGGTGGAACAGGGACAGAAACGTCTCCGCCGGAGTCAACAGCACCACCGCTACAGGGTAGTGCTGCTCCACCAAAGTCACCAACAAGTCGCCGGGCACATCCAACACCTAAGCCGATGGACACGCATGACCCAACACAGCCATATTTCTTCTACCAGGCGCTGCCGCATTCATACCTTTCCCCATTGGACATCCGTATCCTCAAAGTCGCATTTGGCAGCTTCTCTTCTTTTCCCTCAACAGTGCTCCCTCGCGTTGAGAATTTCAGTATGGGACACGTTGTTGACGACGAGGTGCGCAAGCGGGCAAGGTATCTCTCGCATCTACCTTCTGGGTGTGAGGTTGCGTTCCTGGAGTGCGACTGGACGGATATCGTGCCTGTTGATGTGCTGGCACGATTCGAGCCAGATTTGGAGCGCCGACGGCGCAAGAAGCGGGAGAAAGAGACGCGGGAGGAACGGGAGCGTGTGCTAGCAGAGAGAGAGGAAGATGAGAAACGGTGGAGTGCTGCCAGAAGGAGTCGGGGCGGCGGGGGCGTTGACGTGGAGGACGAATTGGGCATGGCGATGAAGATTAGCCAGAGGGAGTTTGATGCTGCCAATTTGAACAATGGGACATTGTTTGAGACACCTGGGGAGGAGGAAGAGGCTGGCTTGGTACCGAATGGGCCGAAGTTCGGGTTTGGCAGTCTACCACAGAGCTCGCCACCGAGCAGCCGGACTGTCTGGGGGACGCCTATGATTGCCGGGGGCAGCAGGACAGCAGGACAACAGCAGCACACAGAGCCAGAGCAAAAAAATGCTAGTTCAGAGTGGATGGAGGGTTGGCAGAACGACGTGGTTGCGATCGAGCGGTCTACCGCAACGGGCGAGAGGGGTGGGGGAGGCGGCAAGGGCAAGAAGAAGTTCAAGAAGGTGACGCTGATGACGAATACAGGGCAGAGAGGGGCTTGAGTGTCTACTAGAATTAATTGCCAGAGGGCGGGCTGTACACTCAATCTTGATCTGGGGCGACTGATGGGCTGGTGTTCTTTGGGTGTATTTCTTGTGTGGTGCTCCAGCACATCGGTGGCAGCGTGGGATCGATCAGATACCTCTCTTATTATGTGCCTTTAGTTTATGGTCGAGCATTTTCTAGATATACTTTAAACGTATAGGATCTGATAGCTGCTAGTATATAAGAATGCTTGTGAGTTGCACGTGGTTGGTTTGTCGCGCGGTAGCAGACCGAGTATGAGAGCTGCGGAACGTTGATATACATGGAGACGTCACTGCGGATGCGGAGCTCCGTTTGCGCAAAAACCCAATACTTTGTAGTCCGACGCCGGTGGCTAAACTTCTTAGAGAGATATATTCTGGTCGTCTTGCACGTTTCTTCCACACCACGCAGTGGGCCCGGATTTTCTACGAGACCAGGTCTGACTACCGAGAGAAAGCTTGCTCCATACTACACCGGGCCCGTCTACTACTGTCCGTCGACTTACATATTCGCCCAAGGCACCCGTTCACCAGCCACGCCTCCTCCCCACATGAAGCACGCGATTGCTACCACGGACGCCAGGGCCGGCACAACCTCGCTTCCCGCCGCCGATATCGCAAGGACGGCGCGAAAAGCCTCGTTTGCGATCAAATCACTGCCTGGGAATGCCCGCGATCTCGCTCTAGACATCATCTACGATGCCCTGGCGGCATCTAAGGACGAAATTCTCGTGGCCAATGCGCGGGATATGAGTGCTGCGCAGGAGCTGGTAGCGGAGGGGAAGTTGTCGCAGAGTCTGGTGAAGCGGCTGGATTTGAGCCGGGCGGGGAAGTATGAGGATATGTTGCAGGGGATACGGGATGTGAGGGGGCTAGAGGACCCTGGTGCGTATACATGCCTCTGTCCCATTGCGTCTACGTGTATAATAAACTTGTCGGGTAAGGGATTAGAGCTAACTAGCCCGGTGGGGGGAGTTTACAGTTGGAAAGGTGACGCTTGCGACAAAGCTGGACGACGGCCTGACGCTGCACCGTTATACCACACCGATCGGGACGCTCCTGATAATCTTCGAAGCTCGGCCTGAAGTCATTGCCAACATTTCGGCGCTAGCTATCAAGTCTGGGAATGCTGCGATCCTAAAGGGCGGGAAGGAATCCACACACTCCTTCGCTGCGATCGCTGCGGTTATTACGGCGGCGCTCAAGTCAACGGCTATACCGCCCGGAGCCATACAGCTTGTCCAGAGCCGCGAGGCGGTGAAGGACCTGCTCGACCAGGACGTATATATCGATCTGGTTATCCCACGGGGCGGCAACGACCTCGTCCGATACATCAAAGAGAACACCAAGATACCCGTCATGGGCCATGCGGACGGCCTCTGCGCAACGTACCTCCACGCGGATGCGGACGTGGATACCGCCGTCGCAGTCGTCGTGGACGGGAAAACAGACTATCCTGCTGCGTGCAACGCTACGGAAACACTTATAGTGCACGCGGGGGTGCTGGGAACGGTACTACCGGCGGTGGTGGCCGCGTTGCAGGCGAAGGGGGTCAGCGTACGGTGCGATGCGGCCTCGCTGGCGACGCTCTCCGCGGTGTCGGAGGGGGCGCTCTCCGCGGCCGGGAAGGCGATATTACAGGCAGCGACGGAGGAGGATTTTAAGACCGAGTTTTTGGATCTGGTTATCGCGGTGAAGACTGTGGGGACGTTGCAGGAGGCAGTGGCACATATCAACGCGCATGGGTCGGGGCATACGGATGGGATTGTGGCGAGGAGCGAAGCTGCGGCGGAGGAGTTTTGCAGGATGGTGGACAGCGCAGGGGTGTATTGGAATGCGAGCACGCGGTTTGCGGATGGGTATCGGTACGGGTTTGGGACGGAGGTTGGGATCAGCACGAATAAGGTGCATGCGAGGGGGCCGGTGGGGCTGGAGGGGTTGATGATATATAAGTATGTGGTGAGGGGAGGTGGGCATACGGCGGCGATGTACGGTGGCGGGGGGAGGAAGTTTGTGCATGAAAGGATTGAGGGTTAGCGGGGGAGGTCCGGGTGTATAGTAATATGTTAATAAATATGTTTGTTGAGGTGTTTGTTGTATTAATTAAGATGTCTACCTAGTAGCTATCTGTGGTAGCCTCGAGGCCAGACACTCTAGCTTGGCGAGGTGGCGTTGTGGCTACCTAGACCTGAATATAGGGCGTATCCAATGAGTCAATGCGTATATTTAGAGCACAGTGGGGCCTGCAATCGGCTCTGGATTCCAGCGACATGCCTAATATTTGGGCAGCTGTTGTTGACCAGTAAACAGCAACGTATACAGCACGTAGAGACCAATGGCTACTACGGATACGACTTTGTAACTGTCGCCACAGCTGCACAGGCTCACGGGGTAGACGGCGCCCTATAACAGCTCTAAGGTCAAGTCATGAGACAGAGAGACAACTGCGCGCGCGTTCACAATTTAAATTAAATCTGCCGTCGACAGCTGAAGACCGCCCTGTCCGTGTTATACAAGGGGAGCCAAACCGCCCGAAAAAGTATAGTCAGTACCTACTTATATCCAAATGCTTCAGTTATTTATACATCGCGGCATACGTAATATAATTCAACGGCGACTAAAGTAGATGTATAACGCCGCCCCGTTATTTTTTGCATGTGGGTCCGCGCACGGTGCATCTACAGCTACACAAACGGAGATTGTTCCTTCGTGGCGAGCAAGCACGCGACACGATATAGCCTTGGGATCAAACAGTGGACCCACTCTCGACATCGCAGCTGCTAAACGCACACCTGGTTGGGGAACAGGCAGTCACGAATTTCGCAGGTGGCGGTCCAGACCCGTCGACGCTCACAGAACGAGCCAACGATATCGTGCGATGCAGCGCAACCCCTGCCGGCTCCATTTAGACCCTTGTAGGTCGAAAGACACGGGTTCCTAGCAGACGGCGAATATCTATCGATAGAAAGCGGGAGGGTGATACTTTAAGATTTTTCGTGGCGTTATATATATACCGGGACCTCGGCCTCGCTAGTTCGAGGTTCCCCGATAGCAGCTGCTTAAGGCAGCTTGAGGAGAAGGAGTGGGTCCGTCGCCTCGCTACATGCACGTTTGTCGCGGTCACCCAAGGTGATGCGATACCTGCCTGGGGTATCGGGGATGCGAGATTCTGCGATCTCGAGCTGCGTTCGCCTGATACTGGCAGTCTTGGAATAAGGCCTTAAGGGGTCCTGGTAGCGGGTGGCGGACGCCGCGGACGTATAAATTGGCGGAGGGTCGTGCTTTGTGGCCACCGATATCGATCGACCCGTCCCGACATCTACCCGTTCTGCAGAGATAACTTTATATCGTTTGGAAATACTTGCTAGAGTACTTGTATACTTATAAAGGTGACTTGGCCAAGGGTTTTTAAAAGTTGGAATCCGGAATCTACAGCCCTTATAAATACACAGCCCAAATTTTACCGGCCCAAGGAGTCTGGCGGAGTCCAATCGTATTTGAATTCTAGATCCGGGTCGTCCTCCGATCGCTCCACCACTCGCGCGCCTTTAACGTTATCCTTCTACATTTTTCTGAATAATCCATTACCAATCGCTGCACGGCGTGCTCAGTTCAGGCAGGATGTCAAAGATGATCCCGGCACCGTACTCGTCGTCTCCTCGCACTGGTGTCTTGGCCACCGGCCACGCCGCTGAATCAGACGCATCATTCCAGGCGCAGGACATCTATTCAGTCCTACAGCACATCTCATCTAACCGCCGGACTGCGAACCCACAAATCTACGGCAGCTCCATGTTCACCAGCCCCCATGACGACGCGGATTTCGAAGATTACTATGCCCATTATGGCGATCTGGAGGGTGAGCTTCAACTAGCACCTTGCTCTATTTGCAATTAAAGTTTGTCATGCATGCGCATGTCGCTAACTTGGTTGCGAGATAATAGACGAGAGATACTGGGACACAGCCGAACAAGACTTGCACTTTGCCGAAGACGAATATCGTTCGAGTTCGAGAACCACAAGCGCAAGCGAGGGTTTAAGCTCAAGTATCAGCGGAGAACTGGGATGGGAGGAAGCCGCTAGCGGAAGTCTCGACTGCGGCTTGTCAACGCTAGCTGTAGCTTCTTCGAGGTCAACGAGATCGAGGAGGAGCACGAGGACGAGCGTGCCAGACAGACAGCGGCGTGATACAGCGGTTAGGCCCTACGCGGCCTCGAAGACGGACAACAAGAGTACCCGATGGGCTTGAAATGCTTATTTCTCTTGGCTGTTTGGGGGTTCTATGGGGGTTTTTTTTTCGGCACGGCGTTAATGATGGAAGGCTTGAGAATGCTTTGGATAAAACTGGGAAAAGCACGGGACGGGAATGTTTTCGTTAGCATGCATGGGAATATCATGGTGGCGCAATTATCTGTCCAGCATCTATACAAGGCAAAGGGGCCAAGACATGTACATGACACAGGCATGGCACACGGGACTGTCTATCATCGATATCACAGGAAGCTATTATATTGGGACTTGCGGTCTTGCACAATAGACACACAGAGAGACATTCAAACACAATATAGACGAATTCGCTTGCGTACGCTATCGCGCGCCTAGACTTTAGAGTCGTTGGCTGGCGGACCAAAGTTATCTAGCTGTGCGACGCCTGGCTTGGCGTAATCGCAGACGCTACAGCAGACTAGACAGATACGGCAAGGGTCCATGTGCGATGGGGCAGAACCAGGCTGAGAGATTTCGCGCTCTCGGGGATGGCCACCAGTGAGACCCGCAGCCGCCCACGCACAGCTCTCTGAGGGGATCCAACCATTTGGACGCCGCTGTCATACGTCTGCATTCTGGCTGAGCTGGGAGTCAAGTCAACGTTCATACGTGTATAACGTTGATGGCGGACAGGCTTTCGCAAGATAGACGGATGCCCGAATGCGCACTCTGGTGATTATAATTATAGGACTGGGCTCCAGATTGGCTCTGCCTACCAAGAACCGGACCAACGCTCTCCGCTCAGCTCCACTCGGCCTGTAATTCGCACTTGTCGAAACAATGCAAATCTTCCGTCGTCGAAGTAAGAAGGCCTCGCCTCGACCTTCCGAGCCCCCAGATCCCAAACCAGCGTCCCGACGGGCACCCGAACTGAAGGACGACGACGGCGGCTTCGATAACGTTTACGATAGCGGTGCCGGTTTCCTGAAGCCGTATGCGGGCCTAGAGGAGTACCGGACGGGGACTGAATTCTCGCACGGACAGGCGTTCAAGGCCGCCGCCCCACGGTTCTCCTTCGACGAGTATCTGGCGGGCGCCGAAGAAGAGCGGTTCGACAGGAAGAACGATTCTGAGCATTTTCCGACATCACCAGCATCGCACTCAGACGGCGGTGAGCTGAGATTGGAGGTTCCGGGGCGGGCCGAATCCAGGTTAGTGGTTCTAGCAGCCGCAGCAGTATTTCTAATTCCTGATCCACCGTCTCATCATCTGCGGCTTCGCGCGCTAACGTCAAATCAAATGCATTTTCACAATCAAGTCGCCACAGCACCGTTGACGACGACCCCAAAACCCCACCGCAGCCAGAAACCCATCAGGACATCCATCGGGGCACTCGCCAGGCATACGGGCAGGCACCTGGCGCGGCACTTCGGTGGCTAAACGCAAATTCCCAGGAGATTGAAGATGACGACAAGCTGAACACCACCCTCTCTGGCTTCACCGAGTTTCTGGACTGCGCCCTCACCCTCTACCAGGCCGGCAAATCTGGGTGGCATGCGGAAAGCCCCGCGGACCACTTCGCTTCTGCCATTGACCAGGCTGCCGACCCGGGCTTCAGAGAAGACCTGATCCGGCAGCTGCTTCTGCGCCATAATCCCACGCAACAGAACTCCATCCAAATGGATGCCGCTCCAGCAGCCGGCGCGAGCCCCGGACCAGGTGCGTCCTCGGACACGCAGGCTGTGCTGCCAACTGTCCCCGAACCCCCTCCGCCGCCCGCAGGTGCGATACAATCGCCTGCAAGCCCTGCCCCGATGAAGAGAGAGGAAGCTGCAGTGCCCTCGTTAAGCTTCGCCAAGGACATCTTTCTGGATTGGCATTCCAAGTTTGCCTTTTCACAGCCGATAAGGCTGGCGTCCAAGGAGGTGCTCCCGACTATCCTGGTCCAATCGCTAGCAAGACACGCAGTGGACGACTTTGCAGCAGCATCGCAGGAGCGACCAAACGTTCAAGTTGAGCTTGCGCTGGAAAATGAATCACAATCTGCGGGATCGGAGTCCCAACGGGACTTCTCGATCGAGACGCCGCACCTTGACAACTATCAGCCTCATCTTGGCCTTCTACAGCTCGGGAAATCATTATATACTTCGCAGGGTGTCTATGAGGATCCTTTGAACATGCCCAGACCAGCGGAGAACAAGCCCCCTCCGATTCCACCCAAACCCTCAGCATCAAATTTGTCAGCAGCGGCACCGGTACCGCAAGACATGCAACTATTCGAACCAGAAGAGGAGAGCTATGCCGTCTACGGCAGCACTAGCCTCCAGGAAGCGGTTAGGGACGGGGAGATCGATCTATATGCGTTGATAGACCAGGCAAAATACGAGGAGGAGAACTCCATACAAGCGCTCGCGCCAGCGGTTAGAGCAGCTGTATTGAAGGGACGATATGACGTAGTGGTCCAGCTGATGCAGAGGAACGCCGAGTGCATCGATGTTGCCTTGGAAGTCGCTGAAGAGACCGGCAAGTTTTCAGATATAAAATATTTGAATTTGCTGAAGCAATATCAAGGATCTCGGGGCCCGCAGCGCGGGCCAATACGGGCCTCCAGCCCGTTTGCGAGTAGCGACGCTGGGCCTTCTAGGCCTGGAGGCGCGAACATGCCTCGTCGGCCGAAGAGCACCGG